>OX439140.1:105538917-105881494 GCA_949318255.1 Pollenia labialis
TAATTATTCTTATTTAACAATATTTAATTTGCCAATATTTTGTTTTTCATTGAAAAACATCTTCAGGGCTATAACATTGAAAGAATTATTACCGTAAAAAAATCAGAAAAAATTAATTCAACATCGGCTTTTAATGAACTTTTTTTCTTATTTTTTAAAAGGCCTTTAATTGTTTGTCGTTAATTAAATTTTGTGGGATTTTGTTAGTCGTGCTTAATTCCCAAGTTTTATTATTGATAAAAGCACTGAAATTTATTGTTGAAGGGATAAGCTATTCATATGCGCATTTCACTGGTTGCTTAGGCCAGATCGTCAGGAAACTTTATCTAAAGATTTAAGAAAAGCTTAAGATATTAAACAAGTAAAACTGTTAAGCGAATAAGAATTATCTATAAGCAAAAGTCTTACTTGTAACCATATCAAAGCTTTAACAAAAACAACAAATAAGAATTTTGCTAATAGATAATTTTTATTCGCTTAACAGTTTTGCTTGTTTAATATCTTAAGCTTTTCTGACGATCTGGCCTAAGCAACCAGTGAAATGCGCATATGAATAGCTTATCCCTTCAACAATAAATTTCAGTGTTTTTATCAATAATAAAAATTGGGAATTAAGCACGACTAACAAAATCTTGTAAATTTTGTATTCCCAAAAATTACTTTGATGGTTTTGTGGGATTTTTATAATGTCAAAGTTTTTTAGTTAATTAAAACAGATCCCAGTTTTTATCACTTAATGTAGAATAATTTGCATATCCTAATAAAAATATTTGTGTCTCATTTGTTTTGTGTAATCACTTTGTCTAAAAAGTGAAAACCAAGTTTTTTTTGACTTTTTGCAACGAAAACTTATAAAAGTGTATAATTCAAGCCAAGATTTTTGCAAAGTTTTAAGTGTTAAAAGATTTGCAAAACTTTCAAAGAAAAAAAAAACAAAAACTCATTAAGTTTTAGGAATCTTATAAATATTTGACCACAGTATTAATTGTTAAACAAATTTTTACACTTTATATTTAAAAATGTATCTTTTAAATATTATATTGAGAAATAATCAAACATATTTAAATATTGTATCTATGTAAATGCCAAATCACTTTATAAAACAAACACTTTACATTTGTTAAAGGGTGAACCATTGAAAAAAAAAATTTAAAAACATATTTTCGTATTTATGTATGTGTTTCATTTTTATTTTAGTTTATTTATTATACACAAGTAGATCTCTGATACTTTTAAAAATACTTGGTATTTATTTATGTTTGTTTAAATAGATGATATGCGTTTTAAGAGCCATAAGCTTTTTGAAATTTTTTGGCAATTGAACACAATAGTTTTCGTCGTATTTTGTCAACACTTAACACTTATTTAATAAATTTATTTTAAACAAAATCATTTTAAATTACAAAACTATCCATCATTTATTGCATGCTTGTTTCAGACATATTTTATTTTTGCAGGAGAAAAAATATACAAAAAAATAAAGCATAAAATACTTAAAAATTTTTGATTTAAAGTTATTGATATAGAAGAATGAACATCAATCAATACGTATTATGTGAGAATATTTTGCAAGCAAAACTTTTGCAAAGTTTTATATTAAATTAAAAAAATATTTGCATTTCAAAATGCGCAGACATTTTGGACTAAAGTTACATTTTTGAAAGTTTCAAAACTTTTTAAACTTTAACTTAATTTAAATACGATTTTAGTTTTACAGAGTTACACCAGCTGTAAAAATTCAGAAGGACAAATGAAAAAACTTAAATCATTTCAATTCTCCGAATTTTTATTAGGGAGAACTTTTAACATTTTCAAGGCATTAGATTGCCTTAGAAGGGACTGGAAACTATTAACCCCTATACAAACTGAATATCTTTTTAAAAAGCTTTTTAAGTTGGAACTTTTAAATGTTCTAAGAATCAACATAAAAGGTGGTCCAACCAAAACACACGATTTTAATTGTAAACATAATTGAGGTTCAATGCCATTAATGTGCTTGGCTTATTAACGCATCCCCATTCATTTAAATATCCCGAAAGAAAGAAGTCCAACGGATCAAATAACATGATTGTGGCGGCCAATTAACATCGCCAAGACGTAAGATAACACGGCCAATGAATTTCTTGCGCAGAAGAGCCATTGTTTCGTTGGCTGTGTGGCAATTGGTACAATCCTGCTGGAACCACATATCGTCCAGTTACATATCCTTAATTTCTGACCTCAATAAGTCTGTTATCATCTCGCAATAGCGAACACCATTCACGGTAACTGCCTGACCGACCTCATTTTCGTCTGTCCATAAGCCGCATTAAATAGTCACTCATTTATTCAATCATTAGAAAATATGACTTAAACCAGAAAAATTTTGCACTATTCTCGCCATGCTTGGTTTAAGCAAAAAGTTATAACTGAAATCGAACTAAAATTGACTTAAATACGGCTAAAAAATATTTATTTTAATTCTATAGTTACTTAAATCTTTGCTTATGGCCAATTTCACTATTACTTTTTAAATATCAATTCATATTTAAATATACACGTAGAAAAAATATATGGTTGCAGGTAACCATATTCTAAGAGCAACATACTATCGTTGGATTTTAACAATATTTATGCTTTTAGGTTACCTTATGTGTTTAAATTTGACCATAATATGGTTAAAATCAACAAAAAATCTCCAGAAATCAACCATAATATGGTCAAAATGTACCACTTTTGGTCAAAAGTAACCATTATAATGGTACAAACTAACCATATTATGTTCAAAATTAACCATAATATAGTCAAAATTTCCCAAAATTTTGACAAAAGTAACCATATTATGATCAGATTTTACAATTAAATGGTCAATGTTAATCATATTATGGTTATTTATTTCATCAATTTTATGAATTTGTTTCTTAAGTGTCTAATTACAGTTTTATTTTATTTTTTATTCCTGATTGGTGTTATGTTCCACTTTTATAAAAAATCCCCTTTGATTCATATTCCATGCTGTGGCGACCTTCAATACCATGTTTTCTGTACTACTTATTTATTCTAGGTAAATTTATGTATTTTAATCAATAATTAAAATAAAATGAATTTGAATTTTAAGCAAACAAAGTAAAATGCAAACAACCAGAATGTTGTTGCTTTCTAATCATATAATTTTAAATTTAAAGTTAAACATTTAATGTTTTAAAATATTATAATTTTGAACATATTATTGTTATTTATTATAAACCATAACATATTTTTAGGCAACCATAATATGGTTATAGCTTTTTAATGGACGAATTTAACTATAATATGGTAGGCGTGATAAAAATATGGTTGCGGTAACCATAATATGTTTAAGTTTATAGTTGTAGCTTTATTTTATTAAAACATTATATTGTTAAATTCAACCATATTTGAATTTCCAAGGGAGGCAAACATTTTATTGTTAAATAGAAACAAAATATTATCAATGGTGAAAAATTTTTGTTAAAAACAGCAAAAGTTTGTGTGTTGCCATTGCAGGGACCATAATATGTTTTTTTAACCATACTCCAACCATGTTTTTCCCTGCGTGTACATAATTTTTAATATATTTTTTTTTATTTGACATGAAAAACAATTTTTAAACAAAAATTAATATTTAAATAAATTGGTGAAATCGGCCATTATATTTTACAAAATACGCAAACAAAAACCTGGACTGTGTTTCTCAAAAATACAAGTTACAAATCTACAAGTAAAATACATAAAAAACAAAAATTTTTAAATTATTTTTTGTTTTAAACGTATTTTACTTGTAGATTTATAACTTGTAGTTTTGAGAAACAGGGCCCTGAACTTTTAACATTTACAAAACGTGTTGAATTTGTTAGTGTAAGAAAACTTAATATACAAACTAAACAGACTTTTTATTGATTTGCTTAACATGTCGATTTAAATAAAAATTAATTGAAAGAAACCAAGTTTTCTTGAGTATTTTCTGAAAAATTTTAAGAAATCCCTATTGTTTGTTTCTTGATGCAAGAAATGAACCATCAACTTTTGTATTTCTTGTTTTAAGAAATTTATGATCATATACCTAAACCATGAATTTTTTTAATAAAAGTTTACTCAATACTTGGGTATTTATTTAATCGGGCTTCTGCTTTAATCGGATAATCGCTCGATTAATTAACCGATGTTTTGGTATAATCGGTTAATTTTGTTTTTGATCGGTTAACCGAATAATAAGGGTTTTCTTATAAATTGAGTAATTTCAATAAATAAAAATTCAAAAATTATATTTGATTTGGAGTTTTTTAGTAAAAAAACAATAACATAACAAACAAAACAATTCTTGAACTACAACAATCAAACAAAAAAAAATTCATGAATAAGTAATACATATTTTATAATTAAATCATGTTACGTAGAGTTTGCTTAAAACCGTTAAAATGTAAAACCGCGGTTACGGTTTTAAAATTATTAAAACCGGTCGGTTTTGGTTCAGGTTTCGATTTTAAGCTTCATACATAAGTATATATATTTTTTTGTATGTAATAAAAGTTTTCATTTTTTTCAATTCAGGTTCTTTTATTAACCCTTAAGTGTATACGTGGGCTTGGCCAGGCATTTTTTGACATATTAGAGCGGAACTTAATGTATTCCTCAATCAAAGTGTTTTTACAAGGAAATGAGAAAAGGTGTAAATTTAAATAAAATCAAAATTAAACGTATCAAAGAGTATACACAACAGCAATAAAATGTTCCTGATATAGGCATACAATTCCATACATATAACAGCAGTGCCAGCCTTGCCCAGGGATATATTTATTTCGTCCATTCGACGAAGAGTAACCAGGGTTAAAACCAGGGCTGTGGAGTCGGAGTTGAAGCTTTTGTACCGGAGTCGAAGTCGGAGTCGTAGTACCCACAAAAACTCGCGAATCCGACTTTAAAATTTTTAAAGTCAGGAAATAAGGACCACTCTACGTTACAATAATTGAGATAACAATTGATTTTGACAAATCTTTTTGCACTTTATAAGAATTAATATATATAGTTTGTATCAAAGCATGTCCTTTTCTATGTTTTGGTGTGTGTAGTTGGTAACAAAACTGGTTCTATCCACTCACAAAACTATCTCGTTGCATTTTCTGTAACTGTTCACTGTTTAAATTTTTCTGTGTGAAGTGCGCCAAGGTATTGTTGTTGTGGTAGTTTGTGCCACACAAATTTGGTATCTACTTAAGAGTTGAAATGGTAACATTTGTACTTTTTTTTTGTAATTTTGAAATACCTTGTCATTGTTGCAGGCTCTTATGTTCCCAGTAAAAACTTCGCTTACATTTTCAATATGAATAGCTTCTTTAACTATTTATTTAGTAGCTTGTTTCTATAGCTACATCTATAACAACTTCTATAACTACTTTTTTCTGGGTGTATTTAAGTAAAAAAATAATGACTTGCTTTTGAATGCGTTCATTTTGGGACATCCCTTGTAAAATTCATTGGTTCTTTCAGTAGAATTGTAAGTAGTGCTTTTTTGTTTTTCTGATTACTTAATACAATATTTTGTAGGCAAAGTTTTTACTGGGTATAAAGTTTGAGAATAAAGTATAATTTTCAATTTCTTCAAGCATAAATATGTTGTTAAAGTAAAAGCTAAAACCGAGGTTTTTAGTCGGTTATCGGTTACGTTTTTTAGGCATTTAAACAGCAGTTTCGATTTCGGTTAAAACCGAACAGCAATATATATATTTATTAAAAAATAAATAAAATTTGTTCTTTTAATATTTTAGGGAGATCTTACAAAATAAACTGTTAAAAAAATAATTTGGTTTAAATAGTTAGGATTTAAGCGATTTTCTTCTATTTTTTTGATAAAACTCGACTTGGGAACAATTTTTTCACTTATTAAAGACAATCTTTCACTTATGGAAAAAGCTACAGCAACCCATAATACAGATTTTCTTTTTTCTCAGTACTTTTCCTGGATTTCTCTAATCGTATAAAAAAGAGTCCTGTTTTAATTTTTTAAAATTTTTAACCCTTCTAATTGTTTCGGTAATTTCTGTTAAAATATTGTTTGTGTTACTATCGAGCAGTGGTGCCAGAAGTAGGGGATGCCCCTAAAATTTAGGGATTATGGACCGTATATCACAAAAATGCATGTTATTTTTTCTGGCCATATAAAGCTAAGTAGAAAGAAATTTAACCGCAATATCTAGGTATATCTGTTACGGTTTTAGGCGTACTTAATTAATTTACCAGAGTGAGCTTTATAAGGGGCCTGTAGTAAATTATGGACCGATCGTTACGAAATTTATTAGTGTTGTTTATATAAAACAGTGGAGTAATAAATTTTATTCGGATAGCATTATTTATCACGCACGCAGAGAAAATATATGGTTGGGCATGCTTTCGGCACCTACACTATGTTTATTGTAACAATATATCGTTGTCGTACGCAAAAGATTTTTATTTTTAATTAATACACTTACAATATTATTACAGTAACGGATTGTAGTTGATTTTATTAGTATTCCGTTCAATTATTTTGAAATACATAAATAAATATTTAAAATTCCAAGCAAATTTATTTTTTACTGATTATAACAGTTATTTAAAAAACTAAGTCCATAATAATACGGATTTTCAGTTGCAGTTAATATTGTTCGTTGATTAAGTAAAATGTAACATTAAATGAAAATTTAATTTAAAGTAACTAAAAGTTCATTTAATTTTTTTGTCAAAAATTCTAACGCGAATTCCGTAAAAACAAATGAATTTTCAGTTATTTAATATAAATTAACTGTCGAAAAATTAACTACATATTCCGTAAAAACAAAGCAATATTCATTTATGTTATGGAATTTAACTACCAAAAATTTGTTTTTTCTTATCTTAAAAAACTATGTGCTTGTTTTGTGTAACAAATTCCCATTTTCTATTTGTTAAAATGATTTAGTTAAATACATCAAATTATTAAAGTAAAATAATTGCGAAACCATATCGGTCATGCTGCTGGTAACTTATGATTGTGAGTTCTTCTGTAAACAAACGAGGTCAGTACAACAAAAGTAAAGCAAGCTTGTGTAACAGGGTAAGTAAACAGTAATGTTCTCTCTCTCATTAGAAAAACAAGCAGGCAGATGTGTCTGTCTGGTGTTTTTCTTAGAAAATTAGGCATTTTTGTGGAGTAAACGAAAATTACTGAATTTAATAAAACAACTGAATATTTCTTTGTTTTTACGGAATATTCAGTTAATTTGTTGATGGTTATAAAAAAATAACTGAAAATTCATTTGTTTTTACGGAACATGGGGTTGAATTTTTGACAGTAAAAATTAAAAGAATTTTTCGTTAAAAATAAATGAAAAATAAGTAGACCGGGTTTTAACTGAATTTCAATTTATTTTATAATATAAATATATAATTCAGTTAATTTTATGTACAGAATATTGTGAGTGTATAAGCAATATTACAGTGACTGTAAACATATCAATGTTTATCGCAATTATAAATGTATTGTTGACCGAAAAATAATAATTTTTCTAACAACCAAATAATGATAACATTGAAAACATATTATATTCTTCACAACCAGTTCATGATATTTAATAGTCATAACATGACAACTTACTAAACGTGTAGTAATAATAAGCTAAAGAAGCAAACAAAATACGCTTACTCTAATAATATTATGTTAGCGCCATTTGTAAAATAATTTTGAATCAGTTGTGTCGTTTATTTTAAATATGCTTATGGAATTATTTGAATTGTTTTGAGTGAGTGGTTAAACAATTAAAAATAAATCGTCATTAAAAAAATTACAGTTAAAAAGATATAGAACATTAAAAAAAATTGTAAAGTGCCACAAAATAAAAAATCGATGCAAAAAAAATTTCAATTTATTTTTTTTTTTTGTGACATCACCAAAGTATCATAATATGATTATTTCCTAATTTATTATGATTAACATGATAATAATATGATTACTTCTTAGCCCAGTAAAAACTTCGCTTACCAAATAATATATTGAGTAATCAAGAAAACATAAAAGCACTACTTACAATTCTACTGAAAGAACTAATGAATTTTACAAGGGATGTCCCAAAATGAACGCATTCAAAGGTATGCCATTATTTTTTTTACCCACATACATCCAGAAAAAAGTAGTGATAGGAGTTGTTATGAAAGTAATTATAGAAAAAATGCTACTAAATAGTGAGTGAAAGAAGCTATTCATTTTGAAAAAGTAACCGAAGTTCCCAATAAAAACTTCGCCTACAAAATAATGTGTTAAATAATCAGGAAAAAATTAAAAGCACTACTTACAAACTTACTAAAAGAACCAATGAATTTTACAAGGTATGTCCTAAAATAAACGCTTTAAAAAGCAAGTTGTTATAGAAGCAGGTTTAGAAGAAAGCTTCTAAATAATGAGTGAGAAAAGCTATACATTTTGAAAAAGTAAGCGAAGTTTTTACTGGGTTTTTACTGGGAGCTTTTTATAATTAACAGGATAAGAATATGATTTAGGGAAAAATTTTACAATATAATATTACCAATATATTTAGTCATTATATGATGCAATAATAATCGTAATATGGTGACTACAATCAGAATTCTTATTATAATATGTTGCTCTTAGAATATGTTTACCACAACCATGTTTTTTCTTTGCGTGCGATTTTAGGCATAATAAACTCTTTTCATGGAGTAGGGTTTATTTGGGGCCTAGGGTAAATTATGGACCGATCTTATTTATATCATTCCGTACATTGTTATTAATGTTGGTTCTTGTAACAAAATTATACATTTTTTAAGGCGGCGATTCCAAAATTTTATTCATAGCTCTGATCCTACTGAACCGATTTTTCTGGATTTCAATCCTAAAGTGCTTAGGATAACTATAAGCTATTTGACACTAGGTTTGTTCATTTCTTTTGAGTGTGTTTGGAGATGGACAGACGGACATGACTAAATCAACTTAGAATTAGACAAGGAGCCAGAATAATAGCAAAGTTTCACACGGAATTATAAACTTTTTGTGGTGTTGGTGGTGGTGTGGACAACTAATTGTGGTGAAGGGTATAAAAAAGGAATAAAACCAACAAAATGGAAATAAATTACACAATTAATAAAAATCTGTCGAAACCAACATTCGAAATTTTTTAGTTCAGATGATGTGACATACAAAAAAATGTTGGACATTATTTATATATTTTTAAATGAAGTAAAAAAATACTCTATTAAATTGAATTTGAATTAATGCAAATATTTTACACCAAATCTATTCTATAAAGAAAAACATTAAAAAAAATTTCGGAATTTTTTTATTTATTAAATTCGTAAAATTTTGCAACACAATAAAAAGTTGACATTTATTTGTTAAAACAAATTGTTGATTTAAAAATATGTTTTTTTTTTTGTTTTATTTTAATTTGTTTTAGTTATCGGGACTTTTTGTCAAATAAAAAATACGGTCATTTAGCAAAAATTAGTAGAAAAAAAAACTTAACCCATCATTATTTTGCACAGAAACATTTTTTGCGTTTCCCAATTAAGTCTTAGATAACCTTTATATTTAAAAACTTATCCTTGTTGGTATGGATGGGTATACATACTTAAAAGTGGATCTATGGCCAATATTTCCATACATTACACATGCCAGCACAAACGCATAATTCCTCCCTTCACTTTGGTGATTTGGTTACAAATATATTTTTTGCTTTTATTGTGAAAAAAGTTTTTACAGAAAGAAGAATTTTATTTCCATAATTTATTAATCGCTTTTTAAAAGTTATTGTTAAAAAATCAATTTAAAAAAAAACTTTGTTATAAAAAAATCTCAAATATAAATAAACTTTATCAATAAATATGAGGTGGACAAAAAAATATTGAAAATAAAAGCAGCTACAAAAATTACACAATCTAAAAACTCTCTCCAATCTAAGTACGGGCACATTTACGTTTACAAAAAAATATTAAATAAAAAAAAAATTCTTCTGTAAACTTTTTATTTGTGTCAAAAACAATTGTGAACAATAAAATATTTACATTTGTTATTTTGTTAAAATAAAGAGGGAAGTAGAAAAAACAACGTTATATTGTTGGCTTTTATTGGTAATTGTGACAATAAATATTAAATGACCTTCAAAAAAAAAAAATAGTTAAATTTAAAAAAAAAATTGATGGATTTGTTGTTAGTTTTTTGACTAGTTAGGCAGAAGATTATTTAAATTAATTTAAATTCAATTTGTGGGTTGAAAACCTTTTTTGGTTTTATATGTTTTTGTTTGTTTATAAGTTCTATTAAAAATATATTAAAGTTTGTTTAAAATTTTTGTCAATGCATCTGAATTAAACAATTTCATATGTACATGCATACAGATATAATTTTTTTGTTTTTGTCAGCAGAAAAATAGGTTTATTGATTTCTTTTTGCTGTTAAAAAATTAATTAAATACTTTCGTGGAATTTTTAACGTATGCGTAATTTGAATACGCAATTAAGGCTAAAAGCTTTGTTACTCATACGAAAATTTTGCTGTCGACTCCGTTAGTTGGTAGAAGTATTTTCCCGGAATATTTTTATTTAATTATGCTAACTTTACTGCTGATACAAACCAAAACATATTTTAATTCAAGCCAGTGTTTAATGTTTGTTGCTCTAAAGTTTCAATCTTGCGAAAGAGGAGGAGTAAAACGGTACACCCAGATTTATTTTATAAAAACGTAAACTTTATTGATTTTAATGCAGAGAAGCTGCATATAAGATTTTTTGGGCTAGATTCTGAAAATAATAATAAGGCAGCCCTTATTTAGCACAGCTCACGTGGGTCCCTTAATTAGTTCCCGTTGTGTTGCCATGTTACACCGTCTCCCAAGGAACCTATGGTACCTGGCTGATTATATTCTCACTCAGCCATCGGGTTGATTTAATTAAGGAGTGGATCCTGTTAAAATCAATATCAGGCAAACAAGTTTTATCCCCAAAGGTTCTTCGATCAAACAGTTCAAGTCTTTAATTGAAGAATGCCGGACTGTGCTATAGAAGATATTCCGTTGACTCTTCCTCCTCCTCGTTACCACAGCTTCTACATTGTTTGGCGTGCCTAACAATGGTCCAGTGGCCGGTTGAAACCGCAACAAGGTGACGTCTGGAAAGCTGTATTGCCAGCCGAGTCCTTTTTCATATACAATAAAATTTTATTATTTCTAAAATAAGAAAAATAAATCATCGGAATAAAACAGCATTCATATCTACATCTATTGAAATTTAGCAAATTAATGGAACAAATAAATATTTAAAACATGATCTGAAAAATTCTAAAATAGCTTTAAATAGTTTTGTGAAAATGCAAAAAAATGTGCTGTATACTAAAAGCCTTTTTTCAATCTTAAAAATGCTAGATCTAAATATGCAACATGATTTACATGACTCGAAGAAATTTTATTCCTCATCATTTGTAAGTGTTCTGATAAGTCAGAACCCCAGAAAAAAAACTAGACATTATTTTTATTTTAATATTAATATTATTATTGTAATAATACTTAAACATTAATTTTTTGTATTTATTAAACGACGAAATTTCTTTAACATTTCTTTAACAAAATCAGTACAGGAACATACTTTATAAAATTTTTTTTTCTTTTTTTTGCACTTGACAGCACTACACTACAAACTTAATACATTACTGGGAAAGCAACAGCACTTCTGCGTAAAGTACTTCGTACAATAAGAAAGTGTGTTACACTCCATTCCATACCACAGAAAAATTAAGCTGCTTTTTCTTGTACAATATGAATTAAGCGAAAGAAAACTCCGTGTTACAATTCTGAGTACTCGGACAATTAGTAACTGAGTTTATTATTTAAATGAAAACATGGGGCTCCGCGATGACTATAGAAGTACAAATTTTATTATGAATGTATGTGTATAAGCGTGGCCGTTATTGTTTTAGTTCTTATAATTTCCCCCCTCTCTGTATGAAAACAAAAACCCGTTAAGTCTCACAAACTGCGCTGCCAAATAGCGGTAAAATAGAGCAATTCTTTGCATTCTCTTTGGTTGTTTTTCTCAAATTAACAGCTGTTAGTCAAGATTTTTAAAGCAAAATTAATATGTTTTTCTTATTTTTGATCTTCTTTACAATACGCAGAATATGTATGCAATAATTTAACAGACATAAGCTCTTACCTTACATGCTTAGAACAATTAATTTCCATATAAATATAATTTTGGTATAAATAATTTTTGGTATTTTGTTGTTTTTATTTTTCTAAAATATTAATTTAAGCAAAAAACTTTCTTAGATTCTAATGTTGTTGACTAGCATAGCTAAAAGATTGCCATATGCATATATAAAATGTTTTTAAAAAGATAGTCATATGCAAACAAATTACATTTGAATAAATGAGCTTTAAGGCAAACAAAACGGACGCCCTCCCCCCTAAAACACATCTTATCGCTATAAATTGTTTGTGTATTTTTTACATGAACCGATTTGGGGGCAGAGAATATAAGAAATCAAATAAAAAAAAAATTCTTCCTACAACTAACGGATACGCTAATGTATATGTTAAAGTACTGTACCAATTTTTTTTTATTTTCCAAAGGTGTTAGTTTATTCTGTGTCATAAAATAATAATTTGTGTGTCTGGACGTCAGAAGAATGTGAGTTTTTTTAGCATTCAGTGTGTCTACTAAATAAATTAATTTCAAAGTAAATATTTTTTACACACATGCGTTGAATAAATGGTAAACGTTTTACATAAGAGGAATTAACACACTACGTATACTTAATGTGTATAAAAAATAAAGCATACATTCAGGTGGATAAAAATATCTTTGATAAGAATTTAATAGAGAAAAATACTTGTTAATAATTATATATTTTATGTTAACACGGGAAGAGCTTTTTTGTCTTTGGACTTTAAGAATCTTATCCTCCACCAATTTTAATAGAAGACGTATGGTTTACCCGATTAACTGACTTGCTAATTTAAAATTAGGTTTTTTCGATTAACGTTTAAACCGCTTAATTTCAGTCGATTAGCCGAAGTAACAAACTTTATAAGTTTTTGTAGGATTATAATATATTTTTTTGTGATCTTCATTTAATTGCCGACCGCTGACTAAAATTACAAGCACCTTATTCTTTTTTTCATTGATCAGTAGGAATGGGTAGTAGTAGGCGAAAAATGGGCTAAATAAGTGTTTGTTGCCAACACCTTTTTTCACGTACTTTTTATATGTATAAGTTAAGTTATTTGTTTCTTCTTATATCAGTCTTTTAACAGAATTACCCGAAACATTTAGAAGTGTTAAAAATTAAAAAAAAAAATAAAACAGGACTGTAATGGAACAATGGAATATTTTATATGTTGAGAGAAATCCTGGAAAAGGACTCAAAAATTAGATGTTCTTTAGTATGGGTTGCTTTAGATTTCATTAATATCTACGATAAGTGAAAAAAAAATTCCAAGTCAAGTTTTATCAAAACTAAAGCAAAGAATCGCTTAAATCCTTAACATTTAAACTAAATAATTTGCTCTTAAATTATTGAAATAGCTAATAAAATGATCTCACATTACTCATACAAGATATGTATTACATATTTATGAATTATTTTTTTGTTTGCTTGAATTGCTATGTTTGTTATGTTATGTTTGTTTTACTAATAAGCTCTTAATAATAATTTATACATTTGTATTTATTAAAATTCTTAATTTATGAAAAAAAAATCGGTTAACAGCTCAAAAAAAAAACAAAAAAAACTGTCCGGTTATTAACCGATTACACTAAAACCTTGGGTTATTAATCGAGCGATTAACCGTTTGAAGCAAAATCCCGATTAAATGAACACAATCGTATATATGCGCTAAATCGTTTTCCTGTATTATTAGGAAGGATAAAAGTGGCAATAAAGTATTTTAAATTTGCTTGCAAACACATGTATTAACGGTGGTTAAAAAAATACCAATGCTTTTTGTTGTTCTTTTAAAATATTCCCTCCAAGCAATTGGTAGAGTTCTTTTCGATTGCCTACGAAATTTAAACTACTTCGTCTCATTTGGTAGAAAAACAGTAGAATCGAATAATGAGCTCTTAAGTTATGCGTTTTCGTAACTGTGGATTGTTTTTTTTTTTTTAGGAATACGGCTGTTATTTTTTAGATTTAATAAAAGTGAATTAAAAAGTTTCTTTTTTAAAGGATAAATGTTGGTTTTTTTTAATGGACTGTTTCTTTATAGAAAATCAAAGAAATAAATATTCGAGCTCGAGACCTCGAGGTTTGTGTTTTGGAAAATTTGCGACTTTCTGTAAGTTCCTGTAAAAAAGTTGGTTCATAGTAGATTTTTAACTTCACAACATTAACAATTATATTGATTAAAAGTACTGTAGATATTTGATTATTTGTAAAACTTTCAGCAAACTTAGTTTTTATTTTACTCAGATTTGCCTAGCTAAAACAAACAAAGATAAACCGTAAAATTGTTCAGTTTTTATTATAAAGGACAACTAGAAACAATTTAACTTCAAAAGTGTTATTTTTAGAGCCAAAAGCGGTACTACTTAACTCAATTAATATTTAACTACCAAAGCGCTTTAATTCGTTATAAAATACAGACCCTAAGTAGATGCTTAATGTAAATATTACCATAGTGGGACACTTCTTCCCGAACGATGTTACTACATAAATACGAATTGATTATTTTTCGATCGAAATTGCTTGCAGGGTTTGTACTTGCAAACTCACACGCACACGCAAATGCGTGGAAAGAGTGCTTTTTGTAGTTCTTAAAAAATGCTTTCGTTGTTGTTTTTTTTTGTTTTTATTTTGTTTAGTATAAAAGCACTGATTCTCTCGAAATATATTTTGTTGCTGCACCGTAGTCCTTGTCTGTAGTCATTTATTTTCACAAATTGTTGATGAGTTGTAATTTTATATGATTTTATATTGTTAAAAAACGTCGGTTTCGCACTTTTCGGAGAAAACCAATTGTAGTAAAGATTATTTTCCACTGACGTAAAATCTTTTCTAGGTTAAAGCCTAAAACTTTTTCAACATTTCACGTAAAATGCTGTCACAACTCATAGGACAAAAACTTGTTATATATATTTTGTAAGTTTTTTTTTATTAATATTGATGCGTTTTTTTAATAACAACTTATTTAGCCCTTTTTTATCCCTTTCTTATCCATTTACTATAAAATATGGCCATTTTTAGTAATAAAGAGTTGGCATCACTGAGTTCAAGTTCTGAAGAAGTTGTGGTTATGTATGTATTTGTAACATCCTAACAATGAGAAGAAAAATACGCCAAGGGCGATGAAACGCAAACAGGAGTTTCCTGTACGCCCGTTCGAACAGATTTCTAATGCATTTTTAACCAGTGTACGAAATCAAACAGAACATTATTTAGTGTCGGCTAACACACTCAGGAACGATATCTATTTTTCAGTGTTTGTGTAGACTAACACAACCCTGAATACCGTTTATAATTATATTCAAGAAAGAGCCGAGCATTGTATAGTGTTCTGTTCTTGTGACAAACATTATATTTTAATGTTTTACGAGCTGACCCGGCAAACATTGTTTTGCCATATAACTTATTTCTATTGAAAGATAAAAGAATGAAGCGCTTTAAACCATGATCGGCGATGAAAAAAACAATACGTCAGCTGATTATTGGTTTGTTGCATATGCCAAAAAGTCGGAGTGTAGAAAAACGACAAAGTAGGTTTACATGAAGATTTGTCAAAATGTATACAATAGAATTTTTTTAATATTTTCTTAATAAACGTAATTCGTTTGCTTAACGTACATTTTCATTGGTTTTGTGGTTCAGTGTAGATAGATAATGTTTTTTTTCTACATTGCTAAAATGAAATGAACAAACAAGCCAGCACACAAGCATACAGTATTGTGTTTATGTTTTGTTTGTGTTAATATATTTTGCTGGCTTTTTGTTTTTGGAAGAAATGTTGGGTTTTTTTTACCAGCAAAAAGGGCGCTAAGCACAATAGAAATGAGCGGACACTAATGAGCTAAACCGAACACAATGAACTTTGTGTTTTTTTTTTAAACCGAATGAAATTGACTGTTCTCATCTTTTTGTTAAGTTGGATAAGAACAGTATTATTTTTGTGGCTCACAGATGCCAAACAGGGAAAGGTTTTTTGTTTTAATGATTTACTACAAAAACACTTGTAGCGTTTGTGTTTTCCGAACGGAAAACTTTTGCGATATTTAGTGTTTATTTTCGAAACTGTTTTAAACTGGTTTCAAAATAGTCGCATCATGTGCGGTCTCTCAATGGAGTCTACAGCATAAATTAAAATAAAATTCAGAAGTACTAGAATTTGCTGTTATATTTCACCATCTCTTCTGGGTCTAAGTAAAAAAGTTATGGTTCCTTTACATTATGCAATAGTTATGGCGCTTGCGATCAATATTTGTTTATTAAGTTTTTTTTTTAGGGAAATACATGGCACTTGCGAAGTTTATTTTAGCTTTAAACTTATCAGCCATGTAACAGAGTACAATTCCGTTTGGAAACGGAATTTATTCCGTATTATAGTGCTTTAGAAATTGACAAAAAAATTTTTGGAATGAAACCATTTTTCTTTTCATGAACGGAATGGGAGTTTTCTGTTACTGAAAGGCCAAACAAATTTCAAAACACACTTTCTATCAATAAACAAATATGTTCTCTTCGGTTCCGAACGTTACTTCCTATTGAAATCTACTGATATACTCATTATACTATGTCTATGTTTTGGATTTAGGGGAAATAATTTTTTAACATAAAAATGGCAAAAAACAAGACAGAATTTAAATATCAGATGCTTTTAAATTACAAAAGATTTTTTCACAATTGTTTCTGTAGAACATATCGTTTTGCTGGTTATCCATACAAAAATATTTAAAAAAAGTCCGGACGATTTTGAATCTTATATTTTTGCAAAATACTATACTAAGGTAGGACAAAAATTGCTTATTTAAATTTTCAAAGTCGGATATTACGTAATCTTAGTAAATGGCCCAAGCAAAATGCACGATGGTCATTTTAAATAAAACAACAAATTTTCAGAGAATTATTTTTTATTATGATAGAAGGATCAAATATCTGCCAAAGCCTGGGTCCATGGCATACCTCGATTCGATGGTACATATTTGCAATGACTCTAAGACATAATTGTGGTTCAATGTCATTTATGTGAGTATTATCTCATCCTTTAGCTCTTGAATTACTCTTGAGCAAATACTTTTTTTTAAATATCCCCAAAGAAAGAAATCCAATGGTGTCAATTCACATGATCGTGTCGGCGAATTAACAGCGCTACGATGTGATATAACACGGCCATTGAATTTCTCGCGCAAAAGAACCAATGTTTCGATCGCTGTATGGCAAGTGGCACAATCCTGTCGGAACCACATATCGTCCAGGTCCATATTCTCAATTTCTGCCCACAAGAGGTCATTTATCATCTCGCTATAGCGAACACCATTTACGTTAACTGCATGGCCAATTTAATTTTTGAAGAAGTACAGCATTTCACATTTCCTACGAACCTGGTTTGCTGTAATTTCCGAACCATTCTCCCGATTGTGCACACGTTTGGGCGATTATAATGGCCAAATATATTATAAGGTGGCACGAAATGCATTTTGATTCAAACGTCCAATTTTGTAAAAAGATTTAACTATTTTTATTGCGCTGCTTAATTGTATGCCTCTCCATGGTTGGTTTTGTCAAACACTGAAACTAAGAAATGTCAAATTAAGTTGGTCAGAAATAGTTTATGTTACGGTGGGACCCTCAATTAACATCGTGCATTATATATTATCGCTAAATTTGTTGTAGACCTCGACTGGTATATTCCACTGATTTAAAATGAGGCTAAAATTAAAAATTTTTACTTAATTCCGGAGCTGCCTGTTAGGGAAGGCGATGGAGGCTCTGAACTTGAACTCGAATAAAGGTAATTACTTAGCACCTGAAGTTTTATTTCAATGGGAGAAACCGTTAACAAAACCCAGTGGTACTTCCATTGTTTCAAAATCCCCCACCGAGTTTCGCATACGATCAGCTGATATAACAAAAAATTGTCAACATGAGTTTGGATAAAATGTTTTTTTATTGACATTTTGTTGATAAGTCGGCATGCATTGGTCCATAAAATTTTACTATTTTTTTTTTGGTTCCAAATGTCGCTTTATTAAAGTTATTTAATACACACAATTTTTTAATTTATTATAAATGAAGTACTTACTAATTAAATTTATTTTAAAAATATTCATATATATTATTTTTTTTAATTATTTGCAGGCACTGAAAAATTGGATTTATAACAAGAAAAATAACATTTTAAAAAATTGTTTAAGAACATAACAACGATAACTAATTAATTACGTTTAATAACAATAACAAATCAAATGAAATTAAAATAAAACGCCATATTATTATTGAACAAAATGAATCATATGGAAAATTAATAAAATAAAATAATAATAAAAAAAAAGTAATTAAAAACTATTGATAAAAAATTCATTTGTAAACATGTATGAGTGAATAAATGTAATTCGTTTAATCAATTGGTAATCATTAATAGGAAAACATAACGAATTGAATTTGAAGAATACATGTACGTTGCGGTTAAATAAGTTGTTTAAAAAAGTAGAAATTGCTATTATTTTTATGGCTTTTATAGAAAAATAAAATCGTATAAAATAAAAACTGATTATTAAAGCAAAAACAAATAAAAACGATTAATGTGGAAAAACATTAATTAGTAACAATAAATGCAATAAAAGTTTGCAAACTGTTAAATAATTAATCGACAAATATTGTTTTCGGTTTTATAAATATTATTTTTTTTCATTTTAAAACAGTCAACCTTAACCTTTCGGATGTGTGTAAATGCAAGCCACAATTTAATAAAAGTACAATAAAAACGTTTCGTTATCGATTAAACTTTGTGCGTTTTGCATTTCTATGTTAACAGCATAATAGTAAATATTGGTGAATTAGATGTGTTTTATTGAGCGCCTAATTGTATGTATGTGTCTGAAAAAAAGTTAATGCCTAATGGTTTTTTCTTTATGTTGCTTATTGGGAACTAATATATAACTATTTCAGCACGAACTTTATAACAATAAAAAACAAGTCCTGGTCCTCTTACCTACTCAACCAAGAAGGTGTTTACTTGAACTTTACGATAAAAGGACAAGCATTTAATCATATACTTGTCTCTTTTCTCAAACATGCGCTCACACACGCAAACATATCAACAATTTATATTTATATTGGAAATCTTATAACGCGCATACATCCAACATTATGTGTAAAAATAGTTTTATTGTTTTATTACTCCGCTTAAATTTTTGTGAAACTGTAGCGGCGTGAAAAAGTATTTAATAAAAAAACAGGAAATAATTTTTTTGCTATAAATTTGTTATCATTGTATAAACAATGAAATAAAAATAGAAATATAAAACTACAAACAGTGCCATAATAAAAAGAACATACTTATAAATAAAATATTATCCAAAACTAAACAGCAACAATTCCTAAACATCAAATATAAAGCAGCTGTCAACATGATTGCATTTTTGACAGTTTTTCTCTATATGACAAGTAAGTATGGATAACTTTTGACGTTTTATTCTCTATAAGTTCAAGTATCTATAAATGTGTAAACATCAATAACAACTAAACTGCTTATGAAAAATTTACAGGAAATAAACATTGCAGAATTTATAAAAAAAGTTTTTTTTTTAATAGTAGTCGTGGTATTTGCTGTATCTTTATCATTGTTATGTCAAAGTTTTCAAACTTAATACAAAATTTATATGAACTTTTACTATGAAAAGAAGTTGAAATGTTATTGTTATGTCAAAAACAAAAATCTCAAATCTTATAGTTAATTTTTAAATAATATTTTCCAATGTCAATTGTAAGAAATCTTGCTGAAAAAAGTTTAAAGTTATAAAACTATAAGAATAAAAAGTTATGAGGACTGCCACAAATGTAATAATTAGCCCTACATACGTTAAAGATAATCATACGTAAAATGTACTCATTAATTTAACCTGCTATATTGTTGTTGTTTTTAATTTAAGAACAAACTAATATGGATTTTATTTTTACATTTATATTAAATAAACATACTAAATTTTAGAATACTTATATTTACATATAAAATGTCTAAAATGCACAGCAACTTATTCAAGCTAATTCAAAATAAATGAAATATTTCGAAGGTACATGCGTACAATTTACGCAGATTATCTTTGTAGGGCTAGGGTGGCAATTTACATGCGATCCAATTATCTTTCCGTATCATTAAATTTGCGTTCAAATGACATCGTTTTGTTTTTGCATTTTGTTGCATAGTTTGGTGGAAATGCATATTTTTGTATATTTAGGCTTTAAATGCATATTTTTGCATATTTTAACATTTTTGAGTAATTTTTTTACAAGTTACTTGCTTGGCATATGGGTTATACCGTGTTGCAGAGGAAAGTAGAGGCTAATTCGAAAATATTGCAATGTTTAATGAAATGTATCCCTTTGGTTTCCCTGCTTCAGAATTGTATTCAAAAAACTTTGATTAATTTAAGAAAGTTAGAAGAGCTTGTAGATACCGATGATTTTACAATTAGAAAAGCAAAAACAAACATATAAAATTTAAATAACATTGGAAGTCAATTAGCATTTGTATTTTCCAGTTACGGATATATCGGAGGAACAATAACTAATTAGGAGAGATTAAGTTCATTTAATACACAAATCAAATTATATGATATTGCAGAAAGTAAAACTAACAACTTTGAAGGAAGAATACCCCAAAAATTAAAAAAAAAAACCAAAACATTTTGCAAACAAAATATTAGGGATTATTAGTATTGTGGTTATTTTATTGAACTATTTATGGTTTTTAATCCAAATTTTTAATATTTTTAATTAGGCTTAAGTTCATTAAATTTAATTTTCATTAAATTATTTTTATGAAGAAAGGAATTTTACAACATGAAAATTAATTAAAATTTTATTGATAATTTTTCATTCTTGACTCAATCTGGGCTCGAACCCAGGTGTTTACGGACAGGTTACCCTGACATGTTTCGATTGCAACCACTCAATCTCTTCAGAGGGCTTGCCGTTTAACACTCGCAGCCATCGACGACTGCTGACGTCATTAGTCAAACATCAATCCTTAAACCAAATTGTATTCAACCTTTTGGTAGATCGAAATTTGCTTTTGAATGATTATCTATTTTAATTTATTTTAACATGTTATTCCTTTACTTCTCTTTTTTCGTACTTTTGTCAAGAATTCTTCTTGAAGTTCAAAGTACATATATTTTTTTCTTTCTTCATAAAAATAATTTAATGAAAATTAAATTTAATGAACTTAAGCCTAATTAAAAATATTAAAAATATTAGGGATTTTAAATCATAAATTTCAAATATTTGTGATCTGATATGGAAGCAAAGTGGGATCTAAAAATAATTTTTTTTAAAAAATGCATTGGCATTCTTCAAGTACAAGAAAAAGTTTGACTTTTAAGAAAACAGTACTAATTTATTTAAAAACAAAAATTTAAGTTAGTTATTTAAGGTTTTTAAAGATGTTTGAATAACAATAGATTAATTTTATATACATATTTTTGTTTTTAGTAAAATTAAGTTTTAAGTGCATATTTTTTTTAGATTTTTTAGTGCTTGTCGCCGCTCGGGGGCTTATGTGCTTCATACGCCATTTTGAGTTAAGAACCATTTAAGATTTTCGACCCCAATTTTCTTAAATCTGCAGTCCGTTTTATTGAGATAAATCGTGTCCATTTTGCCCTTTATCTTTTTAAACAGAACTATTTGGTGCCACTTTGCTCTATACGTCATTTAATAACGTATTGAGCAAAATTTCCGCACAAAATCTTGAAATTAATTCCTGCTGGTCATTTTGCTCTGCGTGCAGTTAAAAATGTTAAATAGTTATATTTTAAATATATTTTTCCCTTATAATGAATAATTAAATGTTCTCTCTTTTATAAAAAATTCTATTGTAAAATGTACTCGCTCTTACTGTTTGGGCTATTAAGTAACTTATTTCTTACTGTAAAGGTGAAGATAGTGATAAACTCTGCCCGCTAAAGTCAATGCAACGATTGAAGTGCTTATTCAGGTTTTAGCTGTTACTCTTTAGTCGGCATTTCCCGATTTGTTGCGTTTGGCACGATTTTAATAACAACGTGACTGTTTGTGTTTTTTTTTATACAAAATACTCAATACTCAGATAACGGAACATCCAACTATTCAAAATATATTGATGGGGAGTGGTTCGTGTGTTGCCCAACATAAAAATCAAATGATGTACACAACAATTTAAAAATTTTTGTCAGAGGCCAAAAATATAATTTAAAAGTTTTCTGAGCCTGGCCATTCACAAATCCAAGAAAAAGATTGTGTTCACAGTGCTTTAGACATATATATTTCAACCATTTAGAAATTCCTAGTATGTCGTCACTCGTTAACTACTTAAAAATAAAAAAAACAAATAAAATAAAACTTAAGGTTGTGGAAATGTAATTCTCAGATTTTAAGACTTTTTCAAAGATATCCACCCAATTAAATTTTTCGGTTCTTCAGTTTACAAAATAAAATTTCTTCAGTATACTAAAAATAGCTTACTCACAATAAAATTTAAAAACTCAATTTTGCAGCCTCATTCCCAAACAGTAAATATAATAAAACAAATTTGCCGGAATAAATTACCAACGCCGTTAAATATTTTTGAAACAGAGATAAGTGTTGTTAAAAAATGCAAAAAGTCAAACTAATTAAATCTAAAATTTTTATTCAATTTCATTTCTAATGCAGACAACAATTATTATATTTCTAAAATAAAATAGGATCTTGATGTTTTTTAACTATCATTTGTGATTTTATAAAAACTTGGTAAATAGTTTTAATTTCAGTTTTTTTTTAATGAATAATTGTTTTTACTAAAACTTTTTGATTTGTTTTACTGTTTTTTTTTTTAATGATACTTTGGTCTGAGTATATGTATTTGCAAGGAAATATGCTTAAGGTGACGTTTAGAACAACCAGGATTTGTAGGAACGTTAGATAATATCCCGTTATAGATGCGATCGGGAGATAAAAATGTATCCTAAGAATCATCTTTTGCAAAAAATTATATGTTTGGAAAATCACAAAATTCTATCGACTATTTATATAAAAAAAAATTATGTTAAACGTCAACATCGATTTTCTCAATATATATTTTTTGGCACATAGAGCACTTAAACGCCCGGATGACAATATTCTAAGCGCATATTGTCGAATTTATTAGTGCATGAAAAGTAGTGCATTTAAAAAAAACTGTCTTAAAATGAATACATAATACAATAAAGGAACTATAATTATTACAAAAAGTCTACTTTTTAGTTTTTATTAATTTGGAAATATAAAATTGTTTAACAATTTCCCTCGTATTTTCGCACACTACTACTTTAGTTGCATTTATACGGCAATAATTTATCCTGTTATGTGGTTACAAACGACATTTTATATAGCCATAGGTAACATACAAAAAAAAACACACACACACACACAAACTGACAAAATAAATAGAAGTGAAAAAAGCAGGTTTAGCAATTTACATTTCTAGCACACTCTACGTTTTGCAAAATAGTTTTAAAAGTTCTAAAAATACCGAGAAAACTGCAAGCACACATACAAACACTGAGTGTCCAGTGTGTGTGTGCGTTTGTATTAAGACACAAAACACTTGTGCATTGGTGAACATGCACCTTGTTAACTGTTCAATAAAAAGAAGCCATACAGCCAAACGAAATTTAGCCAACAAACATACAAAAACCAAACATACCAACAAACATTTTTACAATCCCAAACGCAATAGTATGTCCCATAAATCAGGCTTTTGTTATTGCTGGTTTTGTTTGAAGTTGTTGCCGTTGTTTCAAGTTTTTTTCTATTGCATTAAAACAAAACTTTGTATGTGTGCTTGTGGATATTTTCGAAAACAAATATATATAAATTTCAACCATAAAAACTACATCCAGAAAAAAATTATGGTTGAAGGTAACCATATTCTAAGAGCAACATACTATGGTTGAATTTTAACAATGGTTATGCTTGAAGTTACCATATTATGATTAAATAATACCATAATATGGTTTGAATTAACAAAAAAAATTTCCGAAATCAATTATAATATGATCAAAATTTACCATTATGTATTCCAAATTAACCATATTTTGGTCAATATCAACCATACTAATGGTCAAAATTAATCATATTATGTACAAAATTAACCATAATATGGTCAACAATTTCCAAAAATTTGTACAATAGCATCCATATTATGGACAGCAATAAGTTAAAGTTAACCATATTATTGTTATTTATTTCATCCATTTATTTAATTTTTTCTATTACGTGTTACGTTCGACTTTAATAAGTACTCCCATTAAAATTGTCCAGCCTTTGACGACCTTCATAAGCACCCCTTCTGTTTTTCTGGTTCGTAATACTAATTTTGAAAATTTAATTCTATAATTAAAATAAAATGAATGAGAATTTAAGCACACCAAGCAAGTATGTATTTGAAAAGCATTCAACATACTATTGTTGTTTGAAACATATTATGTATTTAAAATTTAAAAGAAAACATACAATGTATTAAAATATTATAATTTCAACCATATTATTATTACATGTTAACCATAACATGTTTGGAGACAACCATAATATGGTTATGGCTTTTGGATGAATGAAATTAACCATAATATGGTTGCCGTTGACAATAATAATGTTAAAGTAACCATTATATGTTTAAGTGTATGGTTGTAGCTTTATTTAATTAAAATATTTTATTAATAAATTCAACCATGTTTGAAGTTTCAAGGGAGGTAAACAGTTTAGTGTTAAATAAAAACAAAATATTATTAATCGTGAAAAAAGTAATGTTAAAAATAACAACAATTTTTTTTTAACCATAATTCAACCATGTTTTTTCTCTGCGTGTACATACATATATTTAGTATTGCTCATTCTCTACACACATTCACGCAAACACTCATTCTCACATATCTTGAGTTAAAAAGGGATTCATAAACAAGTAACACAACAAAAAACAAACTAACAATTGTATAACAAAAGCAAAAACAAGAGAAAATAACAAACCACAACATAAACAAGAATTTTGTTCCCTTTTATGCTGGTTTTCTGCCATTATGCAACACCCAAAAATTCAGTCTCACACAAAAACCCATTCATATATGCACCTTGTTGGAAGCCTGGGATCAAGTGTCTCCAAATCGTATTTTTTGTCAGTTGTTTTGTGACATTGCCAACGAAGCATCCACACTTTTGCCTGCCCTTGAGAAAAATGAGGAAAAGGGAACTGTTTTATTTCATTCTCAATAAAATCAGACGTTTCGTTGGTATTCTTTCCAACTTCTTCAGGGATTGAGTTTTTTGCTTCTTCTTTAATTTTAAACTATTTCAATTGTGCCATGTAAAATACGCATTTTTTTTAATTGTGGCTGCATGGAAAATAGAAGGTCATGAAATAAAAATTAAAAAGATGAAAATTAAAGGTGAATAAAAATTTTTGGAAAACTTTTTGCCTTATTCTCTAATATTAAAAAGAAATGTACCAGTAAGTTTCTGATTCGCATAAATCCATATGATCCCCTAAGAACTACATAATAAAGACCTGGACAAATCTACTAAACTGACTTCTATTCGTCATTTCCGTGATGCCGATATGCCGATGTATCATCCCATTGATGACATAATTTCACCTGATGACAATTTGGTGTCAAAAAAGAAGACACTTGTCAAAATACATAAGAATTATCACGCTTTTTCTATCAGTGTAGGGGGCTCTCAATGCCAAGCAAATGCTAAATGTCTACAGCAGAAAACATTGTTTGGGGTATAATTAGAATGCAGTACTGGTGACAAAGTCAAAAGTGAGTCAGTATATTTTCACTATCGACATTTCCTTGGCAAATTATTTCTGTAAAGCAAAGTCTCGTGTGTGTTTATGCCATGGTCTGGATTTTCACCACCTCTTCACACAAGGCTTGATTGTGAAGTATTATTGAAACAGTTGTTTACTTTTTTCTTTCCTTTTGTCTCCTTACTATTTTATTCGTCTAGTTTCAAAATGTTCCTTTACATTATTCTATTGCACTATCCGCTATTCATTTAACAAAATGCCTGTATTTGCTATAAGATAAATTGCAAAAAAAAAACAGACTGGTTCTCAAAAATGTGTTTGTAAGTTACTGGTTATAAAAAAGGAAACATGTATGAAAAAATAATTAAGAAAGCATGACTATGTTAATGTGGATTATATGTTCAATTATTGGCCGACGCTTATGGAATTTGCTAAGAACAATCAATGGTTAGAATTTGATCTAAGACAGTTACAATCCAAGCCTTAAGTTATATAAAGAGCATAGGGTCTCTCCAAAAGAGTCGTTTGTTCCAAGTTCTAAATAATGTCCGTTGTTTAAGGGTGAAGGTCGTCAACAAAGGGGTTGATTGAGTATTATTTTTGTTGCTTGAGGTTTTTGTAATCAGTTGATTTAAGATGAGAAGCTGATTGGACTTTCCTCATCTGGAACTCGGGCTTTCAGCATTGCCTCCAGGAGGGCTGGATCAGCTGCCTTATGTCACGTTCATATAGCGAGCCGCTTGCGACAAGGCGCACCTAACATGGAAAACAGACGCTAGCTGATGTTGGCTATTGGTTTTTTAAAGGCGCCAATCACTCGCCTTGACGTTTCAAGTATCAAAGCCACTCAGAGTCAGGCGCCTCCCGGATATACTCTGAAACTCTCCACTTGGAATCGCTGATTGCCCGCGACTGCATTAGCATCTGCTACGTATATACGGAACTTTCAACTATCCGCAACCTGTCAACCAGCCCGAAGGCACTTAGCTGTGCTTCCGAAAAGGAATGGATTGAGCAAAACTTTAACAAAGCAATTGGTTTCATTTTCATATTTTAAACATCTGTAAATAATAATCATTAGACGCAACACAACAGATTATTACCGTTATTAAAATTGGATGCCACAACAACGGGACCTGCCATTCTTGTCAAACGAATGTTTGGCTCAACGGTAGGGTTGAGATTTTCATGCTCAAAAAAATCGATAATATGAACTTAAAAAATAAACTAAAAAATCCAAAATAAACACTAAAAAATAAAAAAATGTCCACTAAAAACTTAAAAGATTTTCATAAAAAATCGTTTTGTCTTTTAAAAACTTAAATAACTAATTTAAATTTGTGTTAATTTAAATAAATAAGTACTGTTTTATAAAAAGTAAAACTTTGTCTGTTTAGACGCAAAAAACGTTAAGAACTTTTTTTTTATAATATGGAAATTTAAAAAAAAATACTCAAAAGTATCAAAGTATGCATTTGAAATCCAAATGTGCAAATATATGCATTTTCACCAAAATATGCAAAATAAATCGATGCCATTATAACGCAAATTTATTCATTCGGAAAGATAATTGGTCGACATCGTTCTTAGACTACGGCAAAAAACATGCAAAGGAAATCGCAACCCTACTTATCAGCAACACTGTTTTAACACCACAGCGAAAAGGATTTTTTATTGGCTTGCGGCGACTTATGACGAATAAATCCATAATGAATTTTCAAAATGGTATTTTAAATATTTAATAGAAGAAAAAAGTTGGTGCGAATAGTTACATATTTTAAGTCAGGTATAAGTTTAAATAAGAGTCATTTATAGCGAATTTTATAACGATATGACTTATTTTACGCGTTTCGCTTATGTCCAGACTATTTCAAAGGAAATTGGAAGGTTATATAAATACCAGGTAAGAAAGTAGTATTGCGGCTATTTAAAGCAATGAACTGATTATTAACATTAGGTGATAATTGTTCTTTGTGACTTATAGAATCTATGTACCATATTTTAACCTGTACTTTACACACAAATTTCATGGAAAGACTTTCGGACGCACGGACATTTTTTCCTGTGGGTACATACAACTTACAGTTTTAATAATGTTCTACATGCGATTTCTTTAAATACAAATACATGTGGCACCGGTTCCTTTCAAGATCTATAAACTTACTTTTTATGCAAAAACAAGTATATGCATTGGTCATAACTTCCCACTTCATAATTTTTTCTACTCTTTCGCAAAAAAAAAAAACAGCTGTATCTCTGTAATAAAAGAGTACATCCAATGAAAATTTATAAATTTTGAGTTAACCCATTTTATGGGCAACATATTTTGTACCTTTATTTTCATGCCATTAATTTGAAATTTATCCGAAAAAAATTGATTTACTGCATACTTCGCTAAATGCGAAAAAACTCGTTCTTTTGCACAACTACATATTAAACAAAAACAATTTCCAAAAACTTTGCTGTCTTAACAGCGGTTAATATTCCATATTCCATATATCCCAAAAGTACGTATGAGTAATATACATTACTAATACGTAGAAGTATAATGATATTTTTCGCAGTAACTAATTAGAAAATTTTTTTACGCTGCTGGTACTCACCAGTGTGCTATTGATTTTTTTTTACCTGCACAACAGGGTTTTTTAGATTATGCCTTTGTTAAAAAGGTATGGTAAAAAGAAAAATACGTGCAATAATCCCTACGGCATTAGGAGAGCTTAAGTTGACTTATAGACAAAAACATGAACTTTTTATGAACGCATCCAAATGTTAACGGAAGAACTTATAGTTTAAAATACAATATTTTAATACCCTTCGCAACAAGTAGAAAGCGCTGGTCGTTTCGATTGTAATATCTACAATATTGATCCTATAACTTCTAAAGTACAAAAGTTCTGGGTCCTTTTGAGTAGCGAAGTTAATTTATTCATAGCAGTCTGTCCATGTGCATGCAGAAAATAGTTGTCTGTTCACAGAAAAAATTATCAATAGTTTTTTTTATCAATTAAAAAAGTTGTTAAAAGAGTATTTCAATTTACTTAATGTGATTATTAAATCAATAATTTTTTTTGTCTAAAGAAAATTAAAAAGAAAATTTTGATTAATTTAACATTTCAGTTGTTTTGAAACTAATTTTGAATTAAAATATTTATTGAATAACAAAAAATCTTTATTGATTTTTTTGTTTAAAATAAAATAATTAAAACTGTTTTTGGGAATTGTCAAAACCTGAGCTATATTTGATGGAATCAATTAACACATTGTTTGAAACGGTAAATTTTTTGATCATTTTTTAAATTCAAATTAAAAATATCATATAATAAATTAAAAATTTTTACAATTTTAAACTTTTACAATTTTTAGTAATCTATACAATAATTTCGGTAATAGGTGCAAAATCATTTATTTACACTGAAAACAAAAACAAATTTATTTTTGTTTTTTTTTATCTTTTTTTCTTAAATGTTTTTCTTTTCCTTCAACGTGCAACACTTACTTTTCCTAATGTTGTTTCGTAAATTTATACGAGATTTATTCAATTGTTTTTTTAATATTCTCTAGTATAAGTTAACAAACTAATTTAATCTTACTCGGCTCTTAAATATCGAGTGATGATTGTTATCTTGTCAAAGTTATTCATCTTATCGAATACAGACGAAGCGAATACAAATTTATAATAAATTTTACATGAACTTTATTATTGAATTTCATGTAGATGTTTAATTAATATCAGATTTGTTTGATTTTAAAAATCATTGAAATCGACCTAACATTTCAACAAGTGCCTAAACGATTCTGCACTAGAATTCAAATTTGAAATAAACCAAAGGTGAAATTACAAGGAGAATTTTATTATGATTGATTTACTTATCCGTTTTAGATGTTACGGATTTCAAGTATAAAACACCAGCATCATTTGCAATATAATTTTTACTTTAAATACTTAATGGACACATAATACTGAAAATAAAAACTAAATGAGAAGCAAGAATGCTTAATTTTGAACATGAAAATTATATATTTTCGTCCTGTTCTGTAGTTTTTTGTTTCTGCGCACAAAAAGCAAATCTTTTTTAACTACTTGTGTGGTGTTGTTGCTGTTGTTGGTTGAAGAATTGTGTACTAATTTTAAGAAATTTCGGGATTGATATATGAAAATAATTCCATTTAGGAGTGTTTTAAGTATGTTTTAGTGTTATTCGTACTTGAATTTTTGAGTAAATATAAAAAAAACTTAATTTATCCTGAGTTTTTTTCTTTCTCTGAGGAGAGGGTTAGTTGGCACCTTTTCTACATTTTGTAACAGGTCACTGAAGTATCCTTAATGAACACATTAAATTTCGGTTAACATAATACCTGTCACAAATATTGTCTCGAGAGTTATTATGAAAGATCTCCTTCATATAAAGAAATATAAACAGATAGCATCATCCCGCAGCTAATCCAATCCCATGACTAGTTTTGTGCAATTCACCTTTTCTCTGGAGTACACCGAAAAAATGTTGCACCAGTAAAGGATTTATCAAAAATTAAATCACTTTTAATTAAAAATTTAATCAAGTGAATTAAACGTTTAATCAAGTAAAATAAACGTTTAATCAAGTGTAATTAAGTTTTAAATGACAATATTAATTTGTACCACTAAACAAATTAATAATAACAATTAAATTTATAATTCACTTGATTAAACGTTTCGTTCACTTGATTAAAAGTTTAATTGACTTGATTTATTTGTTAATTAAAAGTGATTTTATTTTTGATAAATGCCTTTACTGGTGCAACATTTTTCTTTGTGTAACTTCACTTTATTACCATTTTATTAAAAAATTGTTTTCACTGCTTACAGGAATAATTTTTAAAGAACAATTTACACAAATATCCCGCAGTGTACTTAAAACTTCGAGCAAATAAATGTTCAGCAATCAATATTAACTAATGTTCTGCTTTAACACAGGTATGTTTTGGGATTGTTATTGATTTAAGAAATGCCTCAATATCTGCTCCAAAATTCAAAAAAAACTTATTTACTATGTCTACTAATAAATAATATGTCTGGAAAAGCACTAATGTCTGGCATTAAGTCTATAAAGTTTTCTCCTTAATTTACATAAGCCATTACAAAACAAATTATTATAATTGCTTTTTTATAGACATAAACGTAATTATTTTCTACGAATTCATGGCGCTTAAATAAAGTCTAATATGTGCCTCGTTTGATAACAACGTCTGCAACTTAAAGCCAAATTATTATCCAATTACATTTCTTGGCAAGAAGAAAATATTTTTTATAAATAAGAAAATCGTTTAAATAAAACTGGAGCACAGAACTACTTTTCATTACACACAAATTGTATATGCGTCTTATCTAAATAAATATCTCAATCTTTTTTTTTATTTAGCAACGTTTTTTTACATTTGCCAAATCGATTTTGAAACATCTTTAAAAACGAAATACAACAAGAAGTCAAAATAAAAAACAGAAATAGTTCTTAAATTTTTCACAATTTAAAGAGGGAACCACTCTTTCACATACATACATAAGTATAACCTAGTTAGAAACTGTCGATAAAAAAAAAACGTTTGTCAACATGGAACATCTATTGTAAATTCAACTAGACACACAGCACACATGAGGAAACTCTTACAAATTCTCAACGTACTGTAGGTACAAATCTTTATCCATACAACATATATCAACATATATAAGTATATACATACATATGTACCAATATAAGAACATACAAATACATTCATGTGTAAGCATGTGATAAGTTTTAAACAATGGACTAAGTGAAAATTCTAAAATGCTGATGTCTTTGGGCTTAGCAGAGCTTTGTTTAAGGCGACAGGCCATGCTTCAATGACTGAAACTGAATTCTTTCCATAAAGATTAGGGATGCCAATCCCGATCCCGAAAATCCCGGGATTTTGTCAATCCCGAAATTGTTAACTTAATTTTTTCATTTTACCTTTTTTTATTAAAAGAAATTCATTATGACATTCCCCATGAGAGGATAGGGAACACAATATTGATCTTTAATTTTTATTTGATTAATTCTGTTAATACTGTCATTGAAAACGTTAGAAAATATTTCTACTTTGTTATTATTTTCAAGCGTGTCCAATAATTATAAAGAAATTTAAACGTGAGAAGTGCTGAAAATTATTAAACAAGAAAATTTATTAAAGAAAAAAATGTTAATAACAATTCACGGTGCACCAAATACAAAATTTAAACTTTACTCTTTACAGGGTTAAGATTATTAAAGTGTTTTCCGATAGTTGACGTCGAACCTACGGTAATTAATGGATCGATTTCACAATATTAAGTAATGTATTTTATACACTACACAATTCCTACCACAAATAGTGGTGGTTATAAAAATGCGTTTTTGTTAAAATAAGATTTTAATGGTTAACAAAATAAATTGATTTTTTTTAGTTAATTTCGAATTCAAATTTCAATTATTTATTTAATTCATTTAATAAAATTTAATAGAATCTTACAAATAAATCAACTTCTATGTTGCGTTGTTCAATTAGAAAATTAATTATTTTTTTTTATTTAGCTTGAATGAACTGAGGTAATTGAATCGAATATAGCTTTTATGGTAATTATTTTTTATTGAATCAAGTAACTCATTGCTTAGAATCGTACGTTTTTTTTATCATATGTTTTATTAAATTAGTCATTAAATAAGAAAAGTCACAATTTAAATTTTTTTCAAATTTAAGTAATATTTAACTTTAAAATAATAAATTAATTATAAAACCTGCGTTTTTAAACTTCTTTTAAAGACGATTTTTTTAAATAAATATCTATAAAAAGCATTTATCTCTTAATTTTCAAAAATCCCGAATCCCGAAAAATCCCGATATCCCGGGATCCCGGGATTTGATTTTTTATAATCCCGAATCCCGGGATTTGCGAAAACCGGTCCCGATTGGCATCCCTAATAAAGATACTTATATTTGAATTCGGTTTATCAACATTGGATGTATATCTCCTTAATGTGCTATTTAACAATTAAATTGACGATAAGGACATAAAATATATTTAGCTGCTTTTTAATACCCTACGCCATCTTAGACGTATTGATCATTGGAACCTGTTTCTAATAAAGACTACAAACATTTAGGTGTGGGGTCCAAAATATAAACAAAATTATAGAAATGTTTTAAAGTTTAATTATGTCGCTTTTTTAGAGAGCATCTTGTATATACCTAGACCATCGCCAGAAGCATGCCCTTAATTCTAATACTTTGGACATAGATCGAATGTCAATTGGCATAACCAAAGTGAAACAAGTGAGAAAGTGGAGCCAGCCAAGCCCGAATATTTGATACCCTACACCACAGTATATAAGAAAAACCATTTTCCTATTAGGGATCATGGACAAAACAAAACAAAATTATGTTTTGAGGTGAAGATTTCTTTAAGTGTTGTGTGTGCCAAATATTATCTTATTATATTTTTAACAATCAGGGAATGCCCATAACAATGCAATGCATTGTGTGGGTTTTAGGAAAAAAGGTTATGAGAAGTAAGGAAGAGGGAGTAGTGTTTGTGGACATTTAATTTACATTTTTCCAAACTGGAGAGACTCTGCCGGTATTCAATTCCACATACGGATAGTTCGAACAAGAAACGAATTGGACAATCGACAATGATCGGATGTGATCAGGCGAGTACAACGGGCATGTACCCGCGTCTCAGGGTTGAGTTCACCAATCTCAGCAGAGCACTTACCGTGAAAATATCGATGGATCAAGGACGCACAACCCACATTCCGACGATGCTCTAATGAGTTAATAGAGCTGGATACCCAGCATGGGGGCTATGGTCAAATACGATTTTAAAAACATTACAGGGTGGTTAAATTTGTTGGTTACATAAAGGGTCCTATGTTGACTGTGAACCACACCTTAACGTCAAGTTTTTTTCTGCATTTCATATGACATTTCTCAATTTCAGACTAAATCAATATGAACCATTGAAAGATACACAATCGACCAACGCGTTAAAGTTATTCAGGCTTGTTATGAAAATGGGCGTTCAAATCAAAATGCATATCCTGCACTTCGTGATTTTTTCGGTCAATTTTATCGTCCAAATGTGCGCACAATCAGAAAAATCGTGCAAAAATTGGAGACAACCCGATCGGTAGGAAATGTGAAAACACTAGTGCTTGCTTCTACAGCTCGTACTCCATAAAATATTGCTGCTGTTCGCGATAGTGTGGCTAAAGAGCCGTCCACCTTAACTCGTCGTCGTGCACCTCTCATGCTCGTCGTTGATGAACATTATGCACAGACTTGCATTAACATGCTTCCAAGGTGCAATTGACTCAAGAACTAAGGCCACTTGACAATTCCAAACATCGTCAATGTTCAGAATGGTGGCAAGAAGTGGCAACAGTGGATGATCAATTTTCGAAGGAAATCATCTTAAGTGATGAGGCACATTTTCACCTCAGTGGATTCGTCAATAAGCAGAATTGCAGCATTTGGGCGAATGATAATCCAAGAGTGATTGTCGAAAAACCAATGCACCCACAAAGAGTGACTGTATGGTGCGGTTTATGGGCTGGCGGCACCATCGGGCCGGTCAGGCAGTTACTGTAAATGGTGTTCGCTTTCGTGGGATGATAACGAACTTTTTATGGCGCGAATTGGAAGAACAGGACGGTGCCACTTGCCACACAGCTAACGAAACAATGGCCGTGTTATCTCACGTGGTGGCGATGTCAAGAAACCTAAAAACTCCATAACATCTAGAAAATGCTTCGTTTGGTGCAGTTTACAAACGGTTAGCAATGCTTGAAAAAGTGGCTCAGAATAGGAAGTATAGAATAATTTTGCTGCCGAAATTCACGAAATTTTTTTATATGTTAATTCCAAGTCTGGATCTTTCGAATAACATTTTTTTTAATATAATTTTTGTGACATTTTTTACACTTTCAAGTTTTATCAGCTTATTTTTTTAAGAACTTTACATCTTTAAGAAACTTATGAAAGAAATAAAATCGAAATGGTCACCCGGTTGAGTGTTGGTCAGACAAAGATTAAGAAAAAATATTCAACTAATTGAAACAAGATATTTTTCAGCAAATTTAAGCAGATTTGACTTCAGGTATTAAAGACTCGCGGATTCTTTCTGCAGAAAATACATAAATGTTGTGTTTTTTTATAAAAAAAATATCTTTTAATTTCATACCTGACACTACGAGAACACAAAATGAAAAAAATTTTATTTTTGGAATTTAGCTATTCCCGGGAATCAGTTTTGTTTGCCAATCCCAAAAATTTTAAAGTTTTGAGGTTCGAGCCCTCTTTGGGTAATTCTATTCGCAAAAAAACTTTAGCTGTAAACTTTAACGTTTTTATTAGATTTAAAGTTTATTTATATTTGCAGTATATTTTTTATTAAAAGAACTTTTAATACAATAGAAATATTGCTACCCCTTATTTAAAACTACCACATAAAGAAGGATTACACATCTGCTTGTAACAGTCCTGTTGTTTTACATTTTTTTTAATGAAGAACAGGAAAACAATACACAGTTGTTTTTTTTCATTCTAAAGAAAATTTAATCAGGATATTTCTGATAGAGACAACGCTAAAAAAGAGAGAAGAGTATGTGAGGCAACAGAGAGAAGGACAACTAAACGAACGTTTTCCTGTAGATGATGTATAAAAACAAAAGATAAGTGGCAGAAACTCTATTCACATATTTTGCTTAACAATATATGCCTACACTTTGTGACGAGTATCTTTTATAAAACTTGAATACATTTAGAAAATTTTCCTTAAAAAACTGTTACCAAAATCTATATAAACCTTAACAGGCTCAAAAAAAAAATGTTTTTTTTTTAATTTTTCCCACATTATATTAAAATTCAGTGAAGCTTCGGAGTAACAAAATACTTCCCAGCGGTTACTAGAATGAGTAAAGATATACAGTTTGTCATAAGGTGCAAGCCCTTCCACACTCCCTTTAATAACAACATCATACCCTTCCCAAAGAAAGGAGTAAGGAAGGCCACTTAAAATAAAAAATAAATAAAACTGAATAACTTTCTTTCTCCCTTCTAAAAGAATGGAGTATCGAATATGTACTGAATATTTTTGAAGGTCTTTCAAAAATAAATGTATACCCTCTAGAAGGCATACTTCTGAGGGCAGGGTCCTCTTATGTAGTTCGGATGTCCAGAAACATTTCTGGGCATCTTGGAGAACCACATACGAGAACATGCGTTTGCATCAAGCCCAAGGATAACAGGAATACCACTTCCAAAGAGTAGTACCGTATCCATATAACCTAAGTATGCATTCAAAGGTTCCCTACCTACACAATAGATGCTAGCCAACAACATCTTCCCAAAGCCACACTCCACAGAAATGCAGACCCCCCCCTATTGGCTACTGCTAACTAACATTACGTCCATCATTAACTACTAAAGCCGAGTTTCTCTCGCTGTCCGTATAAACTCGCATCCCCCCGGCAAGCCGGCTGGAAACAATACGAAGCGGATCTTTTAAAAAGGAGTATATAGGCTTTTAAAAAGGCCTGCGGCTTGCGGTCCTTTCAATATTTACCGCTGGGTTACTGCTTTCAAATTTATATTGAAACAAAAATAAAAGAACTCAAATTTGTTTTTGTTTTCAATATAAATTTCTAAACTAAAATTTTTATTTTGGTTTGAAAATCAGGCGGTTAGTAAAGTGAATTCTTTGTTCAATCCCCAAAACTTTTAATAAAAGTTAAGGTGATTAATTTAACTCGACCACCAAAGTCCAAAAGGGTATTATATTCTTATGCTAAATTAACGTTTAGATATTAATTAATTTTAATACCAGAAGAGGTTTCTGAATCGATATACTTCCGCCGGTGACGGTCTTACCAGAATTAATCATAATTCACTCATTCACCTTTTTACGAAACATTCTCTTATCGATATTTATATGTGCCACCATCAGAAAAATTCAAAAATACAATTGAGTTGAAGCAAAATTACGTTTTTTAGCCTAATTGTACTAAAACCGAAAAATAATATTTGGGCTAGTTTTATTACAAAATTAACAAAATTTAGACGATGCCTTTTATATTGTATTTTTTAGAGTTGATAGTGGACAAGGGTCAAAATAAGTTATACGTTTAAACCAAATTTTCGATTTTTAATTCAATCGATGACCAACCCGTGGTCAACCACGCCTCTAACGTAACAAATGGTTGTACAAGCAGATTAAACTGTACAACATGTGTTAGGGGCCGCATTATACCTTGTTTTATCACATTTTAAGAAATCAAGCTAAAAAGTTTTCATCTAACTCCCGTATAGAAGCATTTATGTAGTACATATATTCATTGTCCTTATATATACGAATACATAAAAAATAAAATTAAAAACTTTCCAAGATCAGAAATTGTAAGGAATATAAAATAATTATTATTATTAGGAAATTTTTACATAATTAGAATTGTGGTTATTTTGTTGAACTATTTATGGTTTTTAATCCAAATTTTTAATATTTTTAATCAGGCTTGGGTTCGAATCTCAAGTCAGTCAAGAATGAATGATTATCAATAACAATTTTAATTAATTTTCATGTTGTAAAATTCCTTTCTTCATAAACATAATTTAATGAAAATTAAATTTGATGAACTTAAGCCTGATTAAAAATAGTTATTAATTTATTATAGCAGAAAAAACGGTAAAATAATTTCATGGCTAAACAAGTTGAAAAATGGCTAATGGCTAAATAAATTTTTTATTGGCCAAACGAGGTGAAAAATGGCTAAATCTAGCCACTAACTGTCTACGAATACTAAAGGGTATAATTTTTTAAATTGGGTGTTTCAATATAAGCGATTTTAATATTTATTCTACAAAAGAATAGTGAAAAAATCGTTTGTTTTTACGTAAAAACATTTTTTTAAATCGGGCCAAAATTAAGACTTCTAGATGGTTTTGTACGAAAATCTCAAATTTTGAATAACTACACAAACATCTTGTTTATTTTGCTTAAACATTCTTTTGCAACAAACTTCTATTTGCTCTTTTTAAAATTTATTTTAAAATTCTTTAGTTGCTTAAGTTTTAAACAAGAACTTAAACAAGAAAGTTTTCTATCTTGTTTCATAACAAATCTCTTGTTAGTGATTGTTGGTAAAAAATGCAGCAGTGTGTATATTAAAAAATTTATTTTGCCACACCATAATTTTTGCAGTTTTTTTTTGTATTAGTCCTTTAATTTTCATAAAATATTTCTTTTTAGTCCTCTTTGTGGTTTCAGCTTGAAAAAGTATATAAAAATAAATTTTTATCTACAATCACTATTTACCCAAAATAATAAAATAACTGAATGATGTGTAACAATTAAACCAAAATTTATATGTTTAAGCATAAAATATCGTAAATTGTCACAGATAATTGCATGCGTAAATTTGTACAATAAAATAATAGGAAAAAAACCGAAATGCGAGTTTGAGAGTGGGGCTAAGTGTGTGACTAGTCGTAGGACAACGTAAATACAGTGGGCATATATAAAACCTACACAATTGCGATTTATATTTCATAAAATTTCAGAATGTTGCAATATTTTCAAAATTTAGTATTGATTTAATTTAATTTGGCTTGTAAGAATTTTTGACCTGTTTAGCCCCTACAAAAACTAATTTTCAACCAAAGTGATAATAAATCTAGAATAGCTAAGATTGAAATGACTTGTTTTTGGTGCCAAACAATATTTTTGCGAAAAATACTTTATTAGTTAAGCCATATGATGGTATAAACATAATTGATACGAATGACGAATTTTTCGAAATGAATATTCGTAGTCAGAAAAAAACCATTTGTGTATGTAGAAACAAATGTGGAAACAGATTAACGTGAGCACCTTCCATAAAGCCTAATCTCATAGTGAATCTTAACCACTGGGCGACAAACATTCTGCTTACCAACCACCCGGTGTTTGAGCGGAACCACAGCAAGCACACAGATAGCAATTCTTAGTGAATAATACGACAAAAGTTATACACTCGCCCTAAGGAGCTGGATCTTTCTAACCTCCGCTGCCTTAGGAAAAGCCAGCAGCTTCCGTTGAATAGCAACAGCACCTATGGAGGAACCAAAAGGGGAAAAATCAGCCTTTCTTTTCGGGTATCACAGCCACAGCCACTACGTAATCCCCGAAAGTATCCCTTCTTCAAGAAAGAACCCTTCTATTGGCAGAAAGCCACCAATTATTCTGAAAACCATTTCTCTCTAGAAGCATATTAACGGGGCCCTCAACTAACAGTCAGTCCGATGATTAGCTCCCACCACGAGCTACTGGCTCACGTAGTACCAGAAAAAAGTACTCTGGTAAGTACCTCGGACTCAAGAAACCAAAGATACTAACTTATGTAATTTGGGGCCAAGAAATCAAATGGTGTTCACCGTTTTATAACATTAGCTCAATTTGTCACAAAGTCAAACACAAACAAATTTAAACTTTTTTTGTGTTGATTGGAAGTTTAAAGCAATTTTTTTTTTACTAATTTGAGGTCGCTGTTTTCAAATCAACTGTCCGTTTTTCTCCATCAGCTTGATATTTTAAGTTACATTTAGTGATGCCAGTAGATATGTAGAAAAATCCCTACGTGTCTAGAAAAAAAATCCTTATTTTCCCTACAACCAACAATTACAAATTTAATTTAACTACCAAAAATTTGTTTTTACTTATCCTTAAAAAACGATGTGCTTGTTTTGTGTACCAAATCCCCATTTTCTATTTGTTAAAAAGATTTAGTTAAATACATCAAATTTTTAAAATAAAATAATTGTGAAACAATATCGGTCATGCTTTTGCTATCTTATGATTGTAAGTTTTTCTGTAAACAAACGAGGACAGTGCAACAAAAGTAAAACAAGCGTGTCTAACAGGGTAAGTGAATAATAATGTTCTCTCTCATTAGAAAAAAAGCGGACAGGTGTCTGTGTGGTTTTTTTAGAAATTCGGCTCTTTTGTGGAGTAAACGAAAATTACTGAATTTAATAAAAGAACTGAATATTTCTTTTTTTTTACGGAATATTCAGTTGATTTTTTGATAGTTAATTTATATAAAATAACTGAAAATTTATTTGTTTTTACGGAACAAGGGGTTGAAGTAAAAATTTGTTAAAAAAAAATTAAAAATAAGTAGAGCGGTTTTTAACTGAATATTCATTTATTTTTATATTACAAATTCAGTTAATTTTACGAACAGAATATTGTGAGTGTAGTTATACAAGTTGTTATAGAAGTAGTTATTAAAGAAAACTACAAAATAATGAGTGAAAGAAACTATTCATTTTAAAAAAGTAGGAGAAGTTTTTACTGGGATATAAAAAACTTTAATTTTTAAATGAAAATAATACGAACATTTACATTTGTTTTTTACACAATATATTGAAAATGAGATATTTTTTGAAAATTCCCTACATTTGCCTTAAAATAAAATATCTGCTCTTATTTCGCTACGCTTTAAATTTTCCGAAAAAATCCCTACAAAAAGGGGAAGTTCCCTACTATTGGCATCATTGGTTACGTGCACTAATCGTATTCTTGACTTTTTTCCAAAAATTCAAAGTTAAAAAAATCATAATTTTACTCTTCATTAAGTGATTTTCAAAAAATTTTCTTTTAAGAGTAATAGTTAGCTTTGAAAAACAATCAATGAAAAGCACAAAAAAAATGGATCAGCCATTTGATTGCAGACGCCACGAAAAAAAATATAATAACAAATTTTTTTTTTTTTTTAACTAAATAAAAATCCAAAACGGAAAAAGTTAAAGTCTTATTACTTTCAAGTAATGTCACAAAACCTATGAACAAAATGAGAAATGTAGATCATAAATAGAACAGCATATTAAAAACTGTTATTTTGTATAGAAATTGCGGTTTTTATCAATTAAGTTTTCTCAGTAAATTTTGAATAAAATTAAATGTTGTGCACCGATTACAATGAAATAATGCTCATTTCATTCAAAATATGTTAAACTAAATTTTTTTAGACCAAAACTGTGTTTTTTGTCGCATATGTATATACTGGGGTATCTATTAACCCAATGTAAGCACGGCGCAAAATAAAATTGTTGACAATTTTTGAATTTTTTTCTTAACTGAATATGGTGAAGCGGAAATGCTTTAATGCGGTATATTGCGAAAACACGAGCTGATAGAAAAAACCAAGTGCAGATTTCAACTCAGCGTCGCAAATAACCTTAAAAACAACATTCAGTTCTTAATAAACAATAACTTTGTTTCCTGGCACTATTTATAGCATATATGTGTATGAACATTTTGACTTTATGAACAGCATATTTTTGTACGGGGACGTTCAACTGTGACAAATTTAGCATTAGTTATTAAATATTGTATAACCCTGGCTAAATTTAATAAAAATAAACTGTACAAAAATGTTGATGTACAAGCTAAAGCAATATAAATTTTTAAACTTTGCTTATTAGTGTTCTGTTTGATACAAACTAATTTAATTACTTATAGGTATCCTGTATTGCACGCTGGATAGTTTTTAATTAAAACATTGGGAACTTACAAATTAAATTTGACAGTTTGTGTTTTACATTTACATACCACACAACCTGTGTTCTTTAATCTACTACAAAAAACAACACAGTCGTTTACGACAACAACAACCGTTCTAAGTTTGAATGGTTCCCAAAATATACCAAACTAGCATTTAACCCGCTACTTCGCTAGCGTCTTCTTTTCCTTCGTGGACATATTTTTATGCCAAAGTTTATTAAAAAAATACCAGTTGTAGAACCAAAAAGGCAGGGCTGTAGAGTCGTCCGAAAAAGTACTAACTCCGACTCCAAACACTGAAATTTTTTAAGTGTGATCCGACTCAACCCGACTCACGACTCCGACTCCTACTATAATCTTGATGCTTTTCTTTTATTTTTTATTACCGTACGGTCTTCTAAAAATTAGAGTTTTTGAGAAGAAATTACCGTACGCAAACATTAATGTGCTGTTTCCAAATGACAGGCGATTGATTATGTAGTAAAATTTATATGAAGAACACTCAGTCCATCGCCTGTCATTTGGAAACAGCACATTAGAGCATAAAACATAAACCATTTATTTAAATTTTAAATGTGTTTTCCAGTCTCTCTTGTGGTCTTGTACTATCGAGACAGATCGCGGACGTTTATGTTAAATAAAATACAATCTTCATACCATTTACGGTTATTCAACAACAAAAACATTGAATATTAATTTACTTTGATATTTGTTGTATTTGTTTTTAAGTTCAATTAAATTGCAGTGAGAGTTAAAAATTCCAACTCTCTTTTCGAACATGAGTTCGAGAGAGAGAAAGAGAAAGAGAATAGACGATAATGCCGGTCCGTCTAATCGTCCACCCAATAGTAATTATTATCATCCACTACAGGCTCTAAATGATGATGAAAAAACAGATGATGATGTTATGGTTGATTCTACACCGAAATCATTTAAAAAACACATTCCACCAATTACTATAATTAAAAGTAATATTGATTTAATTCACGGATTGTGTAAATCAAATAATGTAACTAATTATTCAATTAGAAAAATATCGATTGGTCATAAATTGTACTGTGAACTAGAATACGATTATGGAACGATTATGAAATATCTAAAGGAGAACAAAGTGGAGTATTTCTCGTACACGGCAAAAAATAATAGGCCCTATAAAGTTGTTCTTTCGGGCTTAGATAAAATTGAGGTCAGCAAATTAAAGTCATTGTTAATAAAAAATAAATTAGAGGTTTTAGACATAAAACCGGTATTTAAGAAAACTCAATATAACAGAGATGTAATACTTTACATTGTGTACTTTAAGAAGGGCTCTATAACGCTCAAAGATCTCAGGGAAAAACACCAGAATATTGAGTACATTAAAGTCAAATGGAATTACCAATCCAAACAACGAAATAAAATAACTCAGTGTTACAATTGCCAAATGTATGGCCATGGTTCAATTCATTGTAATGTTAAAACGTTTTGCGCAAAATGTGCAGGTTCTCATTCGACATCATCATGTACATCGTCCGTAACTAAATGTGCGAATTGTAACGGCGATCACTCATCTACTAATCCAGATTGTCCAAGCAGATCCACTTATATTCAATTGAAAAACAGATATACAAAACCCAAACATCAACAAGCTACTTTTAGTTTTAATCAACAAAACTCGTCAACATCAGCCAACTTGGGTAGCTGGTCAAATGTTCTACGTTCTAATATCAGCAAGCCAACAACTAGCTCTAAAGAAGATCTTTTCTCTATTGAACAGTTGCAGTCTTTAACTTTAGAATTAATTAATGGTTTAAAAAATTGTAAAACCAAAGCAGACCAATTTAATGTTATAACAAGCATTGCTCTTAAATTTTTGCCATGAATAATTTTCTTAGAATAGCAATATGGAATTCAAGAGGAACTCGAAACAAACTTTTAGAATTTTTTGATTTTTTAATTACACAAAATATACATGTTGCATTAGTGAGTGAAACGTGGTTGAAAAGTGGTTTATCAATGAATCATCCGGAATTTGTATGTTATCGTAAGGATAGAGAAACAAATAGAGGTGGGGGTGTAGCAACAGTCGTAAGGAGGAATATTCGACATGAATTTATACCACCAGTAGACACTACACTTATAGAAAATATTGGCGTAAAAGTTTTTTTAAGCGATGATACAACTATCAATTTATATAGCTGTTATTTTGCTGGTGGAACTTCAGGGTCTACAGAAAATCGCAAACACTTTTTTAAGTCTGACCTCAAAAAGTTTTCTAGGTTGCGTTGCAACTATATTTTGGGTGGTGACTTAAATTGCAGAAATCGTACATGGGGTTGTATAAGAAGCAATTGTTGGGGTAATATTCTTAACGATTTAATAACTACTAATGCATTTGAAATAATATATCCTCCTGAACCTACTTTAATTCCCTCGAATAATAACCATACACCACCAGTTCTTGACTTTTTCATAACAAACGTTCCAGATAAAATGTCAGCGGCTATGACTCTCAATAATCTAGGCTCCGATCATTTACCAGTTTACTCTACTTTCAATTCAGCTTATAGGTCTTATTCAAATATAAGATATAATTATAAGAACGCGGATTGGAAAGTCTTTAGAAGTTACATTAACCAAAATATTTCATACAATTTAGATATGCCACTAAATAGTATTGATAATATAGATTCTTTAGTAAATTATACAACTTCAATGATTTTGAATGCAATAGAAGCCGCTGTACCCAAAACATTTCATGGCACAAACTATGTAAAACGCCTTCCAAGGAACATACTGAACTTAATTACTTTGCGAAACAACTCAAGGAGAAACTGGATTAGATATAGACTAACCCATTATAAACTTGAAATTAAATTTCTAAACAAAACTATTCGTAAAGCTATATCTGACTTCAGAAACGAAAACTGGAACTCAATGCTAAAAGGTTTAAAAAAATCATCCCCAGTTTTTTGGAATGTTTCTAAAATTATTAAGAAAAAATCAAGATCTATTCCGTCTCTTAAGCAAAACGGCTGTATATACACAACCAACAAAGACAAAGCTGATATTTTGGCTCAAACATTTTTTTCAAACCATTCTATTTCTGCACATTTAAGCAATCAAAACACAATACAAGAAGTTTTGGAAACTGTACAAAATTTTAATGCCGAAAACTCAAATCCGCAAACGATCTCTTCAGAAAATATCAAATCAATTATAAAAAATCTTAAAAACAAAAAAAGTCCGGGTTCTGATGGAATTTCGAATAGATGTTTGAAGGCACTTCCAACAAACGGATTTAAATTGCTTACCAAATTATTCAATGCATGCATAAAATTTTGTTATTTCCCAAACTCTTGGAAGCAGTCTAAAGTAATAGCAATAGCTAAACCAGGTAAAGATATATCAAGCACGGACTCGTACCGTCCAATAAGCTTACTTAACACCATGAGCAAAATATTTGAAAAGCTCATTAAGGAAAAAGTTGTCAATTTTATTACTGAAAAAAATGTTTTACCCACTCAGCAGTTTGGATTTCGCTCCAATCACAACAGCATACAGCCTCTGTATCGAATAAAACAAGTTGTTAAAAACAATTTCACTCAGGGTAAATCCACGGCAATGGTTTTACTAGATATTCGAGCCGCATTTGACTCTGTTTGGCATGATGCTCTTATATACAAATTGATAAAAATTGGTATGGATGCTCCAACAATTAAACTAATTAAAAGTTATTTATCAAATAGATCCTTCAGAGTTTATATAAGCAACAAAAAATCAAACTTATTTAGCATTTCGGCTGGATGTCCTCAAGGCTCTTGTCTGTCTCCTGTGCTATATAATGTTTTTACTCATGACTTTCCTTCTCTAACAAATTGCGAATCTTCTATATTTGCAGATGATACAGCAATTTTATGTGCTAATGTATTATTTGCTGATATTTTACCTAATCTTCAAACTGCAGTTGATGATGTTATAAATTATTTTAACAAATGGAAAATCATGGTTAATCCATCTAAGACAAAAGCCATATACTTTTCAAGGAAAAGAAAAGACTGTTTTTTGCCAAGTTCACATATCAAAATAAATGGCATAGATATACCTTGGGAGACAAATGTTAAGTATTTGGGAATAATACTCGATAGAAAACTGGTGTTTAACGAACACATTGGAAATATCATCCATAAAATGAATCTAACAATTAAAGTTTTATATCCTTTAATCAATAGAAAGTCAAAATTAAACATTGGAAACAAACTTTTAATTTTTAAGGTAATTTTCCAAGCAATACTTTTTTATGGAGCCCCAGCATGGAGCGACACCTCAATTTGTCACATAAAACGTCTTCAAATATGTCAAAACAAAATTCTAAAAATGATGTGTAATTTACCACGCCATTTCTCAACTTCACGACTACACTCACGCTATAATTTGTTACTAGTTAAAGATAAAATATTTAATATTACTGAAAACTTTCATGTTAAGTGTGCAAACTCTCCATATGAGCATATTCGATCTATTTGTTCTTAATAATTTTCACTTTTTATCCTCTGACTTCCTTTTTAATCATGTTCTGGGTTTTCTACTGTATCTCCTTATTCCCCCTTTAATTATTAATAATAAATTTGATATAATATAATTACTTTTTTCAACCTATGTTTAAGTAGATAAGTTATTCTCTAACTGAACTCTTTATTTAAAATCATTAAATTATTGTGTAATCTAAAATCCAAAATTATATAGTCAATAAAATAAATATACATACATACATACATAAATGTGTTTTAAGAAGATAATTTTTATTTTGGCAAATTTTTTTTTAAATTTTTTTTGCCGAAAAACTTGGCAGTCGGAGTCGCAGTGAAAGCCCATAATTTAGCACGAATATGTCAATGAATGGATAAAAATGTTTTGTAAAAAAAGTATATAGTTACGATTTTCACCCCTTAAATGTTTGAATTTCGAAAAGTACCAAATTCATATTCGTATTTTTTTGATAAGTTTCGAATGTGGAATAAACTTTATTTCTAGGTTTATTTGTCAAAAGATAGATGGGGTGTCAAAAAGTACCAAAATTCAGTTTTAACCCGTTTACTCCCTAATAGGGCTGATTATAAAAAAAGTACCAGACACCTGTCCGCTTAGTTTTCTAAAGAACAACGATAAGTATTACATTTTTTTTGTATCTCATTTAGTTTTGGAGATATAAAGTTACCGAATTTTCCCGTTTTGACTCTTTTTACCTAATTAACATTCGTATTTCCAAAAATCCCGTCTTACTGGATCGATTTGGGTAGTGACCAATCTCTGGTTCAAATTTTAAGTTTTTAGGTTCAGGCGTTTTGGCTGTGCGATGATGAATCAGTCAGTAACGTTACAATTTTGTATATATAGATAGATATGTTTTCAAAAAATGATAATTACAAGAACATGTTCAAAATCAAATAACAAAACAAGAGTAAAAACTTTACATGTTTTAAGTTTAGAAAATATTTAAGATACGAAAATTTTGTTTCAAATATCGCCCAAATAACCTTCAACCATATGAAAAATCGCCAAGTTCAAATTTCCATCGCCAAATGGCTTAAAAAATCGCCACATTTTGTGAAATTCGTCACATCTGACAGCCCTATATATTTCAATTATCGAAATTATTACGTTTTTTTGTTCACATTAATTTTGGGTTAAGTTTAAGCAAAATGTAAGTTTCGTGTTAATTGCTCTATAACAGACCATGGAATAAATAAATTACCATTACTGACAAAAATCAATCGTTCATGTTGGTATCAGGATAACAAATATCTCATAAATTATTTAAAATAACATTCGTTTAACTCACACTTCACCCGGTTGCTAATAACTTCTTTAATTGGTAATATTTCAAATACACTTGTTTCTTGTTGTTGTTAACGATCTATTTATTAATTTCACAACAACCGAGTTAATGGTGTTTATATGAATTTACATTAGTAGTGGAGTATTTTTTCCGGCACGCGTGCTTAAATAGCATTTTTCCCGCGACATATTATATGTAGACATATGTGTGTGTATAGCTACATAAGGGTAACTGGTTTATTTAAGTGTCATATTAATCGGATGTTTTGGTGAAAAATACGTTTTTTAACCAGAGGTGAAAAAGGTTCAAAATAGTTCGTAATTTCATTTTTAGCTTATATAAAGTATAAAGTATAAATATACTCACCATGAGAAATAAATTCCCATATTCTATTTGTTAAAGTATATTGACTTAGAGAAGTTAAGAGTAGCGAAGTTGATTGACCGATATCCATCTATCCAAGTATTCCTAGACATCGGTTTTCTGAAGAAACCAGATACCAGGTTTGCTATTGACGTTCAAGCAGATCGGCCCACAAATGTCAACCAAAAACCACGATTGCCTCTTGTTTCACTCACAAATCCCTTGTTTTTATATTTTGTATATATCTGGAGAACGGCAACAGCCAAAGTTTCCAAAACACTTACACAATCATCTTGGTTATCAATACACAACCTCTCCAAAAAAAAGGGTCGTATTGAAGAAGTGGGCGTGGCACTTTCCTTACAAAGAGATAATAGATACCTATATATCTGGAGAATGGCAAGAGCAAAAATGTCCAAATTCGACACAATATACATCATCCGCCAATACGTGAGCAGGATTTCAAAAGAAGGCGTGGCACAAAATAGCTTTATGTATATCTAAAAAACGTCAAGAGAAAAATTGTCCGATTTTGGTACACATAGCTGGGTTATCAATTATCAACCTCTCTATAAAAAGGGGCTGAATTGGAGAAGTAGGCATGGTTTCTCCCCTACAAAGGCATTATAGATTTCCGTACATCTGGAGAACGGCAAGAGCCAAATTTTTCAAATTAGGTACAAATATATTGGTTATCAACACACAACTTCCGACACAACTGGACGGGAATGGAGTAGTTGTCGTAGCACATAATAGATTTATTTATATCTCAAGAACGATAATTATGCAACTTTTTGTGTTGATCGCACCATGTTGAAGGTCCTTTCTATTTATTATAACCAGGGAAACCAAATATATGCTCTAAAAAACACGTTTTATGTGCATAAAATATGCAGTAAAAACTTGAAAATATGCCCTCAAAATTGTTAAAATTATGCGCCAAAAAATTCAAAAACTCCTAATTTGAAAACAAAATATGCAACCATTTATTAAAAACAAACCTAAAATTATAATTAATAAAGTACCAACTCCACAGTATTTACAGACGAATTTTATTTGTGCCGAATATTATTTGGATATTAACATTTATATGAGATTTTTTGTCTGACAGGGATTTTAGGGACGGTCGCTTAATCGTTTATTAATGTCAACATTTAAAAGTAAATTACAGCTATTTAAAGATGAAAGCTTTGGACAAATGTGAAATGATTCGAAAAGAATTTGATTTGCCGTAAAATATTTTTGGGACGAATTATATCTAAATACAAACATAATAACTTGGTTAACGGACACAGAGAGACTAATTTACAAAGAAGTTTTCATGGGGAATATGTGAAATTATAGACCGATTCTCACCATTTACTTAGATTTCGTCCAAAGTACAATTAAAATGTTTTTATCTACAAGATTGTCATTTGTAGTTTGCGCACAAAATTAACATGGTCAGACAACCAGCCAGACGGACGGATGGTTATCGTAAAATCACTTTAAAATTAATTCTAAATCGATTGGTATACTAAAAGATTGGTGCAGATTTCTATATATTACGCACATCGCCAAAAACGTTAATGATTTCTTATTCATACATAAAATTTTAAAGTTTAAATCACATTAATCTTTAACGACAACCTGCTTTGTCTTACAATTTTTAAGTAAAAATTAAATGTAGATGGCGAAAGTGAAGCAACAACTTGGGCATACAGATAGAAATTTAAAAATGAAAAGCAAAAATGTTTTTATTTGCTGCGAAAGCTCTTGTTGGCATCTAAAAAATTAAACATGTATCAAAATATGCCTCAAAAACGGTAAATATGCGCCAAAAACATAAAAAAATTCTGCACAAAGGCTGCTTTAACTAAATTATGCAAAAATGCAGCAAACGGTAAAATATGCACCAACAAATCGATGCCAAATTTATAAAAAGCTCTAAAACGGATCATTGATCGAACAAGGAAAAACATGAAATTGCATGTTTATGGTTCCCTGCCTATAACCGATAAACAATAAAGTGCTGGCCTGTAGCAATAATATGGTTGTAGACTGTTTAAAAAATGTTTGAACAATATAGCTTTATAAGAAATTATTTTGAAAACATTATAAAATAATAATATCTTCTTGAATACTGAAGTACTTTTTTAAGCAAAATAGCACTGTTGTGAGCAACCTGTATTTTCTTATGATAAATTAGTGTAAACGTCAAAATAAAATGACAAAAAAAAATTTATTTTTAATTGACTAAAGAAAAAGTTTTACAAAACTAATAAATAAAAATTGTAAACAAAAAAAAAAAACAGCTGGAAAAATAGCAAATAGATAACAAATTTTTATAATATGAAAAATAAAACAAAAATGTCTGTAAATTATAGCAAATACAACCAATACGTCACAGTAGAACAATTTGTGCATTGTCTAATTGTTCAAAACTTGGAAGTCCTAAATTCCAAATGTCTTCTGTTATTATTTTTCTTAATTGTTATCTCGGGTTAGTTAAAAGTAAGCTGATCTTGAATTTGGAAACATTGGACAAGGTAAGTGGTTTCTTTTGAACTCCGATGTTAAAAAGCAACTCCATACAATTCTTATTTCCTCTTGCCTATTTCAATGCAAAAATTTTTTGTTTATATTTTTTAAATTAATATTTACAAAAACTCCTGGGAAAGTCTACAATTTTTCAATCTAACCTTTTTACATGTTACAAATTTTACTAAAATCCAGATTATTCATATGCGATTTAAAAACAACATAATTTTGTCAGACAGTGTTTCGATTTATTCAACTCAATTGGATTTATTTTCCTACACTACATATTTTACGATGCATCTTAATAATGTCAACTTAGTGACATTTCAGGTAGTCCTATACGATATTTGTTTATTATAATATATATTTAACACGTACATACATATAGTTGAACATGCACGAATACCTATGAAAGTATTTGTATATTGGTTGTAGAGTCCAATTATATAAAAACTACATCATTCTATAGGATAATTGTTGTGTTAACGTTTCTGTTAAAGTTTTGTTATTTAAGTATAACTCGTTTTTTTGTTTCTGTTTTTGTTGTTATTGTAATTTTTGTCTTAAATACCATCATACATAATTTATGCATTAGTTAACATGCGCAACGAACAGAAATTAAAAGGTTAAAATTACTTCTCATATTAAAAACACACACATTATAGAAGCACTAACTCTCCCCTGCAAATATTAGGACTAGTCCAAACACGCGTGTAAAATGTAGCCCACAAGGGACGAGCACTAGTCCAAAAGTATCCCAACCGTATGGATAAAACATGGTATGGCTTTGGATCACAAAGGAGTTGTATTAAAACTACTCCATTGTATACACAAGAGAATTAGTTCTAACTTCGTTTAAAAACGAAAACATGTCGTTAAAAAACGAAGACATGTTGTTTTATTGCAAACACTTTTTAACAATGACATGGTACATGCTTGCATTACATCGGACCAGTCCATGGAGTAGTCCATTTAATCAAAATGGATCAGGTGGTCCAATATTATTTGCAGGGTCTCTTTTTACACATAAAAACAGACATTCATATGTATTTACAAGCACACAAACATCCCCAACTACATCCATATTTTTTTCGGTACATACCACTACTACTTATGCACTTAAGTTCATTTTGCTGGCACATTTATTAAATACGGATGGAAACATTAAATGTGGTTTTGCATTGTGGCCTAAATTAATTCCTGCATGTATTCCCACACATACATACGCACACAACCGAATATATCTATTACTGCCGTCACACGCCCTCAAAATGAACATTTCATATTGTAGAATAAAAAAAATTTTATTCGTATATTATAACTGATAATTATATGAAAAATGTCATTCTGATGTCATTAAATTCTAGAAAATTATCAACTGAATAAATAAATTTAAATAGCGTTTATGTTATAATCGTTGGTTCCATCACAAAAATGAGTGACTTGCAATTAAATTAAAAAAAAAGATATATTTGTTGAAACATTCATAAAAATTTTTTACCATTAATAAACAATTTTGTAGCGACCGTTGTAAAATCCATTTAAGACAAAAAATCTCATATAGATGTTAATATCTGGATAAAATTCGGTACACTTTTTTTGTGAACCGATGGCTGCCCATCCAAATAGGTTAAAATCACGAAAATTCTTCGGTGCATACTATGTTGTTTGGGGTTTACCGATTATAATTTTAGGATTGATTTTATTAAATAGAACTGTTATTAAATTATTGAATATTTTTTTTACAAATGAGCAACTAATGAATTTTTTGGGGCATATGTTTTTTTTAATAAATTTCTAAGCAAATTTTTAACTGCACTTTTAAGAGAAAATAATAAAAATCTATTTCAATAAAAACATTTGTGATATTAATTAAAAAATTAATAAAATTTTCACCAGTTAACAAATTAATAGTATCAATTGAACTCTTAATCCGCTTGATTAAATGTTGAATCCACTTGATTAAACGTTGAATTCACTTGACTACATTTGATTTGATTTAAGCTAAATATTAAGTTTTGAAGAGATTGTTCTTTTAGATACGTAAACAATATGATTTTTGTTTTTATGTGATACGTAACAACGAAAAAATAAAAACACACATTTGTTCAAATTTGATACCAATTTTTTTTTACTTACTATTAAAAAGAAAAACACAATAATTTATTGCCAATTCCAAAGCGGAATGGTGATTAATTATTATTTCTTTATAACAACTATTAATAAAAAAAAAGAACCACATAAATTACTTTTTACAAAATTAAACAAAATAATATTTTCTATGCATATTTTTATGGGTTCTCTTATTATTTTTTTGTTTTGTTTGAAAAATGTGTCACAAATATCGATTTATTTCTGCGAAACAGATTTTTCCTTTGCGATAGCATTAAATTAGATTTCCATAAAGCGAAGCCCATAACGTTCACAAATTGTATGCATTATCACATTAAACTATACGAAAAATACTCGTTCTTACACAAATCATTCAGAAATACTTATGTTTATTTGAATGTTTTAAACATGTACGTAAGTATGTTTGTGTGTTAACCATTAACGTGTATAGGCAAAATATTTCATGAGAAAGAGGCAAGCGGAAGGCAATACTTAAGACCATTTGACCATAAACATTGAACTGAATTTGGATTTAATTTATCGGAATAATGGAGTGAAAAGACTGCACAATTTGATTGCCAGGCAGCCCTATTGAATTGACATCCTTTCAGTGGACATAAAACGGGTGGTCATTGCTGCCTTTGTAAGCTAAAATCTTAAATTTCAGTAGATGCATTTCATATCCCACTATGAAGCCAGATGTTGTTGTTTTTTATTTCCTTCTATTTTCATTTCATTCAAAGAATTTTTCAATATCTTTGCTAAGTTTTGTTTTTTATTTTTTTTAAAGTTGTGTGTATGAATAAATGTTTATGAAAGAACAATTTTTGCTAGGTGAATAGATATATTTACATTGGCATATATAACGAGGTTTGATATAAAATTTTCGGAAATTTTTATACAGGTTATTTCAACACATTTAAACATTAAAAAATTATTACACCGCACTGGTTCCTATACAGAGGGTTAACTCAAAATTTATAAATTTTCAGTAGAGACAAAAAACTGTTTCCATTTTATATGTCCTGCTAGACTACAAAGGGGGAAATAATTGTATTTTTTTTTGCAACATATCAAAATGAGTAACTTTTGAGTTGACCCAAAAATATATTTATTTATTAAATTTGTGCTACGTAATTAATAAAATCTTATCATGGTATTAATATGTTATTTTTAAGAAATCCCTTTTCAAATAAAAAATATTATGAAAGTAATCAATTCTCAAGAACCAATTATTTTAGTAACTCATTCCGCCATTCTTAGTGCCAAAATTTACTAACTTAGTTAGTTCTCAAGTAATGTTGGAGACATATAAACTCTACCTTTTTTCGGCTATATAACTTATTTTATAAATTCGAGTTGACCAAGAAAACCACAATAAAAAATTTCACCATTTTCCGAAGAACTTATTGCACATTTAAAAAATAAGCGCAAAATAAGACATATAGAGAAACAGTAAGGTAAGTGAACAAACTCTAAACAAGATTTATGAAAAAAATAACATTTTAAATGGCACTGCATTTCCTTACTACGATGTAGTAAAAAAAAGCTTCAACAATACACTTAAACATACTATAATTACCTTAACCATATTATTTTCCCGGCAACCATATTATGGTTAAATTCATCCATCCAAAAGCAGTAACCATATTATGGTTGCTTCCAAACATGTTATGGTTAAAATTTAATACAACAATATGTTCGAAATTATATTATTTTACAACATTGTATGTTTAATTTTAAATTTAACATATGTATGTTAAAAAAACAACAACATTCTGGGCGTTTGCTTTTTACAATAGTTGCTTGGTTTGCTTTAAATTCTCATTCATTTTAATTTAATTACACTATGCTAGTTGAAAAAACAGACAAGCGGGGCACATGGCGTTTTAACATAATTCGGGGACGCTGAATTAAAATTTGTCGACTTTTGTGAATAAAATCAAAAGTTGCAAACAGATTTAAATCATTTATGGCTTGTTTTGTTTGTAGTTTTTTATAAGTCTGCAAAAAATTAGAAGCCTAGATGCACTTTTTAATTTTGTATGAATTTTTAAAAAACAAAAATTTAGAAATTTTGATAAAAAAATTAATATATTTTTTTAAAAAAAATTATGTTTCAATAACGACTACTAATATTAGAAAAAGAGTTTTACTTTTCTGAAATGAAATTTTATTGCGGAATTTCGTTTTTTTTTTAGTAATTTCAATAAACTAAACCGTTTTTGAGTTACGCGAATATATGTTGTGCAACCTCCTCCATTTTCGAAATAACGGTATATCTCAAAAACCAGAGCCAATCTGAAAAAACCGCGGCCACCACTGGATTCAGCGTCCCCGAATTATGTTAAAACGCCATGTGCCCGGCTTGTCACGAAAAAAAGTGTCAATTTCATGCACAGTGTTATTAATGAAGGTCATCCATCACTGGCTGCAATATACATTGTTCAAAGGGGATTTTTTATAAAAGTGTAATATAAAACCTACCAGGAATAAAAAATTAAATAAAATTATAATTTGACACTGAACAAACAAGTTAAAAAAATGGATGAAATTAATAACCATAATAAGATAAACATTGACCTGTTATTATTAATTCTGATCATCATATGGTTACTTTTGTCAAAATTCTGGGAAATGTTGACCATATTATGGTCGAGTTTTTGAAAATGTTTTGATTTTAACCATACTATGGTCATTTAAGTGAGCAAGTGAGAGTGAGACAGATCCACTGACATAGTAACAGATTTAATTTTAAGTTTTTACAATTACCTTTAATAAAACATATTCAAAGAATTTATTTTAAGCAATTTAGGTACCATACAAATATTTGAATTAAATCTGTCTCACTCTCACTTGCTTAAAATAAATTCTTTGAATATGTCTTATTAAAGTGAATTGTAAATGTAAATAGACCTAATAAGTAATTATTGAGCTCATTACCAGTAAGAAAATATTCAGTACTGAAACAAATACAACTAATAAGTAGTTAATGAGCTGATTATAAGAAAGCTTTTCAGAATAAAAACAATTGCAATGACAACTGCTTACCAGGTAACGTATGAAATTACAGGTTACTAACGTAGTGCAGTATTAATATTTATTTAATGCTCTTTTACACGACATGTATTTTGCAAAATTTGACAAATACAGAAGGTTTATAATTTTTACATTCAGACGCTCGTTTAAAATTTCATCTGGCATAAACGTAAATCATTCACAACAGCAAATTATATTTTTATTCGCTTTTAATTGAATTTCAGTTTATACATATGTTTGCCACCAAAAATAAATTTCATACAAAACAACTGATATGAGATGGTCCCTTAGAACCCGCTTTCATTAAAAAATTTTTCACTGCAAATTCAAGCTGACATTTTTTTTTTTTTTTACTTTCACACGGCATGTATGCATTATGCATTGGGAAATTTGACAACCACACTGCTAAATACATGTCGTATAAAACCACCTTTACTCGCAAACAAATTAATATAGAAAGTTTTACACTGTCAAGGCAAATTGTGTCAGTAAATACCTTTATAAGTAAAAGCATAAAAAAAAATGTGAAAGGCTAAGTAACTTAAAAGATGTGAAAAATATGAAATATAAAATCTACAAAAAGAAAAAATATGAAATGTAAAGAAAATTTTTGAAACTTTTACTTTCTTTTTAAAATTTTTATATTGCTCTTAAAGGAAAAGACTTATAAAAGAACTAATGGCAATAACTGTAGATAAAAGAGAAAATATCTGATAAATAAAAAAGTAATACAAATTGCCTTTTGAATACATAGAAAAAAAGAGCGTTAAATACAGCAATCCCAAAGTTTTTCTTTTTATTCGTCAACTAATATTCTTACAACTTTTTATGGATTTTAATTTGCTAAAATTAATTAATTAAATAAATTTAAGAGACGCTAATAAAAAGTTTTTTTGCTCAAAACTTTTGAATTTGTTAGGCAAAAATTGTTAAAAAGTTTTTAATGTATTAATTTTGCAAAAAAAACCCTTTGCAATATTTATATATATTAATTCACATCAATAAGATACTGTACATAATTATTAAGATATTATAAATTGAGCAAAACATTTTAGGTTATTTCATCTACATAATTACACTTGTTCACAAATTTTTAACTTTTTGGCAAAACCTCAATATGGCTCTTTTCAAAAATCTTGGGGACGGATTTTTTAAATTACGCAAATTTTACACTGTTATATGATCAATTGGATCCTTCAATTCAACTGGCTCACCGAATGACAAATAGTCCTCAATGCCCTTACCATTGGCAATTCTAGCTAAGTACCGAAAATAAAATTTATAAGACTCCAAAAAATGTTGGTCAACTTTCTTAGCACACATTTTTAATAATGTAGACAGACCACAAACAAACTAAGGGTTATCAAGTGAATATTTGTATATTTTAATCAAGGACCGGAAATTACTACCGGAACACAGAAAATTTAATTTTTGTTTTTGAAACAAAACATTTTTGTGTGTGAAAAAAAGGAATATTTCTTTTAGAACAAAATTTGTAGTTTCAAAAAGAGCAAAAACTTTTTTTGTAATAAAAAAACAAATAAAATTGCTTAAAAAACTTTGTTTTGGTTGAAAAATATTTTTTAAACGTTTATTTAGAAAATCTTATTCTAAGTATTTGTAAAAACTGTAGTTTATAAAAAAACCAGTGATCGCGATTATTATATACAGTCAAATCCCGATAATTCGTACCCCGATAAGTCGCAATTTCCGATAATTCGTAATAAACTGACGGTCCCTTGAAAAAATCTCGTTAATTCGTTATTTTTCCATACATTTTGGTCGCCTCTCTAACTCGAAATTTCTTTTTTTTTTCAAATAAAATCTTCTTTACCTCCTATGAATCGTAATTGTTTCCTAACTACTATCAAACAAAACGTCGTTTTGTTTGATAATTCGTTTTATATTATTCGAAGAAGAGGAATAATATAAAACGACGATTTTCGAATAACAACTAAATCGATTAATCAATGTCGATTAATTGAATTTTTTTTCTTTAATTAAAAATAAATTAAATAAAAGCTAAGAATATGATTTATTCTCATACGTTTTTAGTGATTTTATACAAAATGTAGGAAAGTTAAAAAATATTGTTGCCATAGGTCTGGCTGTAATTAATTTCAATAGTAATTCAAAAATGTATTTTATGTTCTTATTAAACAAATCATAACAAACAATTGAGTAGATGAGTTGCAAAACTCGTTCTCTACAAAATTGGTACATTTAGTTCTTACAGTTCTTTTATATAGCACTCTTACTTGTTTTACAAAAAAAAAACGTTAAAATATTTTCAAGAAAGGGAATTTTTCAATTTCGGGTGAAAAATTTAGAAACAAAAAGCTTAAAAAAAAATATTTGATTTATATAAATCATATTTTAAAAGTAGAAAATGTTTCTATTGTAATACATTTTTTTTTTAATTAACATTTGCGTTAGTGCCACAATATTACCATTGAAAACGATGTAGTGGAAGATAATCCAACGACATTAAGAAATGCCGAACTTGGGCCAATGGAAAACACATTAACAGAGACAGCGGCTGTTCTATAGAAGAATTTGTATAAAGAAGTTTGGCTGAAGATGGTAGGTCTGCCAACGTCTTTCGAAAATCCAGAGTAATATCGGATTATTAAGGAATTAGGGTTTTACGATATCTTTAAATAATACCACGATATGGAGTTAAGATGAAAAATTTTATGCATTAAAAAAGAAGATGTCATAGCGGATGGAATGGAAGATTTTCCATAGTAATTTTTTTGTAAAAATAATTTTTTATTCGTTATTCTCATCGGTTAATCGAATAATTTTTTATATTTAATAGTTTGATCGAACGAACAAAAACAATTATTTTAATTATTCAAACAAAGTTGACAGGCGATTAATTGACAAGTCTACTAACTACCACTTATAATTCGTAATAAAAACAACATCGTTTTAGTAAATAAATTGAAAACCCCCGTTAATTCGTATTAATTTTATTTTAACCCCGCTAAATCGAAACGCCGCTAAATCGAAAACCCCTATAGTTCGTAAGAAATGGCCAGTCCCTTGCGATTGTGAATTATCGGGATTCTACTGTAAATGGATGATCCTTACAATTTACATAAAATATTACTATTGCTTATAATAACGAAGGTCATGGTTACCATTGGACATTTTCGAAAACTGTCACAAAAAGTGTATTTTCCAGAAAAAGGGTAAAAAAGGCATTATAATAAAAAAAGGGTAAAGTTTTTTATAAGCAGCATTTCCCAATTAAAAAAAAAAAATAATAAGGGGGAGAAAAGTTCAATGCCTTAAGCCATTATTACCCTTAAGAGAATAAAACATTTCTAAGAAACGAACACCTAACATTTTATAAATAAAATGTCACATTTTTTTTTAAGAAAGAAACCATCATAAGTTATTCAAAAAATAAAAAATAACAAATATTTATGTATATGAGTTATGTTTTCTATTAGGGTAATTGTACTTTACTATCAAAAATCTAATTTCGAAGTCGTAAAAAATCTTTGAACACAAACTTTTTACAAATACTTACTTCTTTTAAGGAATGTGCGTTCTATATTTTAGTATTCAAATTTTCACTTGAAGTCTACTCCTCAATCTCCGCTTATTTCGAAAACATTTGTTTAGCAATACTGTTCAGTAGTGCTGACAAAATAACAAAATGTGCGTGCTTTTTTAAAAAATGGTCAAAAAGTTGCACAAAATAGGTGAAAAGATAATATAAAAAAAGGGTCATGAAAGGTATCAAGCCCGTTAAAAAAAGGGTAAAATTAATACTTTAGTATCACAACGGTAATGCAGACGAAGGTAAACATTTTATCAATTAATGAAGTGTTAAGTTTAAGCAATAAAATATTTTCCAAATATTCTGCGCTTAATTTCTGCAGCTTTTTGTCATAATCACAGACCACACGCTGAATGCTCTTTCTAAACTGCTAAAGCTACTAATGCAATTTTTGAAATTATAGGAGCTTTTAGTTTTTTGACTTTCCAAAATTCTAATATATTTGTTCTGAATGGAAGTTTGGAATTATGTTGAAGTTTTTCTTATGACTCCTGAACAGAAAAAGTACGTTGATTTGCTCATTTTATACATCTAAAGATATCGTTACCTAAAACGCAAAAGGCCCTAGGTTAGGTTAGGTTCCATTGGCAACCGCAATCCATTAATTATTTCCCGTTTTGATACCATGTCACACCGTCTCCCATGGGTCCAATGTTATCTGGCTGCTAGTATTCCCATACATGCACCCAATCGATTCAAAAAAAGGAGTGGATCTTGTTTGAATCAATATCTGAGAGACAAGTTTTGTTCCCAAGGGCTCTTCGACCAAACATTTCAAGTCCTAAATCTCCAAAAGCAGGATGTTCCGTTGACTCTTTCTACTCCTCGTCGCCGCGACTTCTACATAGGTCATTAAAAGGGAGCCCCAGCATCTGGGTGTGCCTCCCAATGGGCCAGTGTAACCGCAATTAGGTTTATTAGGTGATGTCTGGCCAGCTATAATGCCCGCCGTGTCCTTTTTTCATCTATGATGGGCCAGATTTTCCTGTATAAAAGGCACTAACTAATCAAAAATTAAAAATCAACATTTTCAATGATTCTGGTGTTTTGCATCAACGAAAATGTTTACAAAAAATTTCGAAATCTTTTAGATAAAATTAGCGTTTTTAAGCAAAAACAGAGCTATCTACAAAAGCTTTTATGATAAACGGTAAAAGCCCTATCTAACAGTTTGCATAATATCCATATTTGTCAATTGTCAAAACAACTGGTAGGTTCTGCAAGAAAAATTGAAGAATAATAAATTATAAACAGTTTTAGGAAATTTATATATACTAGGATCGCCCGGTGGCCGAAATTCGAAAACTTGACATTTACTTTTGAGAGAACCTGTGCGTTATACAATAAAAACGTACACATTTTAAGAGAACGCCAAATGCCCTATTCACCCATCTTTGTACGTGTGTCAGCAAAGTAAATTAAAACGCTTTTCAAACACTTTAATTCCAAAAATTTAGCAAAACAAAAAATTGTGCATATCCCCGTATTTATTTTAAAAGATTTTCATAAAATGTTATCAAAGTAAAAAAAAGAAACACAGATTTTCGCTAAAAGTCCTTAAAAAATATTTCCGTCTTATATTTTTTTAAACGAAGTTTTTGCGCGACTTTTTCCAAAATGTCTTACGGTAACCCTGTCCTAATATGTTTATACATGTATGTTTGCAAGTGCAAAATTAAAACAAAAACATATGTTACGTTACAGTTAGTTGCGCATTTGCATTGCTTTATATATAACAGAAACGATCAGCTGTTAGCGCTACATTTCTATTCCATCAATTTTTTTTTTTTTTGCAAAAATTACTAAAAATTGAAACATTGTTAAAAGTGAATTTATTTTCTTAATGGCAACACTCCAGGCAATCCAAAAAATATATATTTTATTGAGTTGCATTATTGCATTGCTTGCGGAGGTTTGTTGGTGGAGTTCCACAATTATGCAGTTTGAAGAAAGCACCGAAGATGAAGACATTGAAATTGGTGGACACAGTGAAAGCAACACGCCCTTGAATAGTATGTGTATCTCGGATGACGATACAGACTCAGACAATGAATATGAACAACCTACGAAGAAAACAAGATCATCAGAACCACAAGCGTCAACTTCTACAAGGATGGATATTGCCAATAATTGAAAAAATGTTCTAAATTTTGTTTTTATGCATATTATAATTGCGTATTAATTGCATATTATTTTATTTTCATTAAGTTTTTATAAATAAAGTTTTTTTTTGCATGATAATTTTTTAATTTATATTTTTATTTTTATTTTAAGGGTGGTGGCTATAACTGATTTTTGAAATTCATACCTTTACTCAATTGCGAATAAAAGCGAAACCCGTGCATCGATTTTTATGATCTTTGTCTCATTTTGCTCATAGGTTATGTTACTTTGCGAAAAAATAACTAGACTTGAAACTTTTTTCCATTTTGGATTTTTTATGTACTTTTAAAAAAAAAAATTAAACTTTTAGGCAAAAAATAATTTTTTCCCTTCATACATTCATTTTTAACTTCGAAAGTGTTACTTGTATAGGAAAACAATATATGAACAGATTAAGGGAATTGTAATTCTTAATTTTTTAAAATTTATTTCAACTAAATTGGGCTAGTGGTTGTCGTGCTATGTCAAACAACAGGGCCTAAAACGTGATAAATTCCCCTATACGATAGTACTAACTTCAAATCGATACTAACTTCAAATCGCAGGTAAGAAGACAAAACGAATGATGCAGAAATTCTTCTTTTTGGGTCTAATTTCACATACAGTTCACAGAATTGAGTTGGCAATCAATTAACTGAAAAATGTTGTACTGTGTATTGTAAAAGAAACCAGTTGGCAATACTGCTTTTAAAGTTTAAACACGTATCTTAAATAATTGTGAAAACAGTGTTTCAATTGTATAACGAGCAAACCTTAAAAAATAAAGTGATAAAGTATTTCATGAATGGAAAATGTAGCACACGGTTAGTACAGGGTGGCCCAAAATTAACGAAGGGGTTTGAATTCGTTATAATTCGTTATGGGGAATATTTTTAGTTTAGTTATGTAAAATAATATCTCGCAAGTGGTGGCCATTGTCTGCTTCGCAAATTCGTGCTCTTTCCAACACATTTTCCATAACCTTCCGTAAAACTTCAGGTGTTTTGTTGTTTATTTCGTCGCTTATATTGCTTTTTAATTGCTGGATGGTTCTAAGCTTATTAATGTTGACTTTTCCTTTCAAATAACCCCAAACGGAGGCCAATTAAGATCACTAACATAACCCATAAGTTCCGTGGACCTAAAGTTTTCTTTGGGCGCGAGGCTGCATGGATGTTGTGTATTCCCTGCAAATAATAGGACCAGTCCAACCACGCGTGTAAAGAGTAGCCCACAAGGGACTAGGACTAGTCCAAAAGTAACCCAAACGTATGGAAAAAACATGGTCTATTTAACATTACGATGTCCTAGGGCAGGACCATATGACCCATTTTTGGTCTACAAAGGAATAGCTTTAAAACTTCTCGATGGTATACTCAAGAGGATTAGTTTTGAAGTCGTTTAAAAACAAAAGCACGTCGTTAAAAATCGAAGACATGTCATCTCACTACATACACTTTTTAACAATGACATGGGCCATGCTTGCATTACATCGGACCAGTCCATGGAGTAGTCCATTCCACAATTGTCATTTTATTTAAGCACAATTTTTTATTAACCGTACGGAAATGCTTTCGGTTTGGAAAACGATCGGGCGCAACGATGATGCACTAAAAGAGGGGGTTCTAAAAAATGTAAATGAACATTTACTGAATAAACCTCATCAACCTTCTCAATGAAACCGATCTAGTGTGATTGTCATTGTTAAGCAGTTCATACATTCTATATTGTTAAACAAACTAAAAAGTGGATAGTTTTTGGTCCCATGTTCAACCCTTTAAAACTGGACAAGAGCAGGTTGGTTTAATTTAAGTTGGGCGTGGTCCAATTATCAATTTTTGTTTCAAATCAAGTTAAAAACGTCGAAAACAAGATTGATTTAAAATTTTTCGGTGGTGATTTTGCTTCATACGTGTTTCATGTTAATTCAACCTGATTTTGCAATTACTTGCGAACAACATTTTTTTATTTTAAAATAACTATAATTCATGTTAATTTAACATTGCAGTAAAGTTAGAGCAAAATGTCATTTATATTGAAATAACAATTCGAATCACGTTGAATGAAAGTTATTTCATGTTGAAACAACATGAATTTCATGTAGAAACTAACTGGTGTGAAGAAACTTCAGAGACAACATATTTATTTAAGAATAATTCAAAACACTTACCCCTGTAACACATGTTTCGCTTATTTTGTAGTCTTCTTTGTTAACAGATCAATCAGCAGAATGGCCCAATATGGTTTTCGTCATCATTCTACTTTGAAAACTTGATGTTCTATTTAACTTAATAATTTTAATTAAAAGAATACGGGAATTGTCTTCTTTTTATAACATATTTTAAGAATGAAAATAAAAAAATTAACATACTTAACTATGTATGCATAGTTAATTTAACAAGACAAACTTTTGATTTTAATATAAAACAGGTTTTTATGGATTCAATATTAAATCCATATTTATTTATATTTTAATATTTTTTTTTTATTTTTTTTATCAGTGAATAATATTTAATTAACGTGATTAAAGATTATTTTAATATTTTTCATTTAAAATTAGTATGAAATAATGATATATTTAAATAAAGGGCCTACGTTTGTAGAAATTTACTATGATTCTCAATCAACATTTTTCCATGTTAATTTTACATTGGTATTTTTTTCTGTGTGTACTAATAAATGTGCAGATATTAAAAACTCTGACATTTTTTTTTTAAATTTATGCCAAAAAATCGAATTGGGACCATAATGGACTGGGTAATTAAAGATGAATTTGCAGCAATTACAAACTTATAAAATGTAATAGAAAAAAAATTCATATTTATTTATGAATATTAAACAATTCCTCTGGGTATCAGATCAATATGTAATAAGAAACAAAACTAACCATTTTCGGTAATTTAACGTTCTTTTCGTTAACATACAAATTTATGAATTAAATAAACCAACTTATTTGGAATGTATATTTGTTTTTTTTTCTTATATTTTTTCCAAAATTTTCCGTTTTCAATACATTTCTTTACGAGGGTTAAAAGGGATCACTGAATCATAAGAGAGATTATTGTTCACGCACACAGACACTTAAGCAGAAAAATCCTTTTTATTCGATATTATAAGAAATAAGTTATGAAATTTGCCTTTTTTGGTTGTGATTTTTTTTTATTTTTTGGTTGGCATTTGCCATTGATTGGAAATTTTGATTTGGTTCTTTCAGCTTTTTGCAATATCTTTTAGCTGTTCAATTTATTACATTTTTTATGTATATTTGTTTATAATAAATCTTTTGAGACTTTGTATTATATTTGGGGGTTTTTTCTACTTTCGTCTTTTGCTGAAAAAAAAATTGCTTAAATAGTCACAATGGTTTGGATAGTGGTATGGTAAGATTGGTATTGGATTTTAAAATACAAACGTATGTATATAATCATTTATGCATAACTATATATATACAGAGAGTTTAAAGGTTGTTAAGATTTATAGAGTTTTTTGAAATTAGTTTCGCAAGATAAACAATTTTTGAAATATATTGAAATTGGAAGGGTGATTTTTTGCTTATAATTTATGCATAAATTATTAGCTAGTAATAACAGTAATATGAATACAGAAATTATTTAAAAATGTTTAATATTGGTAATAGAATATTTCGTAAAAATTTGTAAGTGCTGATTCACACGCAAAAAGGTTTTGCTGATGAGTTTTTGTTTATTATACTCTTACAAACTAGTGGTGAATGAGGGTATACTCAGTTTGTCATTCCTTGTGAAACTTCTTGGTAATACATGTTCATCTAAGAACCAATAAAGTACAAAAGTTTATTTTGGGTCCATGAGTAATTCTAAGTCGATTTAGCCACGTCCGTCTGTCTGTCCATCCATTTTTGTGTATGTTGAAATCACGCTCACTTTCGAAGGACAAGAGAAGAAAACAAGTTTTTGTTCTACTACGCGGATTGCGACAAGTATAAAACTAATATAAATTGCTGACGAAAGCCACCGATTCTTATTAAGTTTTCATATGACTAGCAATCATGCTATTAAATTTTGTGATATACATATATATATATATATGTTCCCGAAGATCCAATAAGGAGCTTTATTTAAGATCCGGTAGCTTAATAGGCTTCCGCATACGATCCTGGTGCTGGGGCTGCCAGCAACCTCCAGGCAGGCAATTTGTAAACTTTTTCAGAGATTATCCGAGTTCCTTCTACTTCCTGAGACGCCCTTAACGAACCATCAGGATACTTTACAGAAACTAAGTTTCAGAAGTTCTTTCTACTGACCTGAGACGTCTTTCAGCCATTCAGGTTACTTAGCCGCGTTCTGACTCTAGCTAGCCTCTGAACGGGTGTTCTAAAGCCATTGCCCGGGGAATACCTGGTAAAAACCGGAGTTAGTGAGCTGCCTTGACTGTGACGCAAAGGAATCATTCTTGGCAACTCCCAAGTGAGTGGCAATCAAGAATTTTCAACCTTTACTTGTCACAGTAACGATCGATCCATAAGTGATGATGGATCCATAATTTTGCTTGGCCCAATATAAAGCCCACTTTCAGAAAACACTTTAAACACATAAAACCCCTTACAATAACGCTATTGTAGTAAAATATGGTATGCCATAAGATTTCAGCTGCACAATTTCGTAAGCTATTGGTCCATAGTTTACCATATGTCCCATACAAAGCCCACTATCAGATTGACTTTTGAAAAAGTAAATTAATAAAGCACAACCTGAAGTATTTTTAGTCTTGGTGGAGGGTAGGTATCATAGATTCTGAACAGCCGAATAAATCCTTTTTACTTGTTTCCTTTTTAACCTGCGTTTGCATTCACACACAAGCAAATTTCGATCTGCCAAAAGGTTAAAATACAATTTGGTTTAAGGATTGATGTTTGACTATTGACGTCAGCAGTCGTCAATGGCTGCGAGTGTAAGACGGCAAATCCCTCTGAGGAAACATGTCAGGTTAACCAGCCGCCTGGGTTCGAATCTCAGGTCTGTCAAGAATGAATGATTATCAATAACAATTTTAATTAATTTTCATGTTGTAAAATTCCTTTCTTCATAAAAATAATTTAATGAAAATTAAATTTGATGAACTTAAGCCTGATTAAAAATATTGGAAATTTGGATTAAAACCCATAAATAGTTCAACAAAAGTTACCACAATACTAATTATTCTTGAAAAAAATATAAATAAACTGTGGTCAGAGAAAGTTCAGGCAAACGTTCTGATAGCTGATCGTATATAATCAAGGAATCGAACGGCGTTCAGTTTTGTAAAATTGTCTCGAGTTTTTGAGATATCGGCATTCTATTTTTTATACCTACACCACAATAGTGGAGAGGGTATTATGCATTTGTGCTGATGTCTGTAACATCTTAAAATGTTTGCCCTAGAGTCACCTTTAAGTATACCAATCGACTCAGAGTCGATCTAAAAATGTCCGCCCGGCTGGCTGTCCATGTAACCTTGTGCACAAAGTACAAGTCGTAATTTTGAAGATGATTTGACTGCTTACACTGCTACAATTCATCTTTTCTTGGTACATTTAAAAGAAGTCTCTTAAAGTTTTATCGTTTCTTTAAAGTGGATTAAATCATTTTTTTTTAATTACATGTCGCCAGCCCTAACCAGAACTACCAAAAATTGCATTGTTGATAATTATGTGCATCATGTTTTACTTACATTTATTAAGTAAATACATATGTACATACATAAATACATAAACTCGTATCCCAAATCACCGGCTGGCTGGCTGGCTGGTTGTCTGTCCATGTAAGTTTAAAGAATAAAGCCAGGATATGACTTCGGGTGTTATGTTCTTGATATCTTCAGTGTTTGCCTATCGTCTGGGTTGAAAAAGAGACAGCTTCGACCTGAGCTTTTCCACTGCGATGACCATGCGGAGTGTAAATCAAAATAATCGTCACGTAGTTTTTTAGCCGTGATCAGGGGGGGGGGGGTTTCAAGGTATTAATTTTGCATCGCATTAAGTGGAAAGGACAGAGTTAAGTGTGATGTGCGTGTTTGTGCGGATCTTAATATACTCCCAAAGGAGTGCTTGCCTTCGTCTTAGGTCAGGGGGCAAAGGCTTGCTAACGTTGGCAGCCATTCGACAGGTTTATGAACTATACTTTCTGAAATTTCAGAATATATGGAATAAAAAGCAAACAGAAATATATTCTCAAAATCCAAATCAAGTAAATTATACTAAAATATGAATGAAATATTTTATAAACCTGTGTCGAATCAAAGGATTCTCTTTGTCATGCATGAAATTGGTGCCCCGGTAGGCTAGCTGGTAGTGAGCTAGTCTATCAGTGCGGGGTTTGCGGGTTCAATTCCCGCCAGATACTTTGGTCTCCTGCAGACAAGCGTAGAGTTTTGCGGGATTAGAATAGGAAAACAATCTAAGTAATCCAATTAATTTCCCAGCATGCTGATTCCACATATTTACTAATTCCTTATCATATATATTTCCATTAAGTATAATATTGTAAGGGCTTCACATCAATTTAATTATTTTTTTCAAAAAAATTGAATTTCTTTTCTTTGCCGCTCTTTGTACCTGAGAGAATCTACTTTTAGAATCTTTTTTATCTAAATAACTTTCACTTTAGAGCAAAATTCTTAAGCATTTCCTCTTCAGGTAATGTTTTTCTATTACGAAGCTTTTTGCACCAAATTTGGATTTTTATTTTAAAAAAATCATACGATTTTTGTATTTAACTTGCCAAGCTGATTTCTTCAATCCAGCCCACTTTAAAAGATCTTTTGTATTGCTTACCAAACTATGTTTATAAAATTTGTACATTTTTACCGATATTCAGATGTACATAAATGTGTATGTCTTTGTTAAAGAAGTAGCATGCCCACTTCTCCAATCCGTCCCACCTTTTTACAGATATTTTGTATTGCTAACCAAGCTATTTTTACTTAAGCTGAATACTTTGACTGTAAATCTACATTATTTTTTTGTGGTAGACGCTCACTTGAAATTTTACAAATATTTAGAGACTATGTCAAGTGCTGGATTGTCATAAAAAACTATTTTCAAGTAAGTTTTTATAAAAAAAACAACACATTACAGGAAGTACCAAACATAAAAGTATGTAAATTGTTTAAATATCTAACCCCTTATTCATAAAAAATATTTCAGTTTTATAAGAGGGTTATAAAACAAATTTTCATATAAATTTTATCTTTTAAGCCTGTTATTAACATGAAATATTTTTTATGAAAAAGGCCTATAAACAAACCGCAAGAAAATATATTTATATCACTTTGTAACAGAGACTCAAACGCACAAGAAAATTGCTCCCAACAAACTTTCACGAAATGAAAGGTAACAAAATTTCAACAAAAATCTGACATTTATATGTGACATGGATATCTGTGAAAACTTCCGTGTCACATATATGTGACGCTGAGTAGCGAACGTATTAACAATGGCACATAGATACTCTTTACTGTATAAATTAATTTACTAACGAATGACACTTAAAAAATTTTTCACCTTTTTTTATTGAGAAACAAATATGAAAAAATTAATCAATTAGTTGTATAATTTCTTAATGATGCAGAAAACTGAAACCTCTTTAAAAACATATGAGTAGTACTTAAGCACAATACAATCTTGAATTCGATTGAATTGATTGCTTCATTTCAAAAGTGAAATTCATGTTTATCATATTAAGAAAGTTTCTCCACCAAAAGAAAGTTGAAAAAGCGGAAATAAATAAAAATTTAAAAAGCGATTATTTAAAAAGTAGAATATCAAATTAAATGATATTAAAAAAATTATTGACAAGAAAAAAAGTAAGAATAACATAATCGGTGTGCCAAATCTCTGATTCGCTTCATCAATAATTAAAAATATAACACTATTTATGTAAAATTTTATGATCCTGAAATTATTTGCTATGACCCTTTTTGACCCCTTTCAGACTCGACAAGTAACTTGCGCAACAAAGTCTGTACTAAATTTTTTCCCCTACCCCGACCTTACCGCCGACGACAACAAATTAAGAGTTGCGCAAGTAACTTGCCGAGTATGAAAGGTCATTGATAAACAATTTTACAAAAATTATACACTAAAAAGTATTTTTTTGAAAAATGATTTTATATGGGACTTATCATCAGAGCTGCTAAAGATTGCAATCGATATTCTGATTTAAATTTAAAATCATTTAAAATCAATACTATAAAAATTATTGAATTCATTTGTTTAAATCAATCCATACATAATTTAATTACTTTAATTGCAATCGAATCCAGCAGTTGCAATCAATAAAATAAAAGAATCAAAATCTTCGTTCTCTTCAAATAAAAATCTTTCTTCGAGAAATAAAGCAGACTCTAATAATTTTGAATTGCCAACAATGTCAATTTTTGTTTAAAACGTTTTCTAAGATTGGAAACATACATTTTGATTGCAATCAGTTTTGACATACTAAGAAACAAACAAAAAATTGGAGGTTTCAAGCAGATCCTAGAGCAAGCCGGTAGTACATCCCTGCGTGAAATTTTTGTCTATTGTTCTTAAAGCACTTATCCCGTCACCAGTGAACACAATATAAAAATTAAAAGGAATGCATTTTTTTAGGTTAAAACAAGACATATCACTTAACTGGTAATAATGTGTTTAAAATTTAAAGTTTAGTTACTCCAGGAAAGTTAATTGTAACAAAACTTTTCATATTACTGAATTTAGTGCGGGTATTGGATGATTCTATCTGGTTCTATAACTTTATATGAAGGAGATTAATCATATTAACATGGTTAATTCTTAGTTCAGAGACCTGTTGCAAAGTGTCAAAAAGGTACCAATTAACCCCCTTTTAGGACATCGCCATGTCAAAAGTCCCCATCACATAAATTGTAAGAACAAGAACCGGTCCCTACCACTTTAGAACTGCCATGTGACAAGTTTGGTGTAAGTTATATTAAATGTATATAATATTTCGTTGGACTCTCACTATAGATGCGGTTTCAGGGAAATTGATTGGAATCGTTGGCTTTGAACAAAAATTTTATTACAATTTTCAAAAATGAAATTAATTAACTGTTTTCTCAATATTAATAATTTTTCAATCATTTTATGTTTTAAAATTTTTTTTTTTTATGCATGTTTAAATTATTCTTAAATGTTATTGTAATTCATTTATTTTAATTCATTTTTTTGTTTTCTCAACACTTTTGTTAATGTTTTATATAAAATAATCAGTACCATGTTATAAACATTTTATTGTATAACTACCTGTTATCCCTACTATAATCTAAAAGATTTTGTATATCTTGTTGTATGGGTAAAACAATAATAAATATCAAATCAAAAAAGAAAAAATATCAATCGATGTGATTGTATGCAATTAACTCTTATATTGTATTCATGGGTTAAAATTGACCAAACAGGTTTTTATTGCTTAATATTTTCAAAATGAATTTTTTTGAAATTTTTGTGCAATTATTTTTTTTATAAAATAGTATTTATATTTTAAAAGTAATTAATTTCTTTCGCAATGCCTGTACCAAAATAATAACACATTTTGTAAATAAAGGTCAAAATCGCATAACACTATTAAGTCAATACAATATATTTAAACAAATGTACAGCAAGTAATAAATTTATGTAAAAATCATTCCGGCACATGCACTACATGTAGTGAATGTAAACAAAAAACAAGAGTGCTATATTCGGCTATGCCGAAATCTAAAAACCCTTAAGGTTATATAAATACCGTTCTTATGATAGTTATAAATAAATCAAATTTGTACAACGCCCACCTGTCCAATCCCACCCAAATTTTGTCGAATGCTGTATAATGATAACCAAGATGCTTGTACCTTATATGAAACCTTTGGCCCCTGCCGTTCTCCAGATTTACAGAAATATATAATGTCTTTTTATGGGAAGTGCCACGTTCACTTGTCCACTCCCGCCCGAATTTTGATAACCGAGACGCTTGTACCTAATTTGGAAACTTTGGATCTTACCGTTCTCCAGATTTACATAAAAAATAACAAAAAAGCGGTTAAAATTAGTGGCAGTCGAGGGTTTTTGCTCATATCTCCACCATTTGTGGACCGATCAGGCTGAATTTCAATATCAAACAATTCCGTGGCTTGTTCTGGCTGACGTTATCGAATTCTTTTTCGATTTGAAAGCAACTTTGTTTCTTATTCTTTAAGTCAATACTGAACAAATCTAATTATTTTTTCAGTGTTATAAAAACTGAAATACATGCTTTACAACACTGAAAAAATAATTTCGATTCATTTAGTACCGACTGAATGAATTAGAAATAAAGTTGCTTGTAAATTAAAAACTCATTTAATCACGACTGTCAGATTTAGAACCTGTCTTTCAGCACTTTAGCACGCCTTAAACGTTAACGAATAATGAATTTTAATAAAATTTGGTATGTCACAGTTTCATAAGCGTAGAAACTGCTTAATTTCATGAAGATCCGTCCATATTTTACGATTGGCCCATTATAAAGTCAACTTGAGTACGCCTTAAATTGTAGCGAATAATGATATTTTACTGGAATCATGCTGCTGATTTTCGTAAGGATTGGTCCTCAAAGCCTACTATCGAAAAACTCTTTATGATGCCTAAATTCATCAAATAGCTTTGTTAAAGTAAAAATTCTATAAGACTATAAGAATTTATCCATAATGTACCAAAGTCCCCACACAAAGCGTAGTTTTGGAACAGACTTTAATGGATGTGAGGTCAGTTCTTAATAATATTGGCTAATAATTTTAAGATTTACAGCAAAATCTTGAAATATTCTAAATCTGCGGGACATCAAAGATTCGGCATAGCCGAATATATCACTTTTTATTTTTCTTATTGAGTCGTTTAGATGTTAACATGATTTCAACAGAAGAATACCAAATAGACTTAAAATTATTCAAAGACCCAGAAGGGATTCATTCATTTTATGGGATAAATATTTCTCGTGTAACACATGAAATGGCATTTAACCGCATTCGCCACTCGTGTTAAAAAAAAAACATTCGTAGTCAAATATGTAATATTTATATATATATATATATGTTTTTACACATGTATGTACATATATACAAACATACACATATACATTTTAATACAATAAAAACTGTAAAACATTTTACAAATGAAGGGAATATTTACCATATTTATATGTCTGTATATTATGCAGCTTCATTTTAATATTAACACTTTCAAATCCCAAATGTATGGAATGAAATTTCTGTTGAGAAAATAAATGAAATTGCAGACATTATTAATAAACTTGTAATAATATAAATAATAAAAGCGAAAATATTACAATGTGGGTTGCAATTGGGAACCCAAACTTTTTCCAAAGGAAGGGGCATAGTAATTTCTGATACTTATAAATATTAAAATCAGCTTTAAACAAGTAAAAAAATAAATAAAATATTAGTTTAAAAAAATCTATTAAACTCTTTACCACTGGTGGAAAGCAAATCTTGAAAAAAGAACTACAAAGCAGAACTATTAAATACGTAACCTGGGTCCTTTTCAACATTTCTTATAGTTATTTAAGCTACTTTTCATATAAAAAGCTCTCGTTAGCTAAAATACAAAAAGCCAAAACTTTGTAAGATGAAAAAAAATAAACATGTCAGAAAAACATGTATTGAAAAGTCATGCATGGAGTTCTTCAAAAAATGTTTAAATAAAAGCATTTTATCATATTTTGTTAGAAAAAATGTGTAATTATGTCGTTTTGCATTTATCAAATAAACACACTTGTAGTTACGCCCTTTAGTTTTTTCTTAATTAAAGCGTAATTTTTGATCACAGAAGTGTTAAATTTTGCCAAGACATGTAGTTTAATGGCATTCATAATAATCAATCAAAACTCGATTTTGAATTCTTTGTTTGTTACGCCTTTTTGAATTTAAGATAAATGTATATATATTTTGTCATCGATTTTTCGATTGCTTTTGGCATGAGGGAAACAAATTCCACTACTACATATAAAAAAAGCATTTTCGTCGTGTCAAAAACGACGGCAGTATAGCAAAAAAAGCAAAAACAAAAACAGGACTGCTTATAATTTATCAATCCTCTTTCGGATTATTTGTAGTACGAATTCGTGACCGCAGGTCGTTCTTAACTTAAATATTATCCATATTCAAAGTTTTTTATAGAAATAAACGAGGAGCTGCAATGCTATATTTAAGGCCACATATCATATATTTAATTGCTTATTACAATCGAAATAATAGGTCATTTACTTCACCTTGCTCGCATACAAGTGTCCAAAGATATACAAAATATTTTTAATAAAGGGTGGTAAAATTATAAGGGCCGATGTTGAATTATTTAGGAAATTATTGTCTTTTTTATTACGATAATATTGGTATGTTTCAATTATGTATGAAACAAAATATCGGCCAAATGACCGCCGCGATCTCGGCGGCACACCTCCATTCGATGGTCCAAATTTTCAATGGCGCTGAGGCATAATTGAGGTTCTATGCCGTTAATGTGCTCAATTATCTCATCCTTTAGCCCTTGAATTTTTGCTGGCTGATCGAAGTAAACCTTTTCTTTAAAATAACCCCAATGAAAAAAAGTCTAACGGTGTCAAATCGAATTATCTTGGCGGACAATTGACATCGCCAGCACGTAAGAAAACACGGCCATCGCGCTAAAGAGCCATTGTTTCGTTAGCTGTGTGGCAAGTGGCACCGTCCCGTTGATACCACATACCGCCTGACCGGGCTCATTTTGGAAAAAATACGGCCAGATGATGCCGCCAGCCCATAAACCGCACCAAGCTGTCACTCTTTGTGGGTGCATTGGTTTTTCGGCAATAACTCTTGGATTATCATTCGCCCAAATGCTGCAATTCTTCTTATTGACGAATCCACTGAGCTGAAAGTGTGCCTAATCACTGAATCACGAAGTGCACGATATGCATTTTGATTTAAACGTCTATTTTCATAATATGCCTGAATAACTTTAACGCGTGGCTCGATTGTTTATCTTTCCATGGTTCAAATTGAATTGGTCTAAAATTGAGAAATGTGAAATAAAATTTATATCGACTTTCTGGATTTCCTAAAAAACTTGCTGAAATATATAAATATCCGTTTTAGAAAAACACAGATTTTTTAAAACACAAAACAAGACAATTAAACTAAAAAAAAATTGTACAATCCGGCAAAACCAAATGCAGTGGTTATAAAATTATTAATTTTTTTATATCTTGTAATTTTTCCTTTTTTTATTTAGATAAGACACCATATTTTACAAATAATTTATTTTCAATTATTTCTATGAATGCGAAACTTAAGAGTTCTTTAGAAATCGAACAAAACATTGACCCCTTTTTTAATTAATACAACAACATATTGAATTCATCTTTATACATATTTTACATGTTGCTCTTCACATTTCATACAATAACTAAGATTCAATTAAAAGAGAAAAAATAAAATGATTGATTTCATGCTCTAAACTTATGAGGTTTATTAATATCAATCATTAAACATACAGCCATCCACGAATAAATACATAAATACATTTTGTTTATGCAAGAATTATTGTGAATAAATGTGGCTGTATAAATAAAATAAAAAGGAACGAGAAAGGGAAGTGGGAACGAAAGTCATTTTATGCATTAACTACAATCCTAAAGAATCAATGAATTGGTTGTGATTTAAGAGGAGTGGGAACAGTGAAGTCAGAATTTTTTCAAAGATAGATTTGTGATTAGTATAAATTAAAAGCTTTTAAAATCCACAAATATCTCAAACAAGTTTGTTTGAATTCTTAAAAACATTGTTTATTTCATAAATCTCTACTAGGTTAGGTTAGGTTAGGTTCCATGGGCAGCCATCAAAATCTCTACTAAACTGCAGATGATATCCCGCCATCATCTTTTGAGGCAAACTAAACATCTTACCAGTGTTCGAAAATAAACAGAACATATTTAAGCGTTTGGCTGACACAAACCGGAACGATATCTTTTTTTAGTGTTTTGTTTGTGTAAAATTATTTTGCTGGCTTTTTTTTTTTTTTTTTTTTTTTGTACGTGTACTTTTTGTAAAAAATGTTTTGTTATTTACCAGCGAAAAGTTAGCGCCCTTTTCGCTGGTACAACAGAAACGAACTAACACTAATGAGCTAGAACGAACACAATGAAGTTTGTGGCTTAATAAAAATTATCCAATGGAATTAAATGTTCTCATCTTCTTGTTAAGTTGGATAAGAACAGTATTATTTTTGTGCTCGAAAGATGACAAACAGGGAATCGTTATTTGTCTTAATGATTTACTACACAATCACTATTTACGTTTGTGTCTTCCACAAATCTACCGAACCGAACACTAAGAAGCTAACAAGATATAGCATCCACTGATATTAAAAAATCTGCCTGATTCTTAACGTGCTTACTTACCCGGTAGTCGGGATTTCAAAAAATCAAATCCCGGATTGCTGGGATATTGGAATTTTACGGGATCCCGGATTTTTTTTTTTGAGATTTGGGATTCGAGGTTTTTGAAAATTAAAAAAATAAATGCTTTTTATAGATATTTATTTAAAAACGTCTTTAAAAGATGTTCACAAACGAAAGTTTTAGAACTAATTTATTATTTTAAAGTTAAATATATATAATGTTTTATTGATAACTAAAATTTGCAAAAAAATTAAAATTGTAATTTTTTTCTTATTAAATGATTAATTTAATTAAAAAGTGACACACAAATTACATACGAGTTCAAACAAAGTGTTAATTGATTCAATTAAAAAATAATAACCATAAAATCTACATTTTATTCAATTACCTCAGTTGATTCAAACTACATATATAAAAAAATTAATATTGCAATTGAATAGGCCAAACTAGTAATTGATTTATTTGTAAGATTCTATTAAAATTTTTATGAAATGAAAAAAAAATTAAATTAAATGAATTGAATTTGAATTCGAAATTAATAACAAAATCAATATATTTAGTTCGCCATAACAATCTTATTTTACCAAAAGCACATTTTTATACCTACCACCAGTAACTGTTAGGAATTATATAGTCCATAAATTGCAATACTTAATTTCGTGAAATCGCTCCATAAATTACCGTAGGTCCTATGCCATCTCTCGGAAAACACTTTAATAATCCTTACCCTATAAAGAGTAAAGTCTATTTTGAATTTTGTGGACCATTGGAATATTTTGAGCATTTCAAAAGACATTTTTTTTAAATATAATTAAATAGTATTGAGGTTACTTTTGTTGAACTGTTTAAGGTTTTTAATCCAAATAACGATATGTTTAATAAGGTTTAAGTCCATCAAATTTATTTTTCAATTAATTTTTTTTATGAAGAAACGAATTTTACAAAATTAAATGAATTAAAATTTATTGATAATTTTTCATTCTTGACTGCTGCGGGGCTCGAACCCAGGCTTTCCAAACAGGTTACCCTTACATGTTTCAATTGTAACCACTCAATCTCTTCAGAGGGGTTTATTGTTTAACACTTACAGCCATTGACGACTGCTGGCACTCAATAGTCAAACATCAGTCTTTAAACCAAATTGTATTTAAATTTGCTTTGAATGATTATCTATATTAATTGATTTACATGTTCTTCTTTACTTTTTGTCAAGAATTCTTCTCGAAGTCCAAAATACCTTTTTTCAATTTTTTGTCTTTCTTTCTCTTGTTGACCTTTTTCAGCACAACTTGAAGAACAAATGTTAACATTTTTTTTTCTTAAATTAACGTTCTTCTTTAACTATTTTCACAACTTCTCACGTAAAAATTTCTTTATAATTGTTGGACACGCTTAAAAAGAACAACATAGTTTGATTTTTTTTTTCCGTTTTCAATGACTGTATTAAAAGAGCTTATCAAATAAATATTTGAGATCAATATTCAATCCATATACTCTCAATGTCAAGATGAACTACTTTTAATAAAAATGGGTAAAACAAAAAAATTAAGTTAACAATTTCGAGATTGACTAAATCCTGGGAATTAAATTTTTTAATCCCGGGAACTGCCCCTAAAAAATCATGCATCCCACCAGCTGGTTTATAAAGGATTTTTTCAAATTTTCATAGTAAAAAAAACTTCTTCTTTTAGAGCACATTTTTACTGGGTTACATAAACGGGCACTTTGTGGCAGATTTACATAAAATTGGACCTCTCGTATAAGCCCCACTAAGCAATATTGAATTACATTTAAAAGGTATGATATCTAAAAAAGTTATTTAGGACCTTCAAAATAAAACCGACGGCGATTCATTTCATGTTGTAGAATTCCTGTCTTCATTTAAAAATTTATTGAAAATTAAATTCAATGAACTAAAGCCTGATTAAAATATCAAAATTTGGATTAAAAACCATAAACAGTGCAATAAATTAACGACAATACTAATTAAATTTAAAAAATATTCAAACTATTTAAACTATTAGCAGTCCTTGCTATTAGACTTAACCCGTTCTGCTTGTACTATTCAAACATTTACTAGACGAGTGTATGTGCTTCTCTTCTTTTTTTCTTTCCTTTTCAGCATTGATTTATCTCTTGTTTTTTCGTTCGCTATGCCAAGTTTCTGTGGGAAAGTATTTGAAAAACGTTTGGGAGTCTAACATCACACAGCCACTAGTATTGAAAAACAACAGCAAGTAGTACATTCTTTTAAACATTGATTACTCTTTATATCCTTTGTAGCTGTTTGGCTGCTTGCTACATTTACGTTCTTTGTTTTTTCACTTCAAGATTTTGAAGTTCTTGTTGTTTGCGTTGTTTTTTGAAATGTCTGTTTTTAATTTTTTTTTCTGCTAAATTGCTAGAAGGAATGAAATTTTATGAATTATGCATTTAGCTTCGTTTCGCCATTAATCTTAATTTAATTGAAAATAACGAAGTAGGAAATGAGCCAACTCATGCTTAAACCCACTTTGGCATCAGGTTTACACTCTACACCTAAACGAAAATGCAAAAACTCAATTTTTGCTATCTTTAAATATAACACCCTACAGGTCGTAGTCAATATTAAAAAAGGTATAAAGAGGTTTGTTATAATGTATGTATTTACCATGAAAGAAAACTTTTATAGTTTGAACCCTATTATTATAATTAGGCTAAATTCCATCAAATCTAATTTTCATTAAATTGTTTTTATGAAGAAAGGAATTTTACAACATGAAATTTATTAAAACTTATTTGATAATTTTCTCATTCTTGACTTCACTGGGCTCGACAGGTTAGCCTTCAATTGTTTCAATTGGAACCACTCAAACTCTTCTGACGGTTTTGCCGTTAAACACTCACAGCCATCGACGACTGTTGATGTTGTACAACTGAAGTTTGACACGTCAAGTCTTGAGCCTTTAGGAGAGAACGGAAAAGAGAATGCCATTTATTTTCCAATCTCTCCTAAAAACTCAGGACTTGACGAGTCAAACTTGACGTGTGTGAACCGGCTCTAAGTTTTATAGTGAATACTGTGTAGATTGCTCTTATTCGTATCTGAAATAATCTGTAAAATTTTAAATTCACCGAAAATTAAAACTTGATGTAAATGGAATTACCGTTTAAAAAACAATTAACAAAAATCCAGAACACTTTATGGGCTGCTGAAATAATTAGCAAATATGTCTAAACGAACTTTAAAGTCACAGTGACAACGGTATAAAAACATGCTGAATACATTTTTCGGGACCTTGTTGCAAGGTATTATTATTACACGCATATGATTTTAGCTATATAAGTTCCACATGGCACATAGTACTCGATACAGTTATGGAAAAGATTAACAGGAGCACCTGCTGTGTAGGCCTAATCTAATGGTGCATCTTATCAACATCGGGGAAAAATAATTCGTTTACAAACCACTCCTGAGAGCAATTAGCACACCCAGGTAGTGATATGAGTGCATAGTCAGGCAAGATTATACACTCGCCACTTATTTAGGAGCGGGAGCTATCATCACTCCGTTGCTTTTGGAAAAACGTTAGCAGGATCAGTTGAGTAGCAACAGCACCTTGGGATTGTCCTCCCTGAGGCTGAACTCTCCCACAAGTGGTGACAAATAATCCCTTTACTTATATTTTCTGGACATCCTTTCCCGCGACTTTGGGTAGTAAAGCACAACCAACACGTGATTCCCGAAAGTATACTATCAGCTAAACGGCAAGAAGCATTCTGACGTAGGCCTAAACCAATAATTTTTCCGGTGACGTGCCATCGAATGCTTCAAATTTCTTCTCGTGTAGAGTTTTTCGAAGTACTTATCGAAACTAACAAACCCCTATTTGGGTTGTGCTAGTTTTAGTTGCCGTAATGCCTCATGTGTATTTTGGCTGAAACTTGGTTATTCTGAAGAACAGGCAATTTTTCTGACGATTTTATCTCGGAAACGAATTGAAATTTTATCTTTATATCTTCCTATCAAAATTGCTAAAATGTCAAATAAGTTTCGATGTTCTTGCACAAATTTCTAAAAATCACTATATGAGTTATCCTTAAATTAATTAACTTGTAACAAAGAAAAAACCAAAAAAGGAAGTATTAGTTCTCCTGAATACTTTGTTTATATTGTTTGATTAAAATCGTTTATCTTTTTGGCATCTTGCATCTTATCAGATTATAAAGTAAATGTTCCTAAAGGCTTGTGTGCACTATTATACTTTGTATTTATATTGTGTGATAGTGTGAATGGAATGTGCCATGAAAATGACAAGTATTACGAAAAACAATTTGACAGCCCATTCGACTTCATCGTTTTTCGAAATTTTTTTTTTTGTTGTTTTCTTACGAAGACAGTAGAATGAAGCAGTTTGTTTTTTAATTTGGTTTTTTCTTTTTACCCACTTACAACTGCAATTCGAGTCGGAAAGAACCCAACCAATTGTAGGGGAATGTAAGAAAGGATAAACTCACTGTTTATTGTTGGTGTTTTGTTTTGGCTTTGATATTGTTACAAGTAAGACCTTGAGTGTTTATAATTCTTATTCGCTTTAGGGTTTTATTTGTATAATATTTTTGGCCTTTCTAAAATCTTTGGAAAAGGTTTCCTGATGAGCTGGCCTAAGCAACCAGTGAAATGCGCATAGAAGCTAGCTTTCCCTCAACAATAAATTTCGGTGTATTTATCAAATATGAAAAACTGGGAATTTAGCACGTCATACGGAAATCGTATTAATAATAAATTTTGTATTCCCGAAAATAACTTTGATAATATAATACTTTTAATTTGATCAGGGTTGCATTTGAACAAAAGCATGTTCATGTGTAATAGTATGACTACGAACTGTAATGTTACATTAGATTTTTTGACAGTCGCAACAAAACTCAATAAATTTCTATCTCACAATGCATAATGGAATACGTAAGACTTGTTTGGTAGTGTAAACTATCCTTAAGTAAGTAATAGTGTGCTAAAAAATCGAATATGTACTAAACAAATTTTTCAACTTCTTTTTAAAAACTCCCTCTTTGTGTTTGCTTTAAGATGTGAAGTTAAAGCAATAACAAAGGGACAAAAAAAAAACAAAACAGGAAAGCAAAACGGAAAAAATCCGAGCAAAACTAGCATGTTATTAAATATGTGCGTGATAGGAAAATTTTATTTTTACAATGAAAAATTATTTTGAAGTTTTGTACAATAATAATTTATAGATCAACTTTAACCTTCCGTAAGAGAGTCGAGTAGTATAACAACAAAACAATGAGTGTTACACGTTAAAAATAGTAGATTTAAACACTTATTCAAAACAATAACTAATATATGCGTGTGTGGGGGAGAATGTGTGCATGAGAACGTATAACTAATTATTATTATAAAAACAAGTTTCAAAAGTTTTACCTATTTGTATTAAGTGTACCTAAGTTTATACAATTGATAGTAATATAATAGTGATGTTAGGAATATGAATTTTATATATTTGCAAATACGAACATCTGGGCCATTATTCGCCGAATACGAATAAAAATACCAACACTAAGTCTGGTTCACACTATGAAAGTTTTCTTTCAGAAAGTCTGAGTTTATGGGTGAGAGAGGAGAAAAGAAAATCATGTTCTCTTCCCCTCTCACCAGTAAACTCAGACTTTCTGAAAGAAAACTTTCATAGTGTGATCCCAGACTAATATTCGCTGAATATAAAAACACTTTGGGTACAAACTTAAACAAGAAGGAAATTTATTAAAAATTTTTAGTTCTGTAAATATTAGAATCTTAGTGAACATTTTTTAAAATAGAATTAAAAAAAATTCTCCGCCCAAATAAACAAAATGGCTTTCCCCAAAGAGGGCCAATGGACCCATACGTGAAATTTTTTAAAACATCCTTTTTGATGCAGAGTGATTTGATGAATTTCTTACATTGTTAACGGCTTGCACATATTTGGGGAATGTGGAAATATCTTAGTTATACCTGATGCACATAAAGAAAAACACTCGGGATAAAAAAAATTAAACTTTTCGTTGTGTTTCACCCTCCGGCTTACGCATGTTTCAATTTTCTATATACGAAGGGTTAAAAAGTATATTTGTACTCTTGCCTCTCATTAAGTTTATATATTTGGTTAAATAAGGACATAAGATTTCTGAAATTAAAACCATATCCATGATTTAGGTGTTTAATCCTTCTGTAAGATGTTAAACGGGTAAGTAAATCAATCATAATAATTTTTTCTTTCTTATTTCTTTTTTGGTTTTTGATTCAATCTTAGTTTTACTTAAATCAATCTCATTTTCGGATAATTTCAAGTACGAAATCAGGATTGAATATGGATAAAATAAGTATTTGAAATCCGTACTTGAACAAAATTGGCTGATGGATATTGTGCTTAAAATTTAACTAAACTATACAACAGACAAGCTTTAGCATTAGTTGATTTGCATGAGCACCGCAAAACTTATTAAAACTTAATATGTTCTATGTATTTCTTTACCCTTTTTTTATTTATTTATTTATTCATATAAAACCTTAAGATAATATTGGCCAAATTATTACGTTGCTGTTTCACAACACAAGTGATTGAGAACGTGTAGTAAAATTTCTATGAAAAGCACTCTGATTTTGAGTGTTTTTCATATAAATCCTACTACACATTCAATCACTTGTGTTGTGAAAACAGAACATAAGCTTAGTTTTTTTTGGAACATATTAACAAAAGATTTGCGAAATATTCACTTGGATTTGGTGAATACGAATGGGCGAAAAGGGGCAATTATTCGGCAATACGAATACAAATATTCGAAACAACTACATTTCAATTGTTAAGTGTATATGAATATTTGTTTTGTATGCGACTGAGTTTTAATAAGTTTCAACAATTTGTCAATTAATCAATTTTCAGAACCAGAGGAAAATAATTAATGAGCATTATTTACCTATACTTACACAATAACCCTGCAAGCTAAATGTGATCAACCTTGCTCGACTCCTTCGTACTAAAACCATTAATTCGGCAGGACACTTGCATGGGATAAAATACTAAGTGGATTTAGCTCGCTTTTATTAAAGGATTTTTCTTAAAAATTCCTGATCCAAATTTGTTTCTCCTAGGTCATATCTTAAACTATTGGTCACACCAGAAAAAGTAGGTATTTGAACTGATTAAGTTCTTTATTTTCCCTATTTGAACACAAAAATAACACTGTACTTATCCAACTGAACAAAAGATGAGAACGTTTAATTGCGCTCTGTTTTTTTTTCAAACTACAAACCCTGTTGTGGTCGCTTCGGCACAGTAATGTCCGCTCGTTACAGTTGTGCTGAGCACTTTTTTTTCTGATAAAAAAAAACAACAAAAAACTTTACAGAAGCAAAAAACACATTCGAAAAAAACAAAGTGCCAGCAAATAAATTTAACACAAAAAAAAAAATGTGCACAATAAACACATAAGCTGTGGTCGTTGATAAAATTTTTAGTTTGCTCATTCATTCATTAAATAACCACTAGAGAACATTAAATTATGATGTATGTCTACAGAATTCCTACAATTGTTCTGTTTTATAACGAAGAACAAAACACTATATTCGTTAATAGTTACGAACGGTATTAAGGGTTGTGTTCATATACACAAACACTAAAAAAATAAATACCGCTTCTGGGTATGTGACCCGTAAGATAAATAGTTTTGAGTTTGTTTTCAAACACTGATACTAGCAATAAAATCATTTTATTTTTACATATTAAAATAAAATAAAATATAATATAAATGGTCTGTGAGTTACACTCAGGGCATCTCTTCCGTTCATTATCTGCAGTTTTCAAAACGAACTTAAGCAATAAATACGTATACGTTATAAATTTGAATTGGTTAACCTCTAAGTCATCTATAGGCCTTTCCTTTCAAAGTTAACCTTATAGTATCAGCAATTTAATAGCTATTTCGACATTTGCAATAGCAGCATTAGCAATAGGACCACAACTTTTTTTCTCGAACTGCAGTATGTGTAAATTTACGTCTCCCATATGTTCATTGTAATTAATTTCAGACTAGAAGCAACACAATTTGAATTTTAGTAACTTCCGAATTGTCCTGCCAGAAACGAAATACGAGTTGTTTTGCTTTTCGAGCGGGCGACCAGTACACAGAAAGAAAATCGCAAGAGATAAATTAAGTTTTTTATACCTACTTTAAGTATTAAAGCATATTCAAAACAATCATAAATGGGATAACTTTCGAAAGTCAATCTCGTAATTTCTTAAAAAAAGTATAAAATTCTTAAATCAAGTAAAAAGCAGATTGAACTTTTCGTTGGTAGTGCCATTCTGAAAGCAAAATTACAATTTATGCGTTTTAATTTCATTTAACGTATCAAAGATTGTTGTATACACACACTTAAGGCAGAGTTAGCCGAACGTCCACGTACCCTAACGGAACGTCTAGTTCGTTTTGTTATTTGCAAACAATGCAAATGCTTACTGAATTTAAATGTCACGTTGACGGAACGTCTCGATCTGTATAAAACAGGTTTTTATGCCGTTGTTACGTGACAGTTGTAAAGCAGTGATGGGCTGCTTGCATGTTAAATTGAATGCGGGTATTTTTGCTCTTATTTTTGGTACTTTTTTTAGTATAGCTATGGAATTGCGACAAAACAACATAAAATACAACATACATATTTCCATATAAACAAATATATATATATGTAAAGATGTACAAAATAAACAAATGCATATAGGTTCACATGCAATGGAAATGCGAAACGAATAAAAGGCTTTGAATATTTTAATACTATTTAAATAACTTGGTACTTTTTCTGCACAGCGGTCACCATTTAAACATTTTTGATTCCCATCACTGTGTGTATTGTTTTATGTATACTATTGCTTTTTGTTATGTTATATGACACTTTTTTAAATGTTCTATAAGTGCACCAACGTGCTTACTGTACGGTGCGGTACATTACGGGTACAGCAACGTTCGCCTAACTGGGCCTTTATTATTTGCTTGTTGTGTGTAGTAATAATAAAATAAAAACAACAGAACAAGACGAAAACACATAATTTTCATGTTTAAAAAGTTAAATTTAACCACTGCTTCTCATTAAGTTTATATTTTTAGTTTAATATGTACATAAGGGGTATAACCAATTTTTTGGCATAGTACCACAGAATATACAGAACTGACACGAGACGGAAGATTTTGCCTTTTTTTTTGTCTCTTTCTAAGAAAGCTGCCCTTTTGCATTTTTTGTTTTGATTACGCAATTCGTGTCGATAGTAGCGGCCTGTTTTTACACATTGCCACTTTACTACCAAAAAACATTTTCTTTCTCTTTCTTCGAAAGCTGCCCTCGCAACTGATTTGGGCCTTTTTCACACGTCACTTTTTACAGTTCTGTGTATTCTGTGATAGTACCATGTGGTCAACCATGTCCCAGTTACCGCGAAAATCATAATCTTTTGTAATTTTTCTCAAAAAAGTTCACGCACCAATTGGTTTCTCTAAACAGGTGTGTAAAAAATTGTTTAAAAATTTATTATTTTTTAAATTAACGCACTTGAACTAACAAAAATATTATTTTATATTATTTAAAATTGTTTTGAGGCGGCCTTCTTAATGCAATATTGAATATTCATAATTTTATACGGTGTTTTTTTTATTAATTTTTAATTTTTTTTCTTTAAAAAAGGTTAAAGATACGTTTTGGTTTGCGTAAAAATCTCTTACCATCTCTAAATATTAATGAAATTTCATACTTGAACTTTTTTTGTTTTAAATAAACATATATTTATTTTTCTTAACCAAAAAGAAAATAAAAATTTTCAAAACATCATCGCGGTTGGTGCGTGAACTTTTTTTACCTTAGCGAAAAAATAAATATACGTTCCCTTATAGTTGTTTATGCTCTATCGGACTGTGCTATGCCAATTTTGATATTAAAAAAATTTTTAAAAAGTTATATCCCTAATGTGCATACGTCTTTTAAAGTAAAAACCATATCGGGCTGGTGTTTTATCATTCTGAAAAGTTTAAAACGGGAAAGTAAATCAATCATAATACCATCCTCTTTCTAATTTAGTTTTTGGGTTTTTTTAAAGTACGAATGCGGGATAAAATCAACTTTTTAATACTTAAACGAATTTTGAGATTGATTCAATCGTAGTTTTACTTAAATCAATCTAATTTTCGGATGATTTAAACTACGAATTCGGATTAAAACAATTGTATCTTTGTTTTACTTAAATCAATTTAATTTTCGGATGATTTTAAGTACGAAAGCGTTATTGAATATGGATAAGTTAAGTATTTCGCAATTAAAAATCCTTACTTGAATCAGTCTTTCTAAACTTGATTCAAGAAAATCCGTACTCGCCATACTATTAATGCTATTACCGAAACAACATTTTGCAGTTATGTGTATGTAAATTCATTATAATTTAATTAATTGTAAATAAATAATAAATAATAAAATAAGTTATTATTTGCTCATCTAATAACATGTATGTTTCTAATATAACAAACTGCTGACAACTCCGTATAAAAACGGCAATCAGAAACTACAATTTTGTTGTTTTCCATCATGTAAAAACACTTTATATTTTTTTAAACTTTTGACGATTGAAGACCCATTTAAAAAACCAGTAATGTAGGATATCGGGAACATTATGGTAGTCTAATACCGTGTTCACACATACCTTTTTTATTGAGTCAATATTCAGTTTATTGACATAATTATCTTTCTGGTCACATATACACAATTAAGCTAACTCAATTTATATTACTACTACATACAACATTCAACGTAAACAAAATTGTAGATGCATAAGCAAAATGTAAACAATTTTGACATCTTTAAGAAATAAACATCTGGCTTTTGCGCAGACCTAATGGATGGGCCTTTGTTTTGTTGTAGTTTCAGTTGCCAAATGTCAAAACTCTTTTTTAGTAAGTTATGTTTTGCTCACAAAAAGCGCCCGTACACGACATGTTTTTGTCATCGGACATGTCAAATTTCCCACTGCAAAATACATACATGTCGTGTGTTACCTTTTTAACTTTGCTTCTGTTAAGGTCAGACGCAAAGTCATCTGACAAAATTTCAATTAGAGCGTGCTCTATTTTCTTCTGACAAACCATCTGACTTTAGAAATCTATGCCGGCAAGAAACCGTCAGCGGCGTCCACTATTGACGATTTCATTAGCCGGCTGAGGTTGTTATTTTACAATACCGATAAATGTATGTTTTTTTTAACCTTTTAATAGATATATAAAAAACGTTTCATTATTATTGGCATCTTCGAATTTAAAGAAAAAAATTTTAAGATTGCTGAACTTTTTTACGGCGCAAATAAAAATGTTTGTGGCGGCAGCACGTTATTTTTAATCCGAGAACTACTTTGGTTTCTGCAATTACTATAAAAAAAAACAGAGACGATGTCAGAAGCAAATTACATGTACGTTTGTGACCGAATATTATAAACCTTATGTAAACCAGCAATTTTGACAGACATGCAAAATTACATGTGACTTTAAAATTTGATATGTCCGATGACAAAAACATGTCGTGTAGATTCAGCTTAAACGCACTTGAGACAGGGTCGCATTTTAATTTTACTCAATATTTATAACAATTTCGTATTAATTGGACAAATCCTAAATTGCAATTTTATATGGACAATTGAGCTCAATAAAAACATTTATTGCGTAAACCTCAATTAAGGTGCATATCTGAACACGGTATAACAAATAAATACTTCTTAATAACTTGCACTCATTTATCTTTGTGATTACCATAAGTATGTATTAGCATAATTTCTTTATCAAAATATCGCAGGAATTGCAAAAAATGCTATTTTGGAACTAGATATATTAACGATTTTTAATAATAATGATATAAACACATACATATATTTATGTAGATTAGGGTGGGCCATCTTGTTCGGGCGCAAAAAAGTGACAAAGCGTATAGCAAATCGTAATCTACGGAAAATTTTAAGAACTTTTCCTAAAGAAACCATGGTTCTAAAATCAAAATCGAGCTTCCGGTTTTTGACTTGAAAATTTGGTGTTCAGAAAATTCAAAAAAAATCTACTTTTTTGGAAATATTTATTTCTATTGATGAATAGTAAACGTGTATCGCTGAAAGAGGGCTTGTTTAAAAGGAAATTTTCTCAGCTTTCTATATCTGTGCTCATTTTTCATTTAAATTCTGTACATAAATAATATGTTTTTTACTAAAACTCACTTAACTATTTCAAAGATTCACTATCTTTTTAAAAAGAAACTGAATGAAAAAAAAATAAAATAAAATTAGCAATTTCAATAGAAATGTATTTTAAAGAAAAATATTATGCGCTTAATACGAGTTTTTGTTCATTTTTAAATATTGCTGATCTTTGTTTAGCATGCATTTCTAAAATGGAACGCGGTTATCTCTCTTTTCGAAACGGTAAATTGTGTTATGTAACAAGAGATTTACAAACTTTTTAAATTTTTTATTATCTACTTAAAAGACGATAGTATTTTGTTTGAGCCGTCATTTACTACAAGCATACTCTTCGAGCATTACCTGGGATACATTGAATTTGATGATCAACCATTTACTGATTTAGGAATACCGGCACATATTCAGGGAAATGAGTGATTTGCACATTTGCTTACTAATATTTCCCGGGGTGCCATATAATATAATCGCAATGATATTTTGGCAGTTTCTATTGAAAACAGCAACAGAATACCACGAATATATAGCAAAAAAGATCTTGTATGCAATTTGTGGCTATAGGCCGAAACTAAATTTATTTCCCCCGGATTGGCCAGTATTTTTTTTATAAATTTTTTATTGTTATTCTATTCGGTTTATTTTTGTTAACTTAGTGAATTTTCGAAATAAAAAAGTGCTTTTAATAAAAAAAATAGAATATTAATAAAAAATAATTTATTTTTTTTAAATTTTTTCATTTTCAGTTTTTGTTCAAATTTTTTTTAACACATTTTCGTTTATTTAAGTTTTGAAGTAATTATTTTTTTATCAAAGTTATTTCGTGGAAATACAAAAATTTCTAATTTAAAAGATTTAGTTTATCGTGCTTAATTCCCAAATTTTTTTTTGTTTTTATTGATAAAAATACTGAAATTTATTGTTGAAGGAATAAGCTATTCCTATGCGCATTTCACTGGTTGCTTAGGCCAGATCCTCAGGAAACTTTATTTAACGATTTTAGAAAAACTAAAGATATTAAACCAAGCAAAACTGTTAAGCGTATAAGAATTATAAGCCACAGTTCTACTTGTTACAATAACAAAGTTAAAACAAAAACATCAACAATAAACAGTGAGATTATCTTTTCTTACATTCTCCACTACAATTGTTTGGAATTCTTTCAACATTAATTGTAGTTGTAAGTAGGTTAAGAAAATACAAAAACAACCGGATTTATTGCTCTCGCAAAAATAAAGCATGTCGCCAGTTTCGTTTTTTAAGCTGTGCACTTATCAAAGTAACTTTTGGGAATACATAATTTTAATTTACAAGATTTTGTTTGTCGTGCTTAATACCCAATTTTTATTCTTGATAAAAACACTGAAATTTATTGTTGATGGGATAAGCTATTCCTAAGAAGTTCATATGCTCCAGAAAGTTGTTTATTGAGATCTTAGGTACATTTTTGTAGTTGGTTGTTTCCTTGAATTTTTTACGGTTTGCTACCTATGGACCTGAACAGGGGAAAAAGGTAAAAAAAATAGAATTTTTTAAGTTTTTTGATTTTATATGTTCACAACTTTGTCTAAGAGGATAAATGAGCCTGGGAAAATTATCACTTTTTTGCAAAAATGACACCGAAGCCCCAAATCTTTGGGAGCCGATAAAAAAAAGTGCATGACTTTGGGCAAAACTTGGAGACAATGGTCTTTTTTTTTTGGTCTTTTATCATGTATAACCCTCGCGTTAATTTTATTTTAGAAGTGTATTTTGTTTTTGTTTTCATGTAATGTTCACTTCTTCGAGACGTATTTTGGAATAGCCACCATTATTTCTTAAAACCGATAGAGATTCTCCATTTAATTTTTTTTTAAATCATCGCTGTTTTTTTCTGTTTTTAAGAGAAGATAAGAATTCAATGTATACTATCCCTGCGGGAAATTTGTGTCAATTGGTCCAACAGACTGGTCCTGGGATTTGTGAAAATAGAACAAGTACAAAAGGAAAGGACTCATGACCAGTGAAAGTAGAACCAATCCCTTAACTGGTTTATGAAGAACAAAAAGGTAGAAAAAGTAATGAATTACAGTACAGTATTTTTTTGTACTTTCTAAAATTTGGTTCTTGAATTAATTTCTAGGATTTGTTTTATTGAAATAATACTACATTGTATAGAAATAATCCTTTATTTTAGAAACTGACACTAAGCGCGTTCATTGAGAATAGATCTGTGACTGGTCAAATTGTGTCAATTGACCCCCTCCAATGGCAACCCCATGTAAAAGTGATAGGTCTTATTCATATAAAGTGTTAGAACTAGAACCTGTCTCTATTACCAAAGACCTATCACGGGACTACTTTTGTGTCAGTTCGCTTCCCTCTAGGGATATAAAAGGAGTTTTTTATAGACTGTTAACACAATCATTTTTAATTTTTTTCATTCCAATTACACTTGTATGTATTCGGTTTCTAGAACATGGCTGATAACTTATATAGTTGCTAGTTTCGACTGCAGATTTTAAACCCTGCTTATAACGATTAACATAATTTGGCAAATCCAAAAATGGACTAAAACATGTTTAAAAGAATCAGTAATGAGAATAAATGCAAAAGGTAACAACATTTAATTCGTTTTAAGGTTAGAAATCTACGCAAAATATTTTTACATTAAGAAGTAGAATTTTCTAAGAAATTAATTTTATTCGATTAATTGACATAACGTTATTCGAAATTGGCTATTTTAATTATTCGATCAAATAATGGCGGAAAAATTCCTCGTTTACTCAAACAACAATTAATCGAGTGGATACTCCAGTACATACAAAGTTGGATACATGTAATACATTTAAATACATTTTTGATTTATTAGAAACAAAAAAGAAATTGTTGTTGCTTTCTTAATAATCCAAATTCACTAACTTGACAGACAAAGACGATGAGAGAGACAAAAAAAAACTATAATTTTAATCAAAGACAACGAAGAAACCTAAGCTGTTTTGGATTTACAAGGTTGCTTTAATTATGAATATAACAAATTTCATTGTTGTTACTGTAAGAAAATAATTAAAATTTAATTAATAGATTTTTATTCAATTACATATTTTCTGGTTACCAAGGTTAATGTTTTTGAAGGCTTTTGTTGAAAGAATTTTATTTATTCTTACAAAATATCTGAATTTATGTTTAATTAATTTATAATGCATATTAAATGACATTATTAACAGAATTTTATTATGTCTCTTTTGGGTAAGGTCAAATACTAAATAGCAGACGTTGGCTCATGTCGCAAGAAAGCGATTGTTAAAAAAAAATTATAATAAGCGAAAAATAGACAAAAAGGATGCTTTGTTTGGGTGTGCTTAATTACTAACAGTTTAAATAACTTAGAAGTGGGACTTTTAGAAAATTATTAACAATATTATAACTTGAAGCGGTTTTTGGCGTATTAAAGTGTATTCTAAAAGTACGGTTAATATAAAACTAACTTAACCCGGTGCGCTTTGCTAACCCCATCGAAATAAAATTAGGTAAATTATTTCAAAACCGATCTAGTATATTGCTAAGAAGTGTATTTGTATGGGAGGTACTGTCACGTCCACTTAAAAATTACAAAATATTAATGGCCTTTGTTGAGCCCCAGTTAATCAGAAATTAATGTAAAAATTTCAGGCAAATCGGTTTAGTAGGTTAGGAGTCTATAGGGAACAAACAAACGTACGCATTTTCATTTATATACTATTTATTGCTCCCTCTCCATCTACCACCATTCCATAAGAGTGGGTCCTTCAAAGCTTGAAGACTTTTGTCTTCACATATTTGGTATTTAATATTTTCGTTGTACGGGGGTACTGCTCCATCTATCCCACCCATTTTTATTTTATCACTTTTGAAGACTCTAGCTATAATAGTTCTTCAGTTGCGCTATATATCCTCTGGGGGTATTGCTCCCCCTGCGCGTATCCCTTATTTTTTATTTTTAAAGTTGTAGCTTACTATAAGAGTGACTACTACCAAGTTAAATAATTCTCAATATAACAGGGCTTAAGATATGCAATACTTTACATTGGCATCCGTCCTATGGAGGTTCCACTTTCCCTGCTGGTATATTATTTCAATAAGTTAAGAAAATGGGCGCAGTGGCTCTTAAGATATGCGATACTTAATATTATGATCCTATGGAGGGTACCATTTCGGTAGCCCCTACCTAAAAAATAAGTAGCCTTTTTTATTTTCGGTTCTCTCTTGATGTAACTGTAAATTCAATAAAAAAAACAGACATACCTCCCTAAAGGGAAGTGTGGTGTCACAGTAGTCCCGTGATAGGTCCTTGGTGATAGAGACCGGTTCTAGTTCTAACACTTTATATGAATTAGACCTTTCACTTTTACATGGGGTTGTCATTGGAGGGCGTCAATTGACACCATTTGACCAGTCACAGATCTATTCTTAATTAACGTGCTTAGTGTTAGTTACTTAAATGTAGCATTACTTCAATAAAACAAGTCCTAGAATTAAATTTAAGAACCAAATTTTAAAAGGTACCAAAATTTGTGTCACAGCACCGTTGAAGAATGTACTGTAATTGATTATTTTTTCTACCTTTTTTATTTTTCTTAAACCAGTTAAGGAATTGGTTCTACTTTCACTGGTCATGAGTCCTTTTTTATACTTGTTCTATTTTCACAAATCCCTGAACCTGTTATTGATAGATATATAGCAAATTATAAAATACACATAAAACATAATTGAATATAATTTCAATAAAATATCGTGATTCATTTCGGGTTTAAGCGTATTAAAGAGATTTTAGAAGGAGGTTCAATACTGGCCATTATTTTAATTAAAGACCAATCATAGCAATTCGGTTAAATGATTTTTTTATGCGACTTAAAGTGTTTTTTGAAATACGGTTTTATTTATAACCTCTGTTAAATTCTTAGGAAAAAGTACAGAGTTCGATAGCGATTTTAATCGAAATTGAATGCAGAAATTTCATTACACAATTTTTAAGGGTGATTTTTAGACTTTTTTATTTTTATTTATTTATTTTTTTATTCGTCTATGGAATTAATACTTACAGAATATTTATACAACATAAATGTTTATAACTCAAATAAAATAAATAATTTAAAAAAATTATTATTTTACTTTTTGTTACATTAGTATTTAACGAATAATCATTAAATTGAATAACCATTATCCTGAGAGGGTCAGCGTTTGCATAATTAGCCCTAAAAAAACTGAACGGATAATGGTGAGAATGACAGTTTTAGGCGTATCTTAGTATTTCTCGAGAGTAGGCTTTTTTGGAAACAACTGGCCTTCATTGATGTAAATGCTGAACCGACCGAAGAATTTGTAATTTCTAGGAGCGTACGGTAGGGTTGTATCTTTCGCCGCTGATTTTCAATATATACTGCCAGCAGATATGCTTAGAAGCCATCGAAAAAGAGAGAATACGGAATGCAGGATATGCGGACGACACAGCAGCATTGGCCAGCAGCTTATCTGGTCTGTACAAACTTATTGAGAAATTTAACTATCTAAGTGAATCATATAGATTAAAAATTAACACAAAGAAGACAAAATTCAAAAGAATCTGGGGAAAAAATATATACAACAACATCACGTTGCATATAAAAAAATTATGAAATTGAAATAGTAAAACATTTTAAATTCTTCAGAGTTCCATTAAATAATAGATGGGATACATTCAAAGAAATATCTTGTCGCATACAGATGGCGAGAGATGCTATACAAAAATGCAAAACAATTATTAACATGCCACAAAATCGGCATACAAACAACAACCAGATTTATTAAATGTTATGTATGCATAGTAAATACTATTATATGCTGCAGAAGCATGGATAATAAAAGCGAATGAAAGGAAAAAGCATGAGTCGTTTGAAATTTGGTTACACCGAAGAATACTGAGTGGATCGAACACTGTTTAAAACGGTTAAAAGCCATATCGTGAGAAATATTAAATACAACTTTCTGCAAAAAATAACCAAAGCAACAATTGAATAAATACGTACAAGAGGAACAAAATAACTTTATTGGCTGAAAAATATTCAAAACTGGACCGGCCACCATGACGAATACAAGCTTACTGTAGGCCGCTAGAAACAGACAATCTTTTCGTATAAGAAAACTAGCTGACACGGCAAACGTTGCTTTGCCATAAAGCTCATTTGTAGGGAAAGAAAGAGGAATGAAGAGGAACGGTATAACAGGATCGACTTACAGGATTACATATTCAAAAATAAAACATAAAAAACGATTGAATTTTTTGTCCTAAAGTATGAAAAACAAACAGAGATAATCAATTTTCATTACAAAGAGCACTTGCGTGTATGATACTTTTAGTCATTCCGTCTTTAGCCAACACAAATAAGCTCGATAATCTGACGACGCGAGAACATGCCACGTATAATTTTCAATACGTGGTGTGCCCAAATCTAAGCCGCAAACAGACTTCGTTTAGCCTAGCGACTTATTGATTGTCATTGCAAATACCAATCTTAAAGAAATTTAAACGCGTCTGAATTCAATTAGGACGTCTGTGGGAGTCATTAGAGTTCTTGGCAGCAAGAATTTACCATTCAAAATGGTAACTCGTGTACAATTGCACATTCAAGGTGGGTTTAAATACCGAAGTAAAATAACCCGAGAAAAAAAATTTGTTACAAAAATATACATAAAATGTTCAAAGGAATCGGTTAATTAATTAAGAAGGTTTAGAAGGGTGGTGCTTTTACCCTGTTTTCTGTTAAAATTTTTAGCCTTTAGTTCCTTCAAGAGACTTGAAACTATAATTGGATATTTAATATTGTTACTTATACGCAGGGCTGGGCAGTATTTAAAATACATGTATTTGAAATACGTATTTAAAATACTAATACGTATTTTGTATTTGTATTTTAAATATATGACGTGCAAGTATTTTGTATTTTAAATACGTGTCCAGCAAGTATTTTGTATTTTGTATTTTAAATACTTACAATAAATAGAAGTAGTTTGTATTTTGTATTTTAAATACATAAAAATGGGAGTATTTTGTATTTTTAAAACATAGTTTACAAAATATATTTTTCAGTTTATTGAAGATTGTTTGCATTATGATCTACCAAAAACTAGAAACGTATCAGAAGTAGAAGCACCAGTAAAGAAGACGATGATTTTCTTGTTTTCGTTGATAGGGATGATGGTGAATCTAGGACATCAAATTTGGAGTTGGAATTTGTCAGTTTCCTCAATGACAAGAGCAAAGACATTATTACTCTTGACAGCTGTCCAAATATAAAAAGAGTATAATAGAATTTAATACAAGTTTGTGCTCATCAGGACCAGTAGAAAGATTTTTTTCTTCAGCAGGTTTTATTTTTGCTTCAACAAGAAACTGTTTTATGCTACATTCAAAAATCTGATATTTATGAAAGTAAACAATTGTTTTGTTTATTAGTTTTATCTAATTTATTTTTTGGTTTGAATAAAAATAGTTTTTTTTCGTATTTTAAATACATACATACAGGTACATGACGTGAAAGTATTTTGTATTTTGTATTTGAAATACTTACAATAAATGGAAGTATTTTGTATTTTGTATTTTAAATACATACAGATGTGTAAATATTTTGTATTTTGTATTTTAAATACATAACCTGAAAGTATTTTGTATTTTAAATACATGACCAGCAAGTATTTTGTATTTTGTATTTTAAATACCGCAAACCATGTATTTTGCCCAACACTGCTTATACGTAACAATATTATGTTGTCTGTGCAAAAAATTGTGAAATTTAAAGGTTTTGGGGTTTTTGGTATATTTTAAAAAGTGTATTGTTCTTTCTGAAGGATTCTTTAAAAATCCATCAATATGACAATTTTATTGTTATATATAACAAACCAAGCTTTAATCAACCAGTGCATTAATATAGAAACTTTATGTCTTCTCTTTATACAAAAGATATCGTATTTTGGATAATGGTTATTATTTGATAAATGCGATAACTTTTTATCGTAATTTGGACTACGAAAATTTGCGATTAAATGCAAATCGTAGTCCTCTTATAATCATCACTCCCTAAACTTATGGTTTTTTCATTAAATATATTTCAGTATTTTTAAATATCTGTGGTTTAATTATTAAAAATTAAAATGCTGACAAACCATCACACAACGTGTCATTAAGTTTACCAAGCTTGTTATTATTATTTTATTTCTTATCATTTCTACACCATGGCTTAAATACAAAAATAAATTTTTAGTTTTCAATTTTAACTCTTTAATGCAAATCTTTCATAAATTCTCATTCTCCCCCTTAAAGCCTTTAAAACATTTAAATTTTCAACATGTTGTCAATGAAAATTGTACTCAAAAAACTTATTTTTCACCCCCTATCAGAACTTACATTTCCGCAGGAAAACCTCTGTTGATGCTATAAAAAAAAAATTTTAAATTAGATCAGCTTCCGCATGATTGTATTCTTGCGAACATAATAAACAAAAATGTATACTCGTCTATACTTTCATAGTTAAATATAAACCGCTTTTGTCAACAAATTATATCGATATGGAGGAACTTCGTGGAAAAGAATGTAAACTTATCATGAATTTTAAATGAAAAGATTTAAAATTCCTGTAGATATTTTGTTTTAAATACAGCAATTTTTTTTTTCTTACTTAAATGTTACATATACAAATTCTTACGTACAGAATCATTAAGTTTTCCAATTAATGATTCAAAATAGACTAACTTTCTAAGTACTTTATGCGCTGTTATTTTACTGCTACTTGATGATTTTCCTTGGGTAACAAAATTTCAAATGTCATCATTGCCATAACCAGTCTTAAGTACTCTTATATTTTGTTGTTTTCTTCTATAAAAGCCATACTTGTTTACAGTGGATAGCAAAAAAAGTTGGCTTAGTATAGAACAGGCCTAGAAGTTTTTCACAGACAATATATAATGTTTGTGTATATATTGACTTTAACCAAGATTTTTGGGCTAATCTTAAAAATTTACGAGCCAAAACTATGTTTTTTTTTTAATTTGTTCTATTATAAAGGATTATTACTAGGGAGATCGATCGAATAGTATTCGACCGGTTTTAACCGGTTATTTTAGTTTTGCCCAAGTCGAATATTTTAAAATGCCCATTTTTCGAATATCGAATAAACCGAATATTTTAGTAAAATTAACCGGTTATTTTAGAAATGTGTAATTTATATACGTTTTCCCTACTTTTGTTATAAATGTGCCCGTAATTTAAGTATTTTTTTAATGAATATTTGGCAAACATAAACATTTTATAAAAAATATCAAAACAAAATGTAACAAAAGTCAAAAAAAGAATATCTCATATAATAAGTTCATTAAATTTCTATAATTTTTAAAACCAAAGGTTTTCAACATTTCTACAGCTATGTTTACACCTATTAAATATTTGACGTCTTACACGTAACCACTAGTTTTCTGAAAGAATTGTTTGCTTTTGCAAAACGTTTGGCTAAAACGAACATTATTTAACGGTTTCTAAACTATATTATACATAAAAAAAATTATCATATTAGACATAAAGTTTACCAAATAAATAGAAATTGTTTAAAATAAAGATTAGGTTTAATCAATTTACTGGTAACGTTTTTTACAAAAACTTATTTGATTTTTGTATTTTTATGTATTCGAATTAAAACCGGTTAACCGGTTATTTTTAAAATGCTTAACCGAAAACCGGTTTTTTTAAAATAGCAACTATTCGGAATATTCGAAAACCGGTTATTGAAAAAAGTCGAATAATCGATCACCCTAATTATTACAGATGGTTTGTAAAATCTTACATTGTGACATTTTCTACGATCTATGTCTTAGGATATTGCTTATAAACGTATGAATTTACTTAATCCTCGCCCATATAATTTAACAGCGATTAAACAACTGCAGTCAAAGTAGAAAAACCGCAATTTCTTCACTTTTTCCTTTGTCATTGGCCAAAAAAAAAATACTGTTGCTGTTACTTCTGATTCATTAAATGCAAAAAGTCGCTGTCATTCAAACTCAAAAAGCGAAAAGTTGTACACAAATTTTCGTTTTTTGTTCGAAAGGTTTTGGTTTCGACTGCAGGCTTTTAAGCCTATTTTTTGAACATTTTCTGTAGAAACTCTCTCTAATTCTCTTTTAAAACTGCTTATTTTATAGCATGAGATTATCTGAAAAATCTGTATCATTACAACTGAGGTTAAGACATATCGACCCATTTGCGCGAAATTATCGTATATGCCAATTTTTTTGAAATTTAGTTTTTGATGCAATCTTGTTCGAAATTCAAAGAGACGTCACCTGGCAAAATATTGTAGGCGAATTTCACTTCGTCTTATCTTGTCTTACCTAAGCACATGTATATTTTCATTTTGATATTGCAAGTGAAAGCAGAGAAAGTACACGCAAAGAAAAAACATGGTTGTGGTAAACATATTCTAAGAGCAACATATTATGATAAGATTCATGATTGTAGTCACCATATTACGATTGTTATTAAATCATATTATGACCAAATATGTTCGTAATATTACATCATAATATTTTTCCCTTAATCATATTGTTATCCTGTTAATCATAAAACGTTATAATATTACTGTCATGGCAATCATAATAAGTTTAGAAGTAATCATATTACTGTCATGGTAATCATAATAAGATAAGAAGTAATCATATTGTTGTCATGGTAACCATAATAAGTTAAGAAGTAATCATATTATTGTCATGGCAATCATAATTAGTTTAGAAGTAATCATGTTATTGTCATGGCAATCATAATAAGTTTAGAAGTTATCATATTATTGTCATGACAATCATAATAAGTTTAGAAGTAATCATATTATGATGCAAATTGATATGAACTGTTATACATAAATTTTTTACATCATAATATGATACAACTTTAAACATAATATTTTTATTGGAAAAAAATACTTATGATAAAATAAAAAACATAATATAGTTACTGTAATCTTTTTTTTTCGTAGGTCGCAATTATTTATAAATTATTTTATGGAGTTTTCATTATTTTTCTCTTAAAATAACACAAAACTTACTTAATATTTTGCACCAATATTTCACAAATTTTTCCACCACTTTAAGATTATTAAAATTTTTTAGCAAAGATATTTTATTTTGTGACACTACAACCCTTTTTTAATGTTTTTTCTTTATTTTTTTTTTAATTTCTTGTTTATTTAAATGGTTATTTTGTTATTTCTTTTTTAATATTTTTCTTTTTTTTTTTAATTTCTTGTTTATTTTAATGGTTATTTTTTTAATTCGATATGTTTATGTAAAACACGACACAATTGATACAAAATTATTTTACAAATGGCGATACCAAAATATTATTAGAGTAACGATATTTTGATTGCATCTTAAACTTATTATGATAAATGTATATAAAGTTATCATGTTATGGCTATTAAATATCATGTTATGGCTGTGAGTTATATAATATGTTTTGAAAGTTATCATAATTTAGTTGTTAGAAAAATAATTATTTTTCGGTCAACAATACTCAAATTTATAATTGCGATAAACATTAATATGTTTACAGTAACTATAATATTGCTGATATTTAATAAAAATAACAATTATTTGTGTACAACAACAATATATTGTTACAATAAACACAGTGTGGTTGCCGTAACCATGCCCAACCATATTTTTTCTCTGCGTGTAGAAAAATGGCTGTCCTGTAAAATTTGGTATTTGTAACATACGATAATTTCGCGCAAAGGGGTCGATATATCAATGCTAAACGGTTTTTACTTTATTACTATATTTTTTTGGACATGAAAATCTCATAACAACTTTTTCTAACCGATGATAAATGAATGGAACTACTTACATATGTATTTTATTCTTTTATATCTAACACATTGAAGCCCTTACCTACAGAACTTTCATATGTATATTGTAAGTGAACTTTCGACCAGCACTGTACGAACACACAACTAGAAACATTGTTTTAGTATCACCCAATATCCATTCAAATCACTTGCCATCACCACCAAAATGCACACATAATTGTAATTGTATGTTTTTTGCTACATGATGTTACATGTTTTTTGCTTTGCCTTTGTCTGCCTGTCTATCGAAATGTCTATCTGTCTGTCCGCTTCATTTCAGTTCAAACATTGTCATTATAACAGCAAATTAAAATAGTAGTACAATTGTGTGTGCCAAAACTAGTGTTGCCAGATAAAAAAAGATTTGGTTCTAAATTGGAGAAGTCAAAATTTATTTGGTGACAGATTTTCTTGGGATTTTGTTAACTACTTATATGTCATAAATAAGTACACAAACATTTTAAAGAGAAAATTCAATTAAAAAAAAGTTAAGCAATTGTAATCACTTTTTATTTCGATCAAGTTTATTTTTTGTTTTTAAATAAAATGTCTCCAAAAAAATTCAGATTTTATAGAAGGAAAATGATATTCAAAACCGATATTTTTTGTATGAAAATTATAAGTTGATATATTAAATTTATGGTTCATAACCAGGGCAAGTTACAAATAGCACGAAAATTGTAAGTGGATAAAAAGAAAAAAACAAAATTAAATACAAATTGCTTCATTTTGTTGTCTTCGTAAGAAAACAACAAAAAAAAACCGATTTGCACTGGCACATGCAAGTAAATTATCAAAATTATTTTTGGGAATACAAAATTTATTATTAATAAGATTTCTGTATGACGTCCTAAATTCTTAATTTCTCATATTTGATAAATACACTAAATGCTTTGGAAAAGGTTTCCTGATGATCTGGCCCAAACAACAAGTGAAATGCGCATATGCCTGCTTTCCCTCAACAATTAATTTCAGTGTATTTATCAAATATGAAAAATTAGGAATTTAGCACGTCATACAGAAATCTTATTAATACTAAATTTTGTATTCCCAAAAATAACTTTGATAACAACTTTTTTTATATTAAGTTTTTTGATTTCAAAACTTCATCGATATCTCTGAAACTACTGGGAAAATTTAGAAACAATGTCAGAACAAAAAGATAATACTGTTGCCGAGTTTCGAATTTTTTGTAAACTGAATATTGTGAACCGTTTTCAAGTTAATTTATGTAGTGAAAGTGTCTTATATTTTCCCTAGCACTGTCAATTAAGTCGAAAGCCCTTTTGTGTGTTATTTCAAGAGACTTGAGCAGACTTTTATGTACACTTAATCACTTTTTACGTCAGATATTTGCAGCATTCATTTAGCATTTCGATTAGACTCTGCCACTTATTTCTTCTAGGTTGCAATAGAGGTTTATTTTGGCAAGCTGGACCCAAAGTGGCTTTTAACGAAATAACTAAAGAAATGGCAAATATAGCAACAACAAAAAAATGGCATATGTCATAGAAAACTTGTCCTGTTCATTACTTTTTTGTAGAGTGTAGAAATATTAGGAATTGTGGTAAAAATTTGGGATTTTGCTTTGTAAGGGGAATTTCAAACAATAAATAAAGGCAAAAGCCAAAAGTTTTCTGGCAGCACTGGCTCAAACACACGATTTCTTGTATTTATGTTTGCAAGTTGAAGTATTCCAAATGAAATTTACTAAAGTATCTTTTTACTGTCTATTCTATTTAGTAAATATTCACTTAAAAGTTTGTACTACAACGACTATAATTTATTTGAATATGTAGTGAATGAAAGTTTGCTCACAAATGATTGTATGAGTTTATCTTTTAAGTGTGTTAGTACGGATGCCAGTCATTCGTTTTAATTTTAAATGTTAGAGTAGGTACATTTTGATATCACTTTAAATAAAATTAGTTTTATTTGAAACTTTTCGTAAAGCTAAAATCAAATTCTATTTAATGGTAATGCTTAAGTCACAATCTTTTAATTATGTTTATACGTTAAAGATTCTAATTTCTAGTGTAATCTTTATGATTCACAATTTTGTTTAATTGAATTAAATCTACAATACATGACTTTAAAGTATTTGTCAAGTAAAATTTTTATCTATCAACTTGTTTCAGTTTTAATTATTTTATTATAAAATAATTACAATATTTTAATGAAAATTAAATTTGATGAACTCAAGCCTAACTAAAATATAATTAAATAAATTTAGATAAGAATCCTGAAGATTTTTTTTTATCACACTTTAAACATTTTTTTTTTCTTTCATTGGGTTGTTAACTGATTTGCATGAAACTAGATTTTTGATTATTGTTGTCTTTGTTACTCTTATGACGGGATTTATATTCTTTTATATAATTCAGATACAACTTTTAAACAGCGCTCTGTGCACAATCATTAATTTTCGATTTTTCAATAAACTTGTTTTATTTCGAATTTTGAAATTGACTATTATTAAATTATTAAATGAAGATATTTCGAGGAACTATGTGTAACGTTTACAAATTTAAACAGCATTTTACTTATGAAATTACACTCAAAAGAAAAAGCAGTCCATCCGTACTCAAATCAATCCGAAGCGGTATTAATAGTACGGTGAGTACGGATTTTCTGGAATTAAGTACAGAAAGATTGATTCAAGTACGGATTTTCAATTGCAAAATATTTAAATTATCCATATTCAATTCCGACTTGAAATAATCCGAAATTTAAATTAATTTAAGTAAATTTAGATTGAATCAATTTCAAAATGCGCTTGATTCAAGTAATATAAAGTTGATTTTATCTCGAATTAGAAAGAAAAAATTATTATGATTAATTTACTTACTCGTATTACACCTTACAGAATGATAAAACACCATGCCCGATATAGTTTTAACTTTAAAATTCTTATGTACATATTTAACCAAAAATATAAACTTAATGAGAAGCAAGAGTTTAAATTTACTTTTAATCCCTTCGTGGTGCACATGAGTCTGGCCAGACCTTTTTTCGATGTGTATAGAAAATCGAAACATGCGTAAGCCGGAGGGTTAAACACAACGAAAAGTTTCATCTTTTTTTACTTGATATAACAATTTTATACTTATTTCAAGAAATTCCGGGATTGATTTTCGAATTTATAATTTATAGTTTAATTTAATTTCATTTAATTTAATTGTACGTGAAGGTCTCTTAATGTAATTTATGAAACTGCTTTCCTGTACTTTAAATATAAGATTAATGCCCAATTTTCAGGATAGTATTTTAAGCTGTGTTCACATTATGTGTATTTGTCATGTGGATTGTCACTTTTTCACATGTTAAATATGTACATATCGTCTGAACCCCTTCAAACACTATCATGTGTTATTTCTCTGTGTACAGTACACATGACAATTTTGATTTAGAACGTGTTCTATTTTCAAGTGACAAAGCATCTGACATCAGCTGTTTTTTATTAACAAAATTGTTTGTGGCGGCAAACATTAATTGAAATTGTAATACATATATATTAAAATAGTAAATAAATAATAAAACAGATAAAAAATACACAAATTAATTATTAAAAATGTTTTTTATTTTTGATAGGTTATGTCAAATGTACGTTACATACCATTATGTGAACATGTAAATTACAAACCTTATGTAAAACTCAAATTTTGACATACACATGAAAACACATGTGGGTAGAAAAGTGACATTCCATATGACAAATACACATAATGTGAACATAGCTTAAATCTATATTAAGTTAATTTTCATAACAAACTTTAATCGTATTTAAAACAGACTGGTTTTTTGAGTTTTATTTGAAAAGTCTTATTTAATTAAGATAAAAGTATGGTAGCACTACTAAATACAAAAAAAAATATAAAAAAGTGTAATTATTTACAAGGTGGTCTGAAAAAACAGCTGACTGTTAATGCTTTGCTTGTTGTTGTTGTATTGTTGTGATATTGAGGCCACCTTGCTAAAATATTACAATGGAAACTTAAGTTGAAATTAAGTGTACCACATCGGTGACTTAAGTTTCACTTAAGTTTTTAGTGAAGAAGAGAATTTTGTATTTAAAACGATTTAAAAAATAAATGTGTTTTAATAAAGCGGCATGAAAAATTTTCAGTTTATTGCTTTTTGAGATTTGTGGGTGATTGATATATTTTGACCACGTCGTGTTGATTGCCATTTTTGATGAAGCTAATTTATTTTTTAAATATTTCTTAAACAATAGATTATATGTAATATCTACTCCAAGGTATTTGTAACTGTTAACAATTTCGATGTTTTCATCACCAAAATGCCAATTTAAAAGACTTGAAATTCTTGCTCCAGACCGAAATACTATAACTTTGGATTTGTTTAAGTTAACTGTTAAGCTCCACATTAAACAGTAATTGTAAAATGCATCAACCATGGTTTGCAGCTCAGTTGGCGATTCAGACAAAATAACCATATCATCGGCGTAGAGAAGGATTTTCACATTTGTACCAGCAACATTCACTCCACCAGGGAGTTCATCAACAAGATTATTAAGATATAATGAAAATAGTATCGGACTTAATATACATCCTTGTTTAACACCTACATCAACGGAGAAAGAGTCAGAGAAAGTGTTGCCGTCACAAATGCGGCTTTCAGTTTGATTATAAGAATTTTGCAAAATACGAATTAATTTAGAAGATATACCTATAACGGAGAGCTTATAAAATAAACTTTTTCTAGGAATAGTGTCGAATGCACATGAAAAGTCCACAAAAAAGGCATAAGTATTTTTACCATTTATTTCATTAAGTTTTACAATGTTTGCCAGGTTGAAAATATTGTCGACGGTTGAGTAGTTCTTCCTAAAACCCGCTTGATACTCGTTTAGTATTTTGTTGTTTTCTATCCATTCTGTTATTCTGTTTAACAAGATTGTGTTGAAAATTTTACATACTGTATCAATAAGAGATAACCCACGATAGTTAACCGGTAAGGATGTATCACCTTTCTTAAAAAGCGGGATCATGATCGAACTACGAATGGTTGATGGTATCTTTTCATGTAAAAATATTATGTTAAATATTGTCAGAATTTCGTGAATAAAACAGGCAGGAGCGTATTTATAAAATTCATACGTAATGCCATCTTGACCAGGCATAAATAAATAAATAAATAAATAATCCCATTTAGGATTTTTGTGAGTACGTTTTAATGTTATTCGTACTTCAATTTGTGAGTACGACTCGTACCTAAAGTAATCATAAAAAATTTGATTTATGTCGAGTGTTTTTCTTTCTGTGTAATATGAGCCCATTATTTAAATATTAATTCATTGTTGAAATATAATTTATATTAATTAAAAAGTTGATTAATTATTGTTTGTTAATTTTTGATATATAGCCATTTCCATAAGTGGTTGGTATCACGAATCAAAAAAAAAAACCTTGAAACTTTTTTTCAAATATGGTAGAAAGGAAAAAAACACTCAAACTTTAGTGTGCAAAATTACTTGAAGCTAATTAAAATTTTGAAACGCAAAAAAAACATAATGCGGACTATCTCTTTGATTAAATTTTAGTTACTGCAGTTAAAATATTTTCACTTTTCTGCCGATTTACCTCAGATATTGGAACATTGGAATTTTAGTTTAAAATTAACGCTACAACAAAAATACACAAGTTACATGAGGAAAGATTAAATATATGTATAGTTCGTTAGCGGCATACTTTAAATTTTTGTTTGATCAGTCGCAGGTGTTTCAAAATTAAAGTTCAAGCCAAGATTTATGTTGCAAAAAAATAATGATCGGAATTTTTGTTTTTACTTGGTATAATAAAAATTTTGTAAGCGTTTAAAGGTCTTCACGTACGATATTGTAAGTATGTACTACATATGCAACTAAAGCACATTTTCACGACTTACCGATAGCTAAAAGTAGACTTTAACCGGCCTTATAAAATGGGTTCCATTATTAAAACTTTACTTTTAGAAGGTAGAAGTCAAGTTGGAATAATGGAACACTTTTTATACGGCCGATAAAATCCTACCATTAGTTTGCGGTAAGTTGTGAAAACGGGCCTAAATGTATCATCTTATTGTGTTGGTATTTAGCTAAAATTTGTTAACAACTTATATTATTGCAATCTAAGTCATCTAATCCAATACTATTTGGAATCTCTAGCGACCATGATTGGCTATGGTCCACAAAAAGGAAACACTCTCAAAAACGAGTCTTTTAAGTATAATGGTCAAGGGTATCATATGGTCGAGCTTGACCAAATTTACTTTCTTACTTAGTTGTTTTAAGTTTTTGTATACATATATTTACAAAAAAAACATTTCATACCCTGTTAAAACTATAAGAGAAAACTCTGTCACGTAAGTCAAGATATTACATTTTGTTTATTATAAAAAAAATTGTTTTCTGTTTACGGATTATAAATGAAAAATATTTAGTTTAATGCAACAAATTAAGAAAAGACAAAATGCCTCCCATAATTCGCAGATTTTCGCATTTTTTACACTCACCCCAAAATTACTACCATTATATGTCACGTACGATATGCATTTATTTTGCTCGAACATAATGATGAAAATTTTTTCCAATTACCACTATTTTCGCAAAATCTCTACCTTTCTGCAGGCATGGAAATACCCATATGAAGATTCAATAAATAAATAATGAGAAAAAAAACTAAAATATCATTTCTGTTAATTAAAAATTTAATTGGGAAATCTCTGCATAATAAAGCTAAAAATATGTTTGGGTAATAATTTGTTATACATTTTAATTATTAATGTTTAAAAAAAGTTTCTTCGAAACGTTTTTAAAGGTTTTAAATGACATTACTGTACATAGTATGTATACAACTAAGTAATATGACGACTCTTTGACAAATTCATAACTCTTATTTCAAGGTTTTATAAGAAATTCTTTTGTATTTCAAACTATGAGATAGTGACACAAAATCGTATAAAATGTTGGAAATCTTTTTCTTTTAAAATTAAATTTTTAACAATCGAGCAAAGTTTGTTTAGTTTTTAGTTTTTACTTTTTATTATTTTTTTTCATACCATAAAATGCTTTTCTGCTGGCTTTAATAAAATTCAACAACAGAAAAAAATTTATGTCAAACAAATTAATTTAAAAAATTTTATTTTGTGAAAAAAAAAATTATTTTGCAAAGCCAAATAAGCAAAATATGTAATTATTAGTTACATACATTTGTGCTTTTGTCATTAAGTTAAACAACAATTTTTATATTGTTAAACATTTTCAATGAAAAAAATTCTAATTTCTTTTTGTTTTTGATCTTCTTAGGTGTGTTGAAATCACATCTACATATCGTTAGCTAAAATGCAAAAAGGCGTAATGCCACTGAACTACATGTCATGAGGAAACTTTATACTTCTGCGATAAAAAATTACGCTTTTATTAACAAAAGCCAAATTGACGTAACTACAAGAGTGTTTTTTTTAATGCAAAATTACGCAATAACCCATTTTCATTTCTAAAAAAATATAAAAAAATGGTTTGAAGAATTCAATCAATATTCTCGTCCAAGCCAAACATTTCTTATTGTGCTCAAATGTCTGGCTTGATTTAAGAAAAAGTTATATCTCAAAGCGAACTAAAATTTACTTAAATTCATTAAAAAAAATTAATTCTATAGTTACATAAATCAAGTTTTCGTTGTTGATGGCCAATTGCACCAATTCTATTTAAATTACAATTCATTTCTATAGTTAGTTTTTCATATAATTTTTTTTGACATGAAAAACGGATTTTAATCATAAATTGATATTTAAAAAAAATGTATGAAATCGGCCCCTTTGCCGGAAATTATCGTATATTACAAGAACCAAATTTTACAGGAGAGCCAATTTTTCTACGTTTCTCTGCTTTCGCTTGCAATATCAAAATGAAAATATAAATCCCATTTTTGGATGTCAGGTCAGGTCAGGTGACGTCTCTTTGAATGTAGAACAAGATTGCATCAAAAACTCAATTTCAAAAAAATTTTCATATACGATAATTTCGCGCAAAGGGGTCGATATTATAAAATACTAAGAAAATCCTGATTTTTTACATAAAAAGTGTAGCATTAGTTAGTTTATGAAAACTTCTCTGCAGGAAATTTGTGTCAATTGTTCCCACAGGCTGGTGCTGTGATTTGCGAAAATAGGCCAAGTACAAAAAGAACGAACTCATAACCAGTGAAAGGAGAACCAATCATTTAACTGGTTTATGAAGAACTAAAAGGTAGAAAAAGTAATGATTTACAGTCTTCACCGGTGGTGTGTAACATTTTTTTGGACTTTTTGGTTCTTGAATTTAATTCTAGGACTTGTTTTATTGAAAAAATAATACATTGTATTCAAAAAAAAACTACATTTTAGTAACTGGAAATAAGCTCGTTCATTGAGAATAGATCTGTGACTGGTCAAATGGTGTCAATTGACTCCCTCCATTGACAACCCCATGTAAAAGTGATATTTCATATAAAGTGTTAGAACTAGAACCGGTCTCTATCACCAAAGACTTATCATGGGACTACTTTGGTGTCAGTTCGCTTTCCTTAATATACAAATAAAAAACTTTTTTATTGCTTTGCTTAACATGTCGATTCAATAAAGGTTTCTTGAGCATTTTGTGAAAAATTTAAAGAAATCCCTAGCATTTGCTTATTGATGGAAGAAATTCGATTATACTTAAAAATTTAGGAAAACCAGACAAATATTAAATAAATGCAGCTTGATTTCACAACTATCTTTCTTATTTTTAATAAAAACAACCTCCTTTTGTTTTACTTGTTTTAAGAAATTTTTGATCATGTACCAAAAAAGTGAATTTTTTGTTCACGAGAAAATGTTGCGTTATTTAAGAAAATTTTACTAAATGCGAATGAAATAAGTTAAAATTAAAGAAATGAAATTGATTACTGAGAAAATAAACTTCTTTCCGTGTATGTACCAAATTTCATCAATATATGTATCTCCAAAATTGCGACCTTTACTATGCGCGAAAAAATTACATGGACATCGAGCCAGCCAGCCAACCAGCCAGCCGGGATGACGTCATTTATTCGACTCAGAAAATGATACTTAAGGTGGGCCAAGGAACAATATTTTAATATCACCACAAATTCATAATCCCATCTCTACTATTGTGGTGTGGGCATATAAGTTTTCAGTAGAAGTCACAGAGTATACACAGAGGTGATACGAGACGGAAGATAATTAGGCCTATCGTGAATAAAAATTTATTGGGAGTTTTTTCCCTTTTTCCATTTTTGCAATTGAATTAACATAGGGAAAATGAAAAGAGGGAAAATACTCCCAAGGAATTTTTATTCGCGATAGGGGTGAATGTGTTTTCTTCCTTCGAAAGCTGCCCTTTTTGCATTACTCATTACACCATCTTCTATGTCGCAATAAAATTAACACAAATTTCTTTAATTGAGATTTATATGCAAAATTATTGTAAAAATTAACTTTTAAGTTTACTACAACTATGGTTGTTCGATTAATCGAACAATTTTAGACGATTAATTGTTCGAATAATTTAAAATTGCTTATTTCGATCAAAGGATTTATCGAAGAATTTATACCGATTAATCGCATAATATTCTGTTAAATGTATAATTTTTTTAAAGTTTAAAGTCGAATAAACAAACTAAATGTATGTGTCCGTTGGAATGAAAAAAAGAGTCATGTTCAGTGAGTAATTTAGCTTATATTTTTGTTAAATTTTTCAACACAATTTAATAATAAATTTCACAAAAGAAAAAACGACAAAGATATGTTAACTCTAAAATTTTCATTAATTTATTATTATTAATTTATGTTAGATAAATGAAGTGAAATTAAAACCGAACGATAATTTAAATTTAATTACTATTTACAAAACGAACGTAGTTTTATGTGGTTTATAGTGTTGTTCTTGCAAAAAAAATAGATAGTTAAAAAATGAAGTTGATAAAATGGAATTCCTTTTATGAACTTTCATAACATGTTCGTTTTTATAATTTAATCGATTTTAAATTCACTTTATTTCGATTTCTAGAACTCGCCCTTTCTTTTAGAAAATAGTTCATGCGTTTCTCTCTTCAGAATGAGTTTGGTTTAAAAATAATGTGCAAAGGATAAATGTAGGTAAAGGTGTTCAAAAATGTATTTACGTAAATTTTCTTCAACAACTTCACTAATTCACCACTTGCATAGGGACTATAACATCCCAATAAAAAATTTTATAATTTTGCGAAGCATTAATGGTACATTTAAAAATATAAGCGCAAAATTATGCGCTACGCAATAAGACATACAGAGATGCAGTAAATTACGTGAGCTCTTAACAAGTTTCATTAAAGAAAAAATAATCTTTCAAGTGCCACGGCATTCCCTCACTACGAAGCTGGTGTGTATAAAGCTGATAGCTACGTTCACCAGTTTTTATATTTAAATATATTGATTAAAGCGCGTTTTGTGTCAAAAATGTAATGCTTAAAAGTGGGAACTCGCCATATAAAATACATGTCTTCCGTAAGCGGTATGATAAGCGAAACTCTTACATTTCTCCCTGACAAACCTGCTTCGTTTGAAGCTCAATTTTTTATTGGGATAGTACTTGAAGAAGATGATCCACCAACAAAATCAAAAGGGGCTACAAGTGGTCCAATGAATAAATATTTTAAACAAGAAGTATCTTTAGAGAAAATTATTTGCAGAAGTATAGCAGAGGATTGAATGTCCGTGAAAAGTTCCAAAAAATCCATAGTTATATTGACTTTTTTAAAATATAAGAGCCCGAAAGTGAAGAAACAATTCGGAACTACATTGAAAAGTTTTATTTAAAAAATAATGTTAATTTACTGAAGTGCCAATTTTTTCTAAAATAATCAAAAAAATCTCGTAATTTATAACATTTCTGGGTTTAGAATTATTCGTTTAATTGATTATTTTAAAATTGTATTCGTTTAATCGAATAAGTTCAAAATGCCAAATATCGATTAATCGTTATTAATTGGTTAGGGTGCCACAACACAAGTAAATAATATATAAGTAAGAAAAAAAGCAATATTATATTTAACGTGGTTTGTATTTTGTACTTTCTGTTATTATCACGAATATTGTGTTTATTGTAGCGGTATGTTTTTACACGTTGCCACTTCACTACCAAAAAACGTTTTCTGCTGCCTTCGCAACTTTCACAACTTCACTTTTTTCATCTCTGGTTGCTCTGTGGTAGATGCAAAACAATTTTTAATTTTATAGAAAAGGCATATAAAAAAAAATTTTTAAATTAACCGTTTCATTTTCAAAAAGCAGAGAAAAGAGTACGATCTTTTTACAGCAAGTGGGCATACTAGCTGTACTATGTTTAAATGAGTAAAAGTTTTTCTCAAATTGAAAAGCCAAAAACAATCTTTGCTTTTAGTCACTTCCTTTTCCAAATGTAGTGATCCTTGACATGAATAAATAAAATAAAAATTTTGTATTGGAATGGTTGTTACCTGCAGCTGACACTGTAAATACTTTTTGCTCTAAATTGAATAACTAAGTATAGTGTTTGGCATCTAAGAAATTAAATGTCAGCTCAATAAACAAAAGAAAGCTGGTATTGCAAAAAATTTACTAAAATTAAATACTAAACTCATTTTATTTATTTTTCCTTTTTTCGCTTTGTGCAAAACAAAACTATTTACTGGAGCACCCAGAAATATAGAAAAAAAAAATACAAAGAAATCATAATAAACAAAAAGCACAAACCTATTCAACTGTAAAGACGACTCCGTAAAACCAATAGAACAATATTTTTCACTGATAGTTGCAGCATAGTTTGGTTTTCGATTTAGCAAAAAAAAAAAAAAAAATATATGAACCAGAAAAAATATCGAAATGTTTTGAACATAAAAGTCAAAGGTTCATAAATTCAGAAACGAACGATGCGTTTATGCCAATGCTAAAAATTAAGCTTGAGTGATTTAAAAAAAGCAAATAACGTAAATGGAGTTAACTGAAACGTAAAAGGTCAATTTGTAACAAATTCTTTGCGGACAAAAATTAAGTGACATTTAAAGTAGGAATGAAACGAATACCGATATATCGGCGATACTTCAGATTTTCCGATATATTGGTATCGGCGATATTTTGCAGTCGATACGACGATAATTTTATTTGTTTTTTTTTAGTATTTTTGAACAAACATTTTTATTTTATATGCTAATAATAACCAATGGCCGTAATTTCTTCAAGTAAATATTTAGCTGTGTATAGATATCTGTGGTGTAACGAATTTTTCATAATTTAAACACAATGTCTTAGCTACTAGTTTAACTGTAGTCTATTTTACAACATCGATTTTTGACAGTAAATTCAAAAAATAAATTAAAATACAAATATCGCCATATTTTAAAAGAAATCTCAAAGTAAAAAACACGTAGGCAAAATTAACGCTAATATTACCAAAATTATTTTATCGGATAGGTAAAGATAACTGCTAGGTACAAACACGACCAGATATCTGATTGTAGAAATTACGGGCATAAGAGAAATAACTAGGGATGCAACATCGTTCCGAAAAACGATTTTTCAACGACAAGCATCGATGTTAAAAAATATCGGCAGAAACATCGGTGTTAGAAACTACTTCGCTTTAATACTAACTATCTGCTTTAATTTTTCTTTGCTAGTGATATCTTAAGGCCCAACTATACTATGCACAAGCTTGCATAAGCTTCTGTCAAAAATTAACAAAAAGCCTATCAAATGAATTTAAAAACACAAAAGCAAAATCAAAAGATTTGAGTCCGTACGGAAAGTCCGATTATTTTCGCAATTTGCTTAAACAAATGACAGATCCATAAAACTTGACAAAATGCTTCCTTGAGTACAATATGGCTTAACACATATGAATTACATGTATTCGCACAGTTGCTTAAGTAACTTAAGCATATTATAGTTGGGCCTTCACACTTGTTCACACAGTCTTTAAAGTTATTTTAACATTTCTTTAGTTTCTTAAACGGGTTTCCCCTCCTGACATATACATAGTTGTGCTTAGCATAGTATGTATGTATATTAGGCCGGGTCGATTCGTATGGATGAAAAAAAATGAAAAATCGTATAGCAAAAACGTAATCTACATAAAATTCTAAGAAAATTCTCCGAAGAAACCATGGGTCTAAAATCAAATCCTAATCCGCGCCTCTCGACTTGAAAATATTCACCCAAGTAAAAAAGTTAGTATATAATTTTAAATAATTTTGTTATTTGTGCTTAATTTCCCAATTTTTATTTTTGATAAAAACACTGAAGTTTATTGTTGATGGGATAAGCTATTCCTATGCGAATTTCACTGGTTGCTTAGGCCATCATCAGAAAACTTCATCCATAAAGATTTTAGAAAAACTAAAGTATTAAACCAAATAAAAGTGTTAAACGTATAATTCTTATACGCTTATCCCATCAACAATAAATTTCAGTGTTTTTATCAAAAATAAAAATTGGGAAATAACAAAATCATTTAAAATTAATTTTTGTATTCCCACGAAAATTTTTTTTATAATAAACTGGCAAGTGCTCGGCCTAAAAAAACTGACTGGCAGCCCGCTTGATATTTTGTTTGCGAAAACAGTAAAGCGAGTTGTTTTGGTTTTTATTTTGTTTTTCCTTAACCTACTTACAACTTCAATTAATGTTGGAAGAATTCCAATCAATTAAAGTGGGCAATGTAAAATCTGTATGGATGAAGTTTCCTGATGATCTGGCCTAAGCAACCAGTGAAATGCGCATAGGAATGGCTTATCCCATCAACAGTAAATTTCAGTGTTTTTATCAAAAATAAAAATTAGGAAGTTAAGCACGAATAACAAAATCATTTAAAATTAAATTTTGTATTCCCACGAAAATTATTTTGGTTTGTATATAATTTTATATTTTATTACTGAATATTTTAGGCCCATGGTTTCTTAGAATTTTATGTAGATTACGTTTTTGCTATACGATTTTTTAAAAAAAAATCAACCCGCCCTAATGTATATGCTTTGAAATACACTTTTATACATTTTTAAATAAAGGCTTTAATTGAAAAAATAAAAGTTTAAAATTGTAAAAATAATATAAAAAAATTTATATAAATTAAAATATTGAATGGACGATGTCGATGTTTTTTAGTTTTGACTCCGATGTCGCGCGATGTTTACGAACGATACATCCATGTTTACGTTTGCATCCCTAGAAATAACACACATCAAAAAGCAGAGCATAACATTCAAACAGAATTATGAATTTGTTCATCAAATTTGATTTTCAAAGCAAAAACAAATGCAAAAATATTTTAAAATTTTGTTTTTGCTTTCTATAGGAATTCATTTAGAATTTTTAAATTTCAACACTTAAAAATTTGTGGCGTTGAAAATTTAAAGAAACAATATGAATTTCTGTAGAAAGCAACAACTAAATTAAAAATATTTTTGAATTTTGTTTTTGCTTTCAATGATAGTTTTGGCATTACGTTGCGTTTTACACAATTAGGCCGGCCCTAAGTTATTTGTATGAAGAAGATAATTTTACAGCATGAAATTAATTAAAATTTATTAATAATTTTTCATTCTTAATTGAACTGGTTATCAAACCCAGGTTTTCACGGACGGGTTGCCCTGATTTTTTTTGATTGTAACCACAAAATCGCTTCAGAGGGGTTTGCCGAGTTTTCTGAAATATATTGCGAAGCGATGAGAAATTTTGAGTTATTGGGATGCAAAGCAACTTTTATGTCTAAAAAAATTTTCAAGTAATACAAATATGTACATTATACATATGTATATTAGTTTAGTTTCATAAAAGAGGCATTTTTTTTGCCTCAGGTTGTCATTAATTGTTAAAATTTGTTATAATGTTGTTTGTTTTCGGTAACGAGAATGTAAGAACTTCGGCAAATTAAAAGCTCTAGTTACAGCATAACAAAAATAGTTGCTCAAGGCCTAACATAGCTTTAAGTTTATAACTGAGATTACACACACTTTTATAGATGTACTTAGTATGACAATATCAATGAACATATAATAACAAATTTTTTTAATATGCGTCTGTTTAAGAATTTATCAAAAAAAAAAAAGGAAAATCAAGAGAATTCTACCAACTTAAAAATTTATAGAAATATTCAAACAAGATAAAAAAAAAACAAAAAAAAGTTTATTACAAACAATTTTTTGTTAATAAAAATTTTTAATAAGAAATATTCTATGTAGTCTTTTTACTTCAATGCTACTTTGCCCTTTGGGTATAGAAAAACTAAGCTGAAGTAAAGCAGCTTTGGACATCAGAACAAAATAAATAATATGACAATTGATGAATTGAGTTAATGTATTACAAAAAATGATTGATTTGTTATAAAAAGTAATAAAAGAAGCAACGTTTTCGAAGCCAAAGTCTTTTCATTGATATTAAACTTATTTATGGGCAATTGTTATTAAATCAAAAAAACATTTTTCACATTATCAATATAAAATCACAAAAATGACTCCGGTGTAAAGTTCATTTTACACTATCATACAAGTCTTAAGTAGGTTGGCGAAACTGCTTCTCTAATCCAATTATTGTTTAAATATTTTCAAAAAAAAACAATAACAACTTGTCACAACAGGGTTATATTTTCCTCAAACTACGTAAGACTTGTGTGATCGTGTAAAGTTCCATTAAGAAGCATTTGTAAAATCTACTTTCGTCATCAGAAATATCTTTGTTTCAAAACAAAATTTTCAAGTATAACTTTCAAACAAATACATATGTGTTTACATGTGTATGAATGACAGGTTTATTCTCTACAAACTGTTTTAGCTTCAAACATTTGCAACCCATAGATTCAGTTAGAAAATATGAGAATCAACAATGATTGATTTGTTATTAAAAGTATAAGAGAAACATTTTTGAAGTAAGTCTTCATTGAAGTTTTATTTATTTATAAACTTTCTATATTAAAAACAACTTTTTCTCATTTATTTCTTCCACTACCATCAAGTATTATCAATGTCATTATAATGATAATTATCATAATTTTAGAAAGAATGTAAGAGTTTAGAAAAACATGATTACTAGGACAAGTTTTTATATATATATATATATGGGTAATTCCATGATAAATAAACCAAGAGTGGGACAAAACCCCTTTCGATTTTAATGAAATTTGGTGAAAGGGTTCCTTTTATCCTATAAGGAACAAATGTGAACGAAAAAATATTAAAATAATTTTTAATCCAAATTTTTAATATTTTAATCAGGCTTAAGTTCAACAAATTCAATTTTCATTAAATTATTTTTATGAAGAAAGGAATTTTACAACATGAAAATTAATTAAAATTGTTATTGATAATCATTCATTCTTGACTGACCTGATTTTCGAACCCAGGCGGCTGGTTACCATGACATGTTTTGATCACAACCACTTGATCTCCTCAGATGGATTTGCCGTCTTACACTCGCAGCCATCGACGACTGCTGGCGTCAATAGTCAAACATCAATCCTTAAACCAAATTGTATTTTAACCTTTGGTAGATCGAAATTTGCTTTTTTGTTCAACAAAATAACCACTATTCTAATTATTATTAAAATTTTCAAAAGATTTTGTTATTCGTGCTCAATTCCCAGTTTTTAGTATTGATAAAAACACTTGAAATTTATTGTTGATGGGATAAGCTATTCCTATGCGCATTTCACTGGTTGCTTAGATGAGATGAAGCCACTGTTTATTGTTGATGTTGTTTTGTTTAAGCTTTGATATTATTACAAGTAGAACTGTTGCTATAATTCTTATACGTTTAACAGTTTTATTTGGTTTAATATCTTTAGTTTTTCTAAAATCTTTATGGATGAAGTTTCCCGATGATCTGGCCTAAGCAACCAGTGAAATGCGCATAGGAAGAATTAATTTTCATGTTGTAAAATTCCTTTCTTCATAAAAATAATTTAATGAAAATTAAATTTAATGAACTTAAGCCTAATTAAAAATATTAAAAATTTGGATTAAAAAAACCATAAATAGTTCAATAAAATAACCACAATACTAATAATTGTTAAAGCTAAGGCACGAGCTCTATGTTTGCATTTGTCCTTCAAGTTGTGCTGAAAAGGTCAACAAGAAAAAGAAAGACAAAAAAATGAAAAAACAAAAAATATATGTACTTTGAACTTCAAGAAGAATTCTTGACAAAAGTACGAAAAAAGAGAAGTAAAGGAATAACATGTTAAAATAAATTAAAATAGATAATCATTCAAAAGCAAATTTCGATCTACCAAAAGGTTGAATACAATTTGGTTTAAGGATTGATGTTTGACTAATGACGTCAGCAGTCGTCGATGGCTGCGAGTGTTAAACGGCAAGCCCTCTGAAGAGATTGAGTGGTTGCAATCGAAACATGTCAGGGTAACCTGTCCGTAAACACCTGGGTTCGAGCCCAGATTGAGTCAAGAATGAAAAATTATCAATAAAAATTTTAATTAATTTTCATGTTGTAAAATTCCTTTCTTCATAAAAATAATTTAATGAAAATTAAATTTAATGAACTTAAGCCTAATTAAAAATATTAAAAATTTGGATTAAAAAAACCATAAATAGTTCAATAAAATAACCACAATACTAATAATTGTTAAAGCTAAGGCACGAGCTCTATGTTTGCATTTGTCCTTCAAGTTGTGCTGAAAAGGTCAACAAGAAAAAGAAAGACAAAAAAATGAAAAAACAAAAAATATATGTACTTTGAACTTCAAGAAGAATTCTTGACAAAAGTACGAAAAAAGAGAAGTAAAGGAATAACATGTTAAAATAAATTAAAATAGATAATCATTCAAAAGCAAATTTCGATCTACCAAAAGGTTGAATACAATTTGGTTTAAGGATTGATGTTTGACTAATGACGTCAGCAGTCGTCGATGGCTGCGAGTGTTAAACGGCAAGCCCTCTGAAGAGATTGAGTGGTTGCAATCGAAACATGTCAGGGTAACCTGTCCGTAAACACCTGGGTTCGAGCCCAGATTGAGTCAAGAATGAAAAATTATCAATAAAAATTTTAATTAATTTTCATGTTGTAAAATTCCTTTCTTCATAAAAATAATTTAATGAAAATTAAATTTAATGAACTTAAGCCTAATTAAAAATATTAAAAATTTGGATTAAAAAAACCATAAATAGTTCAATAAAATAACCACAATACTAATAATTGTTAAAGCTAAGGCACGAGCTCTATGTTTGCATTTGTCCTTCAAGTTGTGCTGAAAAGGTCAACAAGAAAAAGAAAGACAAAAAAATGAAAAAACAAAAAATATATGTACTTTGAACTTCAAGAAGAATTCTTGACAAAAGTACGAAAAAAGAGAAGTAAAGGAATAACATGTTAAAATAAATTAAAATAGATAATCATTCAAAAGCAAATTTCGATCTACCAAAAGGTTGAATACAATTTGGTTTAAGGATTGATGTTTGACTAATGACGTCAGCAGTCGTCGATGGCTGCGAGTGTTAAACGGCAAGCCCTCTGAAGAGATTGAGTGGTTGCAATCGAAACATGTCAGGGTAACCTGTCCGTAAACACCTGGGTTCGAGCCCAGATTGAGTCAAGAATGAAAAATTATCAATAAAAATTTTAATTAATTTTCATGTTGTAAAATTCCTTTCTTCATAAAAATAATTTAATGAAAATTAAATTTAATGAACTTAAGCCTAATTAAAAATATTAAAAATTTGGATTAAAAAAACCATAAATAGTTCAATAAAATAACCACAATACTAATAATTGTTAAAGCTAAGGCACGAGCTCTATGTTTGCATTTGTCCTTCAAGTTGTGCTGAAAAGGTCAACAAGAAAAAGAAAGACAAAAAAATGAAAAAACAAAAAATATATGTACTTTGAACTTCAAGAAGAATTCTTGACAAAAGTACGAAAAAAGAGAAGTAAAGGAATAACATGTTAAAATAAATTAAAATAGATAATCATTCAAAAGCAAATTTCGATCTACCAAAAGGTTGAATACAATTTGGTTTAAGGATTGATGTTTGACTAATGACGTCAGCAGTCGTCGATGGCTGCGAGTGTTAAACGGCAAGCCCTCTGAAGAGATTGAGTGGTTGCAATCGAAACATGTCAGGGTAACCTGTCCGTAAACACCTGGGTTCGAGCCCAGATTGAGTCAAGAATGAAAAATTATCAATAAAAATTTTAATTAATTTTCATGTTGTGAAATTCCTTTCTTCATAAAAATAATTTAATGAAAATTAAATTTAATGAACTTAAGCCTAATTAAAAATATTAAAAATTTGGATTAAAAACCATAAATAGTTCAATAAAATAACCACAATACTAATAATTGTTAAGGCTAAGGCACGAGCTCTATGTTTGCATTTGTCCTTCAAGTTGTGCTGAAAAGGTCAACAAGAAAAAGAAAGACAAAAAAAAAAAAAATGAAAAAACAAAAAATATATGTACTTTGAACTTCAAGAAGAATTCTTGACAAAAGTACGAAAAAAGAGAAGTAAAGGAATAACATGTTAAAATAAATTAAAATAGATAATCATTCAAAAGCAAATTTCGATCTACCAAAAGGTTGAATACAATTTGGTTTAAGGATTGATGTTTGACTAATGACGTCAGCAGTCGTCGATGGCTGCGAGTGTTAAACGGCAAGCCCTCTGAAGAGATTGAGTGGTTGCAATCGAAACATGTCAGGGTAACCTGTCCGTAAACACCTGGGTTCGAGCCCAGATTGAGTCAAGAATGAAAAATTATCAATAAAAATTTTAATTAATTTTCATGTTGTAAAATTCCTTTCTTCATAAAAATAATTTAATGAAAATTAAATTTAATGAACTTAAGCCTAATTAAAAATATTAAAAATTTGGATTAAAAAATAATTTTTTTTTTCAAAAGCTATTGCATATTCAAAATGTTATAATTTTACCGAATAAGCCTATTGTGTTGAGTTTACTTCTTCAATATCTCGAAAACTACTCCATAACACCTCCATAATTCGAGTTACGGTAAGAACGGGTTTTTCGTACCCTTTGCAATTATATTCAAATAACTTTGTGAATTTATTATGAAAGTATGTTTATGTTTTATCAAAATGCAACCTTATTTTAAAATATCCGTTAAAAATAATCTAAGAATTATTTGGTTTTATAAGTTACTTTAATAACAAAAAATGTACCTTATAAATTATTTATTTTTTGAAAAAAGTAACTTATAAAAATAAAAGAATTATCCGATTATTTTTAATAAAAATTTCCACAGTTACTATCATATTAGTGCAAAAGGTACGAAAAACCGGGGTTTTACCCGTAACTCGAGATTTTGGAGGGGTTTCGAAAATTTCAAGGACACAGTCCTGTAGTACTCGACAATACCTACTAGAAAAAATTATCGCATCCCATGTAGTTCTGCTTCAATCTTTTTTGTATATATACATATTTTGGATGCATCATATTCCCCAAATAATGAGTTGGAGTAAGTTATCTTTTCAACAAAATCACGTTTTGACAATAGTATATCATTTTTCAACAAATTACATCAATGGCAGTTGCAATTGTAACGGAGTCACTTTGTAAAGCATTTAGAACTTTTTGAACTTTAAGTAACATTTTTTGGAGAATCAAAGCTTCTTTTTACAACTAAACGTTATTTAAAATTCCATGAATGTCATTGTCAGATTCAAGGTTCAAAAAAGTTCCACTGTACATCACTTGGCAGTTAAGGCATATGTGTAAGGACTTATTTAAGTCCTAGCTCTTCTTTTATCCACGCATGCATTTGATGATGATGTCAAGAAGATTTTTTTGCTAAATCTATACAGTAAAGAGCTGAGTTGACAACATTGCTAAGACCAATTATTACATCATTATATGAAAAACAATAAAACCCAAAAAAACCCAATAAAGTCCAATATAAATTAAATTTCAGGGTATCGTTTTATCAAGATATTTCGAATATTTGGTTAGCGTAAGTATTGTTGTTATAGATATTAGAAATAAATTTAAGAGATGAAATTGAATCTGTGCATATTACATGAGTATCTACCGCATTTATTTCGAGTATTAAGTAGCTTTAGCTTTTAGTTATCTCACGTGGTGGAGATGTCGTTGGACTTCTTTCTTTGGGGCTATTTGAAAGAAAAGGTGTACATCGATGAGCCAGCAACAATTCAAGAGCTAAAGGATTATCATAATAAAAAGAAATGACAATAGTTTCCTAAATAATTTGTGTTTTATTCAAAATCAGCATCAAACCTTAAAATTTAACCACCCTTTACAAGCCACCTGTTTCTTCAGTTTAGATGAAGACCTAATAGCCGTGTATACAAATAGAGAAAAACACTCGGGATAAATCAAGCTTTTTATGATTCCTTTAAGTACGAATAACACTAAAACGTAGCCAAGACAATCTTAAATGGGATAATTTTCAAAAATCAATCCCGGAATTTCTTTAAATATGTATAAAATTATTTAATCAAGTAAAAAAAAGATTAAACTTTTCGTTGTGTTTAGCCCTCCGGCATTGATTTTCTATACACATAAAAAAGTTCTGATCAGACTCGTGTGTACCACGAATAGTTAAAAAGTACATTTCAACTCTTGCTTCTCATTTAATTTAAATATTTTGTTAAATATGTCCATAAGATCTCTTAAGTAAAAACCATATCGGACATGACGTTAGTATTTTTTCATTCTGTAAGGTGTAATACGAGTAAGTAAATCAATCATAATAATTTTTCCTTTCTAATTCGGGATAAAATCAACTTTAAAATATTTGAATCAAGCGCATTGTGAGATTGATTTAATCTTAGTTTTACTTAAATCAATCTCATTTTCGGATTATTTCAAGTATGAAATCGGGATTGAATATGGATAATTTTAGTACTTTGCGATTGAAAATCTGTACTTGAATCAATCTTTCTGTACTTGATTCCAGAAAATGCGTACTCACCGCACTATTAATACCGCTTCGGATTGATTTGATAACGGATGGATTGATTTTTCTTTTGAGTGTATGATGCTGCAATAATCTTAATTGTTACTTATAATTGTGCAGCTACAGTTTCTTTTCCAACATATAAATATGAATGTATTAACATTTTGTTGAAGATAAAAGAGCTCCAGAGTAATTTTTCCATTCTATTATATGCTTAAATAGGGAGTTGATATTTTAAACCGATTTGTTTATTTTGTTCGAATCTATAATTGGGTTAAGGCCGTCATCATAAAACGTGAAGTCAATTTCCCGATGAAGTGTAATAACATGGGATAATTTGTTTGTTTGGTTAAAAATTTGTGATTAAATTTGTAAAACAGAGTCCAGATCCTTAACATCCCAATTTACGCGTTGATGACTAAAAAACAATATTTTTGTTAAAATATTTATTGCTAAATATACTAATAAAAACTTTTGCAAAAACAAGGAACCTTGCATATGCAAAAATTTATTTTCAAAAAACAAAAAAATGCTTTAAAACATGCACTGATAATTTCTTATATTTAATTGCAATTTCATTTTCTATTTATCATAAATTAAATTAATATAATAACATTTTTACTACTTCGTTCAACAAAAAAACTGCCATAAATCCTCATCCACTTGAAAGCACATAAATTTTCATGTTTAAATTAAATTCATATTAAACAAAAAAAGGTTAATAAAATTTTAAGACAAAAGAAAAGCTTTTCAACAATAAACAGCAACAATAAACAACAACAATTAAATATAAAAAAAAAAACAAATAAAAAAATAACATAAAAAAACTTCGTCCATAAATAAATGAAACAACAAACCATTTTGAGAAAGGACAATATTGTCGGCTGCTCCGAATCTTTGATACCTTCCACCCAGAAAAGAAATTCTTCAAGAATTGACTTTGTATAGGATCTGTGATGAATTGTGAGCCAATATTCAGTAAATATAACATCACAATTTCTAGTTTCATACTATGTAAAAATAACTGTTGGTTAATATCTTGACAGTTATTTTATTTGTGAGGATTATAGGCACAATAGTGTTTAGCGGTGGTAAATTATAGACCGATTAGCACAAAACTCTTAAGTTTAAACGAACGGGCGGAGCAAAGAGAGGTCACATAATAAAATTTTGGTCGAAAAAGCCTTACAACCCAAATTTCCATTCAAAATAACATGGCTAAAATATCCCAGGGAAAGGGGCCTTGAAGCCCTGGACGTCCCCTTGGATTCGTGCTTGGTTGAACGGATCATTATTTAATTAAGATCACTGATTCTTCACTTAGTTATTGCTAGTTTATTTCAAGTTAATACAAAAAATTAAGGTGACCTTTTAAGGGCACGGATCAAAACTTCTTTTTCACCGGAATTATATACCGCCAGGCCCAATTAGAAAAATTTATTAGTGTTATATCTAAATTGTAAATACTATGAAAACCGATAGTTGGTCCATATTTGGGTCAAGAACTTTTTTTTACTAAAACTTAAATTTGATACCAAACTCGTTATTATCTATTTAGTTTTTCAAAAGAAACGGTGTATCAACAGACGGATATGGCGAAATTTACTTGAAATTACTACTGAATATAAAATATATATGCTCAATAGGTTCTTAAAGTAATGTATATATTGTTCCATTTTGGAATAATTAATCAATCACCACTCGTGGCAATAGAGGTTATAAAAACAAAAATGCAAATCATTAAAATGATAATAAAATATAATTTATAGCACAGGAAAAATCAAGCAATGAAGAAAAGATCATACAAAAATAATTTTAAATAGAAATTACAATTTAAATTGTTCTCAACTGAATGATGAATATTTATGGGCATTCGAACAACCTGTATAACATATTTTCGTATGCACTTATATATTTATTTTATATACATAACTTTGTTTATTACGTTAATTTATGAATTTTTAATGGAAGTTGTATTTAACAAACTACACTGCATAAAATATTTGGTATTTTTAAAACTTTTTTAGTAATTTGGTCAATACGCAATTTTTTTTTTTTTGCTAAACTTTGTGCTAAAAGTTTTAGATTCTCTTAGAGATTTGGAGAAATTGAACTTTTAACTTTGGGTATAAAATTCCATCATACATCCGGAGAAAAAAAAACATTTTTCAATATGGTCACTTAGCCGGCCCATACACTTGCAATATTATTGTATATGATATTCGCCATATTATTTCCATTTTGTCCTATATTATGCAAAAAGTCGCACAATGGTTTCATTCATTCAACAAAAAGGTGAACATAACCTACAGCAATAACATAGACAGCAATGTACAATGTTGTCAACACATTTCACTTTCTGTTCGTTGTGCAATAAAAATCAAAAGTCTTTTGATTGTTGCCAATATAGTGTGCCACCTTCGTATATCGCATACACATTGGCGATATAATTGCACAGTACGTAAAATTAAATAGTCTTATTGCAAGTGTATGAGCCGCTTTAGGTGGTTCTTATCTTTTTAGTTTCGATTTTCCAAAAATGTGAACTTAATCGGTGAGAAATTGGCGTGCCGCCCGAGGGTTAAAGAACTTAAGAACGAAATTGGTGGAAATGGGTAGAAAAAGTCTCGTTACTATTCAGGAGTCACCCCAAGGGAGGTAAAATTAATGAGCTCCCCATTATCTTTGTATCCCCAACATTTCTCTAAAACAAACTTATTAGGGGTGGTCCAACCAAAAAGCTTGATGTTAATTGTAAATAAATCAAAAAGTTTTCTGAAAATTACAATTATGTTTGAAACAAAATATCAGACAAACCCTCGCCAAGGTTTCTGTGGCATTTCTCCAACTGATGGTCCATATTTTAAATGACTCATAATTGAGGTTTAATGTCGCTAATGTGCAAAATTATTTCATCCTTTAGCTCTTGAGTTGTTCTTGGCTTATTGACGTTCACTTTTCTTTTAAATATACCCAAAAAAAAGAAGTCATAATTGAGGTTTAATGTCGCTAATGTGCAAAATTATTTCATCCTTTAGCTCTTGAGTTGTTCTTGGCTTATTGACGTTCACTTTTCTTTTAAATATACCCAAAAAAAAGAAGTCCAACGGTGTCAAACCACGTGATCGTGGCGGCCAACTAACGCCACGACGTGAGGTAACACTGCTATTGAATTTCGTTGACAAGTTGCACCATCCTGTTGGAATGCACGAAATGCATTATGATTTTAACGCCCATCAATTGTGTACCTCTTAATGGTTGCATTTGTCAAACACTGAAACAAAGAAATGCCAAACTAAGTTGGTCAAAAAGCTTGACGTTAAAGTTTGACTCACAATCAACATCGTGCATAATGGCTGGACCATTCCTTCCTCTATCTACAACGCTTCAACCGATCGAACACAAGATTTTGTTCAATATTTTTTTTATTCTAACCTCACACAAAATTGCGCTTCGTTTTTGAAACAGATGAGTTTTAAATTTTTTTTCATACAATGAGGGTCCGTTCACCTTAATGGACACCTCCAAAAAAACAATTTTAAGTCTGGGTTCACACTATGAAAGTTTTCTTTTAGAAAGTCTGCGTTTATTGTTGAGAGCGGAGAGAAAAATAACACGTTCTCTTCCCCTCTCACCAATAAACTCAGACTTTCTAAAAGAAAACGTTCATATTGTGAACCAGACATACAACAATTTTAAAACGTATTATGGTAAATTTAACCACATTATTATTACCGGCAACCATATTATGTTAAAAGTCCGGCATCAAGAATGCACACATATATATTGGTTGTATAATAAAGCCTTCTTTCGTAAAGAAGTCTAGTAAGCCTAAACCCGTAAAAAATAATGTACCGTAATAACATTTGCTACGTCACAGTTTTATGGGACTAGAAATCACACTGTCAGATTTCGTGAACCTCGGCTTATTATTTACCATAATTCCCATATAAAGAATGCTCGCGGAAAACAGCATCGTGCGCCTAAAAACCCAGCATAATGTGGTCTATCGTAGTTTAATAAGGTTTCAAATAACAGAAGAAAACGTCGTGTTCCCCATATACATAATGCCCACTCTGGGAAATAATTTAAATACGGCTAAAGCCGTTCCAGATTTAGCAGTTAAGCTTAAAATTTTAAAACCTTTACTCTTACGAATCTCCAGATAAATAGAAAAACATACGAACAGACGGACAACGATAAATCAACTGCGCTGTTCATGTATGAATTTGTTATGTGTAAAAAAGTAAAAAATAAATAAATAAAACAACTTATGTATACAAGTGTATAATAACACTCAAAAGAAAAATCAATCCATCCGTACACAAACCAATCCGAAGCGGTGTTAATAGTACTGTGAGTACGCATTTTCTTGAATCAAGTACAGAAAGATTGATTCATGTTCCGATTTTCAATTGCAAACTACTTAAATTGTCCATATTCAATCCCGATTTCGTACTTGAAATAATCCGAAAATAAGATTGATTTAAGTAAAACTAAGATAAAACTAAGGATAAAATACCAACATAATGCCCCATATGGTTTTTACTTTAGAAATCTTATGTTCATATTTAACCAAAAATATAAACTAAATGAGGAGCAACAGTTCAAATTTACTTTTTAACCCTTCGTGGTACGCATGAGTCTGGCCAGACCACTTTTCAATGTGTATAGAAAAAAATCAAAACATGCGTAAGCCGGAGGGTAAAACACAACTAAAAGTTAAATTTTGTTTTTCTTGATTTAAGAATTTTATACTTATTTCAAGAAATTCCTGGATTGATTTTGGAAAGTATTCCCATTTAGGATTGTTTTGAGTACGTTTTAGTGTTATTCCTACTTGAATTTTTAAGTAAGACTCGTACTTAAAGTAATCATAAAAAACTTGATTTATTCCGATTGTTTTTCTTTCTGAACACTGTTACTTAAGTTGATTGGTAGAAAAAAAACAATAACAACATGAGATTTTATGTAAAAAAAATTAGAGGCAGTCGTGATTTTTTGCTTATATCTCAGTCACCGATCATGCAGATTTTTAATTGCAGATGTGATAGAAATATATAACAACCAAGTCTCCATCTTATCTGGGTCTTCGGAAAACTAATTTCAACAGACAGACGGAAGGCTGGTCAGACGGACATCTTCGCTACTCACAACATCTACATTCCTAGCATCCATACTGTACAAATAATAAATGGAGTGACAAACTTCGATGATGGGTATAATTAAAATATTAAAAATGCACCAAACGAATAAGGAAGCGTATGATTATTAGGAACTCTGCTTATCAAGTATACGCTAAGTTTATATTGTGAATTTTTTATTTCTGACAGAAACAAGTTAGAGTTCATCAAAATTGTTTGACTACATTTGTGTCAGCCTAATATAGGAATTACATTATATGAATGTACAGGGTGGCGCAGAATGAGCTATAGGGTTTAAATTTTGTATAACTTTTTTTACTTTACATAATTTCTTTGTTTTTTTCAGCATTTTGTGAAGAAGACTTAGGGAATTAAGAAGGAATAACTTGCAATCGTACATAAATAATTACACTCGAAATTTTGCAAAAATTTATGGAAAATAATTAGAATTGTGGTTATTTTGTTGAACTATTTATGGTTTTTAATCCAAATTTTTAATATTTTTAATCAGGCTTAAGTTCATCAAATTTAAATTTCATTAAATTATTTTTATGAAGAAAGGAATTTTCATTCATTCTTGACTGACCTGAGATTCGAACCCAGGCGGCTGGTTACCATGACTTGTTTCGATCGCAACCACTCGATCTCCTCAGATGGATTTGCCGTCTTACACTCGCAGCCATCGACGACTGCTGACGTCAATAGTCACATATCAATCCTTAAACCAAATTGTATTTTTAACCTTTGGTAGATCGAAATTTGCTTTTTTGGATGATTATCAATTTTTTAACTGATTTTACATGTTTTTCCTAACTTCTGTTTTTTCCGTACATATGTCAAGAATTCTTCTTGAAGTCCTAAGTACATTTTTTTGTTTTTTCATTTTGTCTTTCTTTTTCATGTTGACCTTTTTCAGCACAACTTGAAGGACAAATGTACAAATAGAGCTCGTGCTATATTTTAAAAAGAGTGTAAAATTTTTATTTTTAAATTTCGAGAGTTATTATTAATTATGTTTTCTTAAGTCTTCTTCACAAAATGCTGAAAAAACATAGAAAAAATAAAAACTAAAAATACTAATAAAGAATTTAAACCATATTGCTGATTCTGCGCCACCCTGTACATGCACATCGACAAACATCCTGTAAAATTTTCAACATTTTGTTGTGACATTTTTTGGAAAGTTATTTACAACACGTGGTTAAAAAACATAAACAAAATACAAAACATATATTATTTAAAAAAAGTATTAATTTAAAGAGTTTTTTGTATGTTTCTTTGAATTTTTCCTCCTTAATAAATTATACTGTTAATTAAATTAATTAAATTGGTTTTATAAATTCAGTAAAAATAAATAAATATATAATACAATAACTACACATATTACCCTTTGAAAGGTAACTTACATTCCTAGGAATCCATTGAAAATAATTCAATTTTTGTTTGAAAAAATAGAAATAAATAACAAGAAAATATAAAAAAAACTCTGAATCCAAACAATAGGTTGCTTTCATTACTTTTCTGTGTTTATCGGACAAAAACTCACTGAGTTACATGCCTTAAGATTGGAAAAAATTGACTTTTGATATATTTTTTCTCTTTTATCCTTTTATGTTGCGATGACGTTTCACGAATTTTCATCCAGCAGTATTTACCCATCATGGTCTGATCACAATGGCGCTGATAATGGTTTTTCATTACTGCAAGGCCTCAATGAAATCTTTCACCTTGTTCATCACAATTAAATAAGTCCAAAAAGTGTTAAAGAAAACGCATTTTCAATGACATCTGTCCTACTGTAATTACAGGAAACCCATTTAGACTTCAAATAGCACTGATTTTTTTTAGTTTTTATTTGAAATTCACCTATCGCATAAAAGTCTTTAACCATATCTGGAATTAGGTAACTATCGTTTTTGCTGCTGTTGTTTCCTTAAAACCTATTTACTTATTTTCTGAAAATAATTCCATATATCTTTAAGCGATTGCTTAATTTCAATTTCTTTCAATAATGAAGCGAGTAATTTCGAACTCTCTTTGGACAAGTTTAAGCCACGATGTAAATCATTAAGTGCGCTTTCACTCATAGTTTTATGTTCGTATCACCTCTCCATTCAACTGGCCAACCAAATGACTAATACTCCTACATGCGCTTACCAAATTTAGTTAATTTAACAAAACACGAGTCCATGGCATATTGCCAAATCTAGCTAAGTACCGAAAATAAAGTTTATAGGATTCTAAAAAGATATTGGTCAACTTTCTTTGGACACTTTTATTAAAAATATAGACTGAATATTTACATATTTTAATATATCAAAAATTACAAAAGTGGGACAGTGCACAGTGGAAAATTCAGGTCATTTTCGGATCAAAAATCTGTAACTTTTGAACGGATTAGTATTTTTGTAAGATTATTTTTTTGTTTAATATGTGGGACTTTAAGCTTTAATTTATATTTTCAATCTAAAAAATTTAATAAAACTAAAAAAGTTATGAACGGTTTAAAATACATTTTGGAGTGTTTGTTAAGACAAGTAAAAAATGTGTTTTTGCGTATTTCTTTCATTAGTTTTAGTTGTATTAACAACCGACATTTGCTAATAGCTTTTTAGCTTAGATTTTTTTTTGAAATTGGGGCCGACATTTAAGCCCTAATATTTGCAAGAGCTAAAATATGCATTTTTTTTAACATGGTCAGTTGCGGTAGAGTTACAATAAAAATTAATTTAATTAAGTAGAATCTGGACAAGATACCCTTTGCAACAAGGTATAACAATCCTAATTCTTTGTCAACGCATTCATTGTCAGCGATGCTTTGCAGCATTGTATTTAAAAAGTCATACATTATCTTGAAACAGAGCGGTAATTGAAAGCATACAAAAATTGCAATATAAATATAATAGCTAAATAGTAGCTAGCATTGACAACAAAAAAATTTTTTCTAAAAATTTAAATTCGGATGTTTTCACTAAATATGTTATATCTTAAGTGCCTTACTGGAGCGAATTAAAATGGTGAATGAATGTCATATTCGCGTGCAGCAGCCCCAATTCAGTTTAGAAAATATATAATTTTTGAGGTATATTTTTTTTGTGGCATAGTGTTATCTATGAAACGCAATATACTTATAATACTTGCCATTTAAGTGATATGCGAAGCCGAAAGGATCAGAAAAGTTTTGTGATGTTTTTGTAACATTCAAATGTATGTAATTTGGAAAAAATCGTCTTGAATAAAAGCAAGTTTCATCATTTAATTTTTCACCTTTTCTAGGTTGAGATGACTCTTTACGGATAAGGAAGCTGTTTATAAAAACATTTCGCAAAGGGTTTGTACATATTCCTTTACTCTGTATCTATATAAAATTAAGAAACCTTTTTCAAAGATCATGTGCCTTTGAAATTTAATTCCTTTTTTTACCCTTAATTTAAATTTACTACCCTGTAGTAAATTAAATAGTCAGTTGCAGAAAACACTAACTATAAGTTAACTATTTTTTAAATGACTACAAATTAGTTTAATTCACATGCAGATATCAACCAAACATATTGCATAGAGGCACACGTAAGACACAAATAAAAGCAAAATAAGTAAAACAAGCATGCCATGAAGTCAAATGAAAAAAATATATACAAATTTATTAAAATAATTAAAAATTTAAACGATTCAAATCTGTTTATGTACTAGAAATTATGTAGCGTATTTATTTCAGCACTATTATACATTATAATTTAAAGCAATTTGATGCATAATGTTCTTAAATATTAATTTCTATATAAAAATATGCATGTTTGTTCATTGGAACATATATTTTTTTGACAAAAATGATTTCAAATTTAAATAATTTATTAAAAACCGACTATTAATTAACTACAAATAGGTTGAAAAATAAGTAGTTAGTAGTCATTTAAAAAGTCATGCAAAGATGGCAAATTGACTACTGCCTATGACATGTTAATGACTATGACTATGTTAAAATAATGAGTCGTCGACAAGGAAAAAAGTCACTTAATCAACTAGATGTGGTTATAAAAAAAACCAGTTTAAAATTACTTAAAAATGTGTTTGACTTCCTATAGGGTATTGATATTGAAAAATGTGTATGTGAGTTTGTACACAAACAAAATATGATACACTACGATTGTGAACTAACAAACACAAACACTAATGGTGTTTTCTTTTCTACAAAAAAATACCACATTTTAAAAGGTGCATGTAAAAAATGTCTTGCCGAACATGTAAAACTGCAATTTTTTATTTGACGAGAACAAAATACAAAATTGGATAGCCCTGTTTTTAACAGCTGACAAAAAGTGTGTTCGTCAAAATATAAAAAAAATATGCATAAACCTAAATTTGTTAATAGATTGATATTAAATCAATAAATAAATGAGCAAAATGAATGACGAAATTCGAATGTCTTAAGTTTATTTTTCATAAAATATGTAAACAAGAAAATACCTTTGCCAGATTGACGATTTATTAACACCAAGATTTTACGATTTCTTGATTTGACGTTTTTTTTTCAAAAATAATTTTATAACACCGAATTCATTTAAATTTTATACCACTGACAACCAACCATTAACAATGTAATTTTCTTTCGTTTATACTATAAAATAATAGAAAAATAACTATTAAAACTTGAAATTTTTACTTTCCTGATAAGAGGCGATGTTTTCCCAACTTCGGCTGGTAAACAGAAGCCATCTCTTTACAGGGCATTATCAACACTCTCTTTTTATACAGGGCGTAAAGTGCAATGCCTTATGACATTTAAGGGTGATTTTTTTTAGAATAAAACATGTTGCCCTTTTAGAGAGCAAAGCATTTTTAAGAAAAGAACACCAAATTGCATTTTTTTTAAATAAAATGTGACATTTTTTGTAGAAAAGAAAACACCATAAGATAACTAAAAAAGTTAAAATATGATTTGAAAGTGAGTTTCACAATAGGAGTGCAAAAATATAAGAAATGTGTTGTTGTTTTTTATATACATACATCCGTTTTAGGTAAATCTTTTTTAACTTTAAATGCATAATGATTGAACCAAAAATTCGTTAATTTACCGCAAATGAAATTTTTGTTATCATTAGAGATATAATTTTTATCGAAAAATAACGATATTGGTAAATTTTGAATTGTAACTGTTTACGATTAATGGCTAATAAATCAATAAATGTTTAAACGTTGGTTAAGTTGAACTAAACTTATATCTACCGCGAACAAGATAACGATTTGAATCAACTTGCAACCCCAAGCCAAAATCACTTTTGAGTAGCCTGTGATGAAGGACGTAGACGAACAATAAATACAACTAACATGGAATGTCAGGAAATGCTTATGCACAAAGTTTCTTTAACAATGTGACGTTGAAAATTTATAATCAACAGTGTATGTAAGCTTTTTCTAACATTGAATGGATGAGTATGTATGTCTTAAAATAATGTATCAAAATGTTAGTGTTGCTATTGTTTGTATGTCAGTGAACGTAACATTGTTAACAAAGAAACGAATAAGTTGTGGCAAACGAGCATTTGCCACAACTTTTTTTTAGATTTTGTTTTTTTAAAAATTTTTTTTTTTCAAACGACAAAAAAAAAGTATAAAATAAAGAAAAATTAACAAAAAAAACAAGTCGAAAATGTATAGAAGTTTGAAATTTCCTGGGTTAAGGGCTTTTAAAGGAATTTCTTTCTATTTGTAAAATACGAATACATTTTTTTTTTTTTGGGTTTTAACCTCGCATATTGTGAATAAGTTCTAGAGAAGGAACGAACGTATAACTTGAAGTTTATTGTAGACGAATGCAATAACATTCAGTAAAAGAAATGTATAGAGGAAAATGATCAATTAAATTGGAGATTTACCAAATTTTGGTTGCTTGCAAACCGCAAAAACTTTATCGTTACTCAACTATATTGTAATATAGTCATTACCTAACGTTATTACTACAACTATATCGAGCCATAACCGCACAAATAGATCAGGCGACATCATTTTCAATTTTCGTTTTTTTTTAATAAATTACTTAATTGGCAAATTAAATTGCATTATCTCCTAAATGTTTTTGGTCATAAGACCCAGGTTTTAAGGGAGAATTGTTAGTATTTCGCTTACCGTACCGCTAACGGAAGAGATGAATTGTATGTGGCGAGTTCCCACTTTGAAGCAATACTTTTTCACACAAAAAGCGCTTTATTCAACGCATATAAGAACTGGTGAACGTAGCTACCAGCTTTACACGCTGAATGATTTTTCACAGTTTTTTTTGATGTTCTCCCTTACAAACCTGCTTCGTAGTAAGAGAATGCCGTGGCACTTGAAATGATATTTTTTTTTATTAAACTTGTTAAGAGCTCAATTACTTTACTGCATCTCTGTATGTCTTATTGCGTAGCGCATAATTGTGCGCTTATATTTTTAAATGTACCATTGGTGCTTCGCAAAATGATAAAATTTTGTATTGGGAAGCTACTGTTACGATTTTATAGCAAAAACAATTTTATTTTATTTGTAATACCAAAAACCTTCTCGTGTGAAATTTTGTTTTTTCGCTAAGTTTTTCTGCGGTTATGGCTCGAAAATGTGTCGAAAATCATATGAGTGGTTGACAAGAATGCGGAAATTATGAAATATTTCCCGGAATGTCTGAGAATTCTATGCGAGCTCTGAAAACGTGCCTAGGGAAATTTCACAGGAATTTTTAACACGTTGCAAAATATCTAGTCATAGTCCTTATTTTCAATAGTAGTTTTATACTTCTTCTTTTTTTAATTCTATACAAAGTTTCTACATATTTTTTTTTTTTTTTGTTAATGGAGTATGTATGCGTTTTAACTCTAGTAAGCGGAAATAAAATGTAAAATGTATGTATTTTGGCACAAAGTGGCAACATGGTTTGGCAAAAGTGATGGCGTGGTAATGGTTAAGTAACAAATTTCAGTTATTTTACATTAAATAAGTACCTATCCAACTCGTAAATTAACTTAATTGATTATGTACACTTTAAAACTTGAAAGAGAGTATGTGTAACAGCCACGACACATACTACACCGCTTACTGTTAATGGAACACATTCACCAATGAACATAAGAGTTCACATAGAATACCTACATACATACATACATACGTGAACAAGGAAACTAAATTAAAAACTTCTCATGTGCAAAAACACACTCACGTACTACTACATGCAAATACACACATACATTAAAAAAAAGAGTAACGAAAGGAACAAAGAAAACTTTTTAAATATTGGATTAATAAAAGGAGTGATTCGGTGTAGAATCAAGAGTGCTTTTAAGCCAAAATTCAATTAAGTTTTGGTTTTAAGAATTCTTCTTACACCCTCTTACACGATGAGGACTAAATTGTAAGCAAAACAAATCACATTATTCAAATACCAGTTTAACAATTTACATTTTTTCCAATGTACATACTGACTGAGATTTATTTTGCGGTAACTAAATGGCGTTTTAATTTATTAAAAGCTTGAATAAAGGAACTAATTTCGAAAAAAACTAAACCGTAGGAATGCAATGGCACCGTATTGCGATGTAGTTGCGTACGACGTAGAAACATTGTCAAATTAAAGCGTATAATAACACGGTGCTACAGTGTAAAAAAACTTGGAAAACGACCTAGCGTGGGTTATTGGTCTTGTTGAGTACATAAAAAATTATGTCAAAAAATTTCAGAAACACCCTCAAATTCAGAAGTTATTTAAAAAAAACCGTTTTCAGTGATGTTCGTCAACTTATCGACCTGTAACTCAGTCAGTTCTTGTCCGATTTTAATTTTGTTAACGGGTTTGGAAAGAAAACTAATTACGCTTTAAAATGACGTGCATTTGTAAGTTATAACAATTGTTTTTGTTAAGAATATCTACAAAAACAAACGAAAATTATAAACTTTTTTGATTTTAGGTGCTTTTCATTGCTTATTTTAATATGAAAGCTTATAAAAATTTATATTAACGTATGAAGAAAATTTAGTTCTTAACAAAACATGGTTTTAATTTTTCAAATCGGCTAAAAATTGTATAAGTTATTCAACTTTTCATTAACACATGTTTTTAGTATTTTCTCCCCCCGCGCAAAACATAAGAACAAAAAAAACAATTAACTATGCAAGCAAATTTGTAAACTTAATAATTTGTATGTTGTAAATTTACAGTTACGTTTTTGGTATTAACTTATGTGTGGTTTACAGAACACGAATTCAAAATTTTGTTTTAAATGTAAGTTGAACGGACGAGTAAGGCGCTCGTGTTTTGTAAACCACATATTAATAAGTTATTGTTAATATGCCTTTATTTAAAAAAAAAGAACTGGAAGATAATACAGATGAATAGGGTTTATTATGCCCTATTTTTTTGAATCATTAAAAAAGTTTAGAATGTTTTAATATGCAATTTTTAATTATAAAAATAATTTATAAAAATTTATATTAACGTATGAAAAAAATTTAGTTCTTAACAAAACATGGTTTTAATTTTTCAAATCGGATAAAAATTGTATAAGTTATTCAACTTTTCATTAACACCTATTTTCAGTATTTTCTCCCTCCGCGCAAAAAATATGAATAAAAACAAGTTAGAGTGCTATATTCAGCTGTGCCGAATTTTTAATACCCTCCACCGACTGTTCGAATATTTCAGGAGGGATATCTATATGATGTCTAGTTATTATTAATTTATCTTTCAGACATCAGCATTAAAATTGGTTGGTTTGAGGTTTAGATCTATATTAAATTATTTAGCAATTTAAACTAGCTTGAGTAACAGTTTCAATTCAAATTTTGTTATGATAGCATTATTTTTATCGGTTTTAGGCGTACTAAACTATTTTCCGGGAGTAGTGTTTATATGGGGCCTAGGGTAAATTATGGACGGATCTTCACGAAATTTTACAGCGTGATTTCCAGTCGAATAAAACAAATTTTTGCAAAATCTTATCTCATTCCGTGCCTTGTTCCACCATTTATGTAATTTTTTATAACAAAGTTATAATTTTTTTTTAGGTGATGGTTCCACACTTTGATTCATAGCTCTGATCCTACTGCACCGATTTTGCTGAATTTCAATCGCAAACTGCTTAGGATAACTGCAAGCAATTTGGCACCAAGTTTGTTCATTTCTTTTGAGTTGTTCGAAAGTGAGCGTGTTTTCAACAGACGAACAGACGGACAGACAGACATATGTTTGCGGTTTATTCGCTGACAAAAAACATCGCTTTGATCTGAAGAAAAATAAAGCCTTGGTAAATGCCTTCAATACAGTTTTTAACAGCTCATACAGTTCTAGCAAATGTCATGAACCCGAAAGAATTTGTACAAGCTGTTCCAGTATGCTTAAGAAAACTAAGTCCGAAAAGTTTATAAGCCAGCCATTACCATTATCTTTCCCAATGATTTAGCATCATAAAATATTCCATAAACCACAAGACTGTTATTTTTGCCAAACAAACATCACTGGTAATCAATATAAAAATCGTGATAGCATTAAGTATACTAATGTGTTAACTGTTACTAAGCCAGTATTAAGTGGAATTAAATGTAATGAAACTTTACATAAACAAAGTGATGATGAATCTGAAAACGAGGAATGTGATATTGAATATTTACCAAAATCGGCTGAGCCACTTTTTGTGACAAATGCATATTTTTGCGATCTTTGTCGAGATTTAAAACTTTAGTAACTTTCGCAAATATAAGTCGATTTTAACAAATGATATCTCGTTTTTTTCTACATAAAATTATCTTTAAAATACAGTGCAAATAAAGATAGGTTTTCATAGAAAAAAATTAAAATAACTCTTGATGAATTTGAAAAATTAGGAAAAAAATAAAAAAAATAGAAAATTTTGAGAAAAACTCACCTAATTTTTTGGAATATATTTTTTATGAATACATTTCATAAAAGCTTAATTCTTTGCCTTTCCAAAACTGTTTAAAATTTTAAAATCGATCAAAAAATTTGTGAGTTAGAGGTACTAAAGTGCTACGACCTACCCTAAAACAGTTTTTTGAAAATAACTCAAAATTTTGAGGGTGTTTCAAAATGTTTGAAAGCGGTTTTTGTATGTCCTCACCTAGGCCTACAACCCCCCACTAGGTCGGTTTTCAAGTTCTGACAAAAAGTGTTTTTTTGTAGCAGTGTGTAATTTATGCACAGGCACACGGGTATTCTGCTTATCCAGCTGGTCAAATTATTTATTAATTTCTTTTTACTTTCAACGACATCTTGGTTAACTTTAAAGCTTCTTAATTTATTTTCAATAAGTTATGCTCTAAACTTTTTCGCATATGGGACATATGTGTCCCGCTACCTTTTACGACTTTTTGCTAAATGTATTCTCATGAATTACTTTAGTAGTCTATATTTTCAAATGTAATAGTAGTCGTTGCGATGTTAAGGATGGGCAGAATAAAAAAATCTGGCGCAGAAAGGGTTAATATAAAAGTTTTTGTATAGTAAAAATATATAAGGGTTTAAAATTGCCATTTGTGAAGAATCTTTTTAATTTCTTTGTAATTTTAAACAATGTCAGTCAAAAATAAATTAAAAAATAATATTAAAAGATATAAAATTAAAAGTTGAAATTTGTTTTTAAAAATTCACAAAGAAATAATTTGCTCAAATTATTGCTAGAATTTGTTGTTTGTGATATATAAACACTTGGATTTTTCATTGAAAACGGGCGTATTTGCGAAGTTTGTGTAAATAAATTCTCATACAATTCTTGGCTGTTCATTTGCGAGGGTGTGTTTGCACAGTTTGCGAGACTTTTAAGCAACATCACTTAAACCTTGTACTATGTTTGTATATATTTAAATAATTTATGATGTGATGTTATAAAAAATGTCATGCTTTTTATGTCAAATCAACTCAAACAAGGTGATATGACATGTTATGCCAGTTCAAACAAATTGTCTTAGCATGTCATTGCAACTTAGCTTAGCTGTTGTACGGTGTTCTGTTCAATACCGAGTCGTTCAATGTTTTTCTACCGTTTCCGATAAACATTGATGTTGAAAATTGTTTTTTTTTAGCTTTTGATACCTACATATCTCGACCTTTCGATGTTAAATACAGCTGAAAAATTAAAAAAAAAACATTATGATAAATATTATAAGAAATCTTTTTTCTAAACATCAACTTATCAAATTTTCCACCACATTTTCCATTAATTAAAATTTTCGAAATTTGGATGCACAAGATGCAGTTTTTTCGGATAAGCTTTTATAACAGTTTCTTTTCTCTAAGTCTTTAGCTAGAATTGTGCCAAAGACAGAAGCATAAAATATCAATTGGTCGTGAGAAAATGTTCTTCGATTTAGCCAAATAACAGCTAAAGCAAATAAATAAATTTCCTTAAAAGTATGTACATACATAATAACAATCATAATTAATTGTGTTTTCATTTAATTTGTAGCTTAATTGCATGTAATTATTCATACAAATGATAACAATGCATTATTAAAACATCTTTATGCACCATATGTCACATGTGTTGAAATGTTAATTTTCTATGTTCATGTGTGCAAAGTCATTGTACAGATACAGATTTAGTTTCAATTAATGAAAAATGTCTGTATATGTCGTTGTAAAACACGTATCATATGCATTGCACGAATTGATAATGCATCATGTGACACATGTCGCTATATTGTATAGATCATCATTTGCAGGCCTTTGTTTGATATTAATTATGTTTTAACTTGCATATAATTATTTAATATATAAACTATTCAATATAATGATGAATGCTATGGATTCTGAACGTTCTGATCTCTATTCGTTAATCCAGGAACTTGTTCTAAATCAGAATTCGAACATTTATCAAGACAAGTTCAGAAGATATTATCCTAGAAATTGCCTCTTTTGTGAATGGCAAAGGTTTTTAGGGCGGGTTTGGTCTTATGTTTTTTCAACATATTCCAGATCTCGGTGTGACAGTTAATCCTTGAAAATATTGTCGTAAAATATTTTTTTCGTGCATTAGCAGATTTGATCCACAGCAACCCACTTTGTAAGTGTTAAATTATGTTCTTTGCATCCTGAAATTACTTTTTGGCTACCCAATTTTCTGGATCTGTCTTTAAAAAATCAATTGAAATATTGCAAGCTTCAAAAAAATATGACTGGTTTTGGAAATGAATCCTTGAATTTTTTTATTTTTAAGGTTGCCTCATGTTAAAATTTAATACTTCGTTCTCGCTTATCTTGTCCTATCTAAATTGTTTACCAGTCAACTCAAAGTTTTGGTGTCGATATATTCATCAAGAAAACGCTAAGGTAGGCAATTTTGGGGAAAATTTAAAATTTTAACGTGGCGCTCGCAATTGCTTCATTAATTATTTTCTAGTTATCAAACCGCTTTAATAGACTAAGTTCATTGAAAGGACTGTATCGAGGGCATAGACAGAGGTACCCATTTTCGATATTTATTCTTAAAAACAAATAAACTAAATTCTTGCAAAGCATCAATGATTTTCTAAAATTCTGATGCTGAATTCGAGTGGTAAATAGTGACAGTATTGCCATTTTTGTAAATAAAAATTATTTATTTAAAAGCGTTTTCCGCGGTTGTGAATTTTAGGTATTTCTTAATCAAAAATGGGGATGCTTTTTAGTCCAATGTTTTAAGATCTTATCTATCTACATAACTTCACAATCGCATTGTGCTATCTCTATCCATGTCAGATTCATGGAAAGTCAAACATTAAAATTATTATTTTTATAGTGTAAATGAATAAAAATGAATATGAGTGAAAAATAGTATTTTAGGGTTTGGCATTCTATAAATCTGACATGAATTCAGATATCAGAATAAAATTTGCTAGTTATGTACACTCAAAATATTCTGTACGTAAAACAAACTGGAGTTATAATGTGAAATAAATGAAAATTCAGTTAAAAACCGGTCCACTTATTTTTCATTTATTTTTAACGAAAAGTTCATTTATTTTTTACTGTTTACAGAAGAACTCTCAATTATAAAACACCAGCATGACCAATATGTGTTCGGAACTATTTTATTTTAAAAATTTGATGTATTCATCTAAATAATTTAAAAAAATAGAAAATGGGAATTGCTAACACAAAGCAAGCAATTCTTTTTTTATAGATATCTAAAAATTTATTTTGGTAGTTACACTTTATAAAATAACTAAATATTCATTTGTTTTACGAAAAATGTAGTAAATTTTTTGTTAGTTAATTTATATAAAATCAGCATTTTACCCGCTACTTCGTTAGCGTCTCTTTTTTTTCGTGGGCATATATGTATGCCAAAGTTTATATTTGCAGGTTTTACCTTGTTTAAATTCTAGCATTTAACCCCCTACCGTACCTCACTAAAGTACCACATAACCGGCCCGCTTTTTTATTTATTTAAATTTTAAATTCTTTTTGTATTTCTTTTAGTTTAAGATATATGAAACTGAATTTACCTGTTGTCATCGCCTTTTTTTAATGAACAACGATAATTGTTAATGGTTTGTATCTCTTTTAGCTTAGGAGGTATGAGGTATGTGCGATGAAAGAAAAATAGATGGAGAAAAAATCCTTCGAAAAAAATAACAAACGTAGATACAAATTTCACCCCTTAAACGTTCGAATTTCGAAAAAGTACCATATGGGTATTTCTCTGAAATGGTCCACCGTGACTTAAAAAATCAAAGCGCTCGCATAATTTTTTTCAAGGAAAAAATTAAGTTGGATTAATTTTGTAGTATATTTTTATTTTTTATTTTTCATTTTTGAATAAAAGTTTAATTTTTTTGTTAAAAACTTCTGAAAATATATGTAAAATTACTAAAATATGTATGAAGGTAAAAAGTGTCAAGTGCATAATTTAAAATTTATTTTTTTCTTCGCCAACCCATGCATAGTTGCTTTTGAACAAAACATGATTATAAAGGCCCATTACTAACCTTTATAAAAACATTTTTTCCGAAATAAAAACCTCCTACAGTTCACTTACTTTCGCACTTTTTCTTACGGTCCTAAAAGGCACTTCAACTTTGATTGCATGGCATTTGGGTACCAAGTGCTCAATTTACCATTATATTTACTTTTTAGAAAGAACTCATCACAAACAATGTAACGATTCTAGATTTCATTCTAAAATTCCAATCCACTTCTATTTTTTTAATATTCAAACACAATAAAACGCGTACAAATGTCGCGTGCATAACCAGAGAAACACCCATATATGCATTTTTATTTTTTAGATAAGTAACAAATGTCATATAATTTGTATGTCTATGCGTATTAGTTGGACAAAAAAGGGCCGAATTTCAAAAAGTACTAAAAAGTTCCCTCATAGATTCGTATTTACTCAGGTCATTATATGTTGAATTTTATGTTTTAAGGTCCAATATTAACGATAATTAAAAAAAAATGCCAGTTGTAGAATCAAAAAGCTGAAGAAATATATTAAATATCCCGTGTTTCCCATTTTGGTACTATTTTTCCCCCCATTAAAGTATATCAATAATTCCAGTATTGTCATTGACTACGAATATGTCAACGAATGGAGAAAAATATTTTGTAAAAAAGTACCAAAAATAGTTACGACTTTCACCCGTTAAACGTTCGAATTTCGAAGAAGTATATATATATATATATATTCTTTTTTTTTATTTTGGTAGGTTGCGATTGTGGTGCAAACTTTATTTCTAGGTTTATTGGTTCAAAATATAGATGGGGTGACAAAAAATATTGGTTCAAAATATAGATGGGGTGACAAAAAATACCAAATTTAGGTTATACCCGTTTTCTCCCTAAAATAGCTGAATTTCAAAAAAGTACCACACACCTGTCCACTTATTTTTCTAAAGAATTAAAATAAGTATTACAGTTCTGTTGTATCTCTTTTAGTTTTGGAGATATAAGATTATATAATTTACCCGATTTTGCCCTTTTTACCATCTTAACATTGGAATTCCCAAAAATCCCGTCTAAATGGACCGATTTGGGGTGTGACCCACCAAGGGTCCAAATTTCAAGTTTTAAGCTTCAGGCGTTTAGGCTGTGCTATGATGAATCAGTCAGTAACGTTACAATTTTATATGTATAGATAACTGAATTCCTTTGTTTTTAGGGAACTTTGGGTTGAATTTTTGACAGTGAAAATTAAATTACATTTTCATTTTATTTTACATAAAGAAGAATTTAACTTAATCAACCGACAATATTAACTGCAACTGAATATCCGTATTAATATGCACTTGGTTTTTTTCATAAATGTTAGAATCAGTTAAAAATAAATTTGCTTGGAACTGTAAATGTTTATCTATTTAAAAATTACTGAACCGAATACTTCTTAAATAAACTATAGTCATTTACTGTTTTAATATTGTGAGTGTAGACTAAAAACTTTTTCAAACATTAAACTGATAAACTTCGCCATATTTATTAAAAAAATACCATAATTCTCAATCTCAATCAAATGCATTTTTATTCAAACTAAATGCTAAAAAACATGAATTTCCCAACAACTATTAAATTAAAAACAAAATTAAAATTAAAACTGTAGGGTAGTTCAAGAAATCTTCTCTCCCGTAAATAAGAAAGGGTCAAATTACCTCTATCGATTCAAAAGTTACAGATGTTTGGCCGATGAAAAACGATTTTCAGCCACTGTGCGTCGCACGGTGCTTTGTCCCATGGACAAAAATCAAAAAAAAATTTTAGTCTCAAAATGTGATAAAAGATATAATGATCGATAGATAACAACACAACTCATAAAAATTTTTTGGAATTGATTTCGTGTGACTCTCCTAGACGCCGCCAGAGGTCGCTAAATTCAGTCAAATTTAAGAAAGAATTAATGAATAAAAAAAATGAATTGAATTGCTTCAAGAAAATAACTCTCAAAAATTCGTTTTTTTAAAAAAGAGTTTAATGTTATTTTTTTTGTGATCCTTGGTATGTTCAAAATTTGGCAATAATACAGTTTTTATTAAAAATATTATCTTAAGTTAGTTTTTATCGCTCAAAAAAAAATATATTTTTTTAAAAAAAATCCAAAAATTACAAAACTTTTTTTGAACTTTAAAAAAAATCATATAAAATCAGACATTTTTTTATTTCGTTTTTTCTTAGCAAATAGTGTTCTTAAAAGGACCGTAAAAAGATTAGTGCCGGTTTTTGACCGCAACTTAACAAAAATGCACTTTAAATAGGTCTAATTTCACAAATTTTTTTAAAGTTTTTTATTATAGAGCTAAAATGTTTAAGTAAAGTTACAAGCTCTATGAAAAAACATTTAAAAAAGAAATACTGAGAAAATAATAAAGTCAAATTGTGCACCATACCCCTTAATCAGAGTGCGCTACAATTATGTAATTTTCAGCAGGATAAAGTAATACGTTATATGCACACCTATTTTTGTGGTAGATCAATCCCAATAATTGTTTAAGTTTATAAACAAACAAAAATTGTAAAAAATTACATATATTTCTTTTTTTTTAAACTTAGGGCCTATTTCACCAACAATATTTATATATCAATTTATGTTTAAAATTTGTTTTTCATGTAAAAAAATTTAGTGCTTTACGGGAAAACGCATACAATCTTTATTTTAATTTTAATGCCAGCTTCATTAAAAATATAAGTATTTACATACAAATTGGCGACAGTGATGTTTACGATAGCTACTAAGTCATGACAAAATGTTGTCCAGATAGGTCTAAAATAAACTATAGGTTCCATATAAACCCTCATCCAAAAAACTCATATACGGAGCTTAAGATATCTAAACAATATTCGGGAGAAAGAACTTTTAAACGAATCTTAACCTCATAACATAATTTTGTTCTGGCGGGTCCATGATTGCCCATGGGTCCCAAATAGATTACACTCTAAGAAATTTGTTTTTAAATACTATACTATAGGGTATCACATGGTCGGGTTTGACTGATTATACTTTCTTACTTGTTATTTTTGCAAGACCATTTGAAGCGTTTTTAACTCATTTTTCATTTAATGATGTTTTTGTATTTTTCACATTAATAATCCGATTCTACCAAAATTCGGTCAACATATATCTCTAACAAATATCAATTTCCATACCAAATTTTATTACGATTGGATAATTTTTGTAGGTACTATAGCAATTTTAAGAAAAAGGATATATGGCAGGACCTTGAGTCCTTGTTCAGATTTAAGTGAAAATTTGCACACACGTTGCTAGTTGTGTGTGTATTAGCATGCCCATTTTTTTGTAGTTTTGTGGGCATTATTGAAGCTAAAATTACATTTTTCCATTTCAGGACACATGGGAGGTAGGCGTTTCCTTGGACCGATTTGTCCAAAAATTCATATTTTTCTTAACTAAGCTATTTTATGCTAGTGTACCAAATTTCAAAAATTTCTGACAACTCCTTCTATTTATGCCCCTTCGTTATATGGGGACAAAGCACTGTGCGTCGCCATCTTGAACACAACGTTTGCAAGAGGACAGTTTTCTCACTTTATTTAATTTTGTTATACCAATTGAACTTTAAACATTTCATTTATAATATTTAAAATTAAAACTTTAAATTAGTTAACAATATGATCAAATTAAGTTAAACATTTTTAAAAACTCGCGAACAATAAATTAAAACAAATGGAAATTATTAGCGCATGTACTACAACAGCAATTAGAGATAAAAATTTAAAAAAAAATAAGAAGACATGACGTCAGTATGAACGGGCTTATACAAGTTAAGAAAAAATTAAAGTTTCTTTTATTTCTTTTTTACATACAAATTTATTCGCAATAGAAGACAAGAAATGGCATGAAGTTTATATGTTTTACTAGTGTGGAATTTAAGTCTTAAACTTTTCTTTTTTTACTTTATTGATCTAGATATTTACCTGTAATTCACTTTATTCTCTACTCTACATTTTTTAAGTTAGGACATATAATTATTTTATTTTCCATTAAGTAAATAACTAACAAAGAAAAAACATGGAAAAAATTATTTCAAAGCTCACAAAAAATTAAAAAGACATTTCACCCACAAATGTCTGCCTGGTAAAGATAATATCATTTTAAGCTCTTAAGGCTTTTATCCTTTTCTCCATTTGCCATAAAGTATGCACTTGTTCGTTGCAATTTAATTAAAAACATCATATGCTTAAGAAATACATGTCGCTCTTTTTATTATTTCTTAAAACGCAAAAAAAAAATTTTATAAAACGTAACCAAATAAAAAAAAACTGCAAGATATTTAAAGGACCTCTAAGAATATGAAAAATTTTAATTTAAAAGAAAAAGCATTTTGGTAGGCGCCAGACAAATTAGAATAGGTTCTTTAATATTTTTAAATCAAATTGGTCCAAGAAATTTGATATTGAAAATCATCAGCTTAGAATAAAAAGATGCAAAAAATAAGCAAAACGTAAGGAATACCATAAATTTTTACTCATATCGTTTTCAGAAGCGTTTCACATTTTCTAGTTCCTACTTCAAGAATTGTTTAACACGCTGGGAGATTATTTTCTAGTTACAGGCGCAAAACCCACCCAATAGATTCTTGAAGTTTTTACAGTTCGCAAAAATGGTCCTGATTTCATGTCCGCTGGACAAAAATTTTTAGATGTAATAGATTTTGCTACAACTAGAAACTTAAATTGAAAATCAATGTCTGTAGAAACATCATTTGACTTATCTTCTAACAATTTCCCAGTTTTTCCAACTATTTTGGGAAAATTATGCACCAAAATCAGTTCTTTTTTAAAAACAATTGACATAAATTTCGTCATATCCACACTATTCCTAGTTGCAGTGTTTGGAATATAAAAACAAATGTGTTAATGTCTTTACATCAGTGATGGTTTCAGTTATGTTAGACTTTAAGAGTGTAAATTATTAAGGATAATAATTAATTTGTTTCTAGTTCAGATATCAAAAAAATTTTCCTTAAAAAGAGTGAAGAGATCAAATGCGGCAAGCGAAGACTGACCGCCTGTTAAAAACTGTTCGAAAATAAACATTAAGTATCGCTCTTTAGTGTTCGTTTGGTAAGATTTGCGGAAAACACAAAGGCTAATAGTGTCATAAAAAATAACGTATCCCTGCTTGTCACCTTTCGAACACAAAAGTAATACTGTTTTAATCCAACTCAACTAAAGATAAGAACATTTAATTCCGTTCGGGTTTTTTTTAACCAAAAACTTTATTGTGCTCGGTTCGGCTCATTTATGCTCATCGCTTTCGGCTGTTAAAACAAAACCAAACATTTAAAAAAAAAAAAATACACATTCGAAAAAAACAAAAAGCCAGCAAAATAATTTTATACAAACAAAACATATACACAATACTGTGTGTTTGTGAGCATGTTTGTTTGTTCATTTCTTTACATTATAGAACTTTAAAATATTATGTTTGTCTACAGTATCATTACAATTGTTCTGTTTTTTTTAACGTAGAACAGAACATTATATAATGTTCGGCTCTTTCTTGAAAATAATTACGTTTTTTTTTTTAACGACGTATGTATCGTACTGAATGTTCCCTGAGTCCTAGTATTAAAGTTGTTCACTTTAAATGATTCAAAATTGTCCCATTTAGTTATTTAGACGTTTCGGTACAAAGTATTGCTTATTATCATAACACGTGTTGTTTGGATGTGTTCTTTGATCAGTTATCCAAAACTAGACCGTAAATCACAGAAATGGTGGAATAAAGTTTTTAAAGATTGTTGATGTCAGATGTAAATTCGTGGATCATATATATGAATGTACATTGCATAAAGAAACCAATTTCTTGATTTTTGTATACCCTTTTTTATATGTTTGCGACTAATGGGATTTATATGTCCCATGCCAAACTCCTGATAGGACATATATGTCCCACCCCAAGTCTCTTCCCTGGGTAGGGGCACACAAAAAAAAATAAATATTAGTTTAATAGTCATTTCTTTGTAAAAAAATAGCCCATTATAAAAGCTTGAAACTTACTAATCGTCTTCCGTGCCCAAAGGGTTAATGTTTATGTAAACAAAAAACTTATTTGTATACCCTTCACCACAGGTGGGAAAGGGTATATATAAGTTTGTCATTCCGTTTTTAATTTCTACAATATTGATTCTACACCCTATAAAGTGTATATATATACTGGGTCCTTATGTGGAGAGAAGTTGATTTAGCGATGTCCGTCTGTCCATCTGTCCGTCTGCCCGTGTGTTCATCTGTCCGTCTGACCGTCTGTCCGTCTGACGTTTGAAATGTATTTTCCGGAAACTCCAGACATGATAGCGGCTGGGTTTTTTTACATTTATGTCACATATAGTCTACCATTGTTGCAATTGAAATTCAGCCAGATCGGTCTAAAATTGGCAGAGATATGAGCAAAGAACCACGACTACCTCTAATTTTTTCCAAAAATCCCTTGTTGTATTTTTATTACTTTTTTCTGTATATCTGGAGACCGGTAAGAGACAAAGTTTTCAAATTAGGTACACACATTAACGTTATCAATACACAGCATCCCACAAAATGTGGGCGGGGTTGGAAAAGTGGGCGTGCTACCTCTCATACAAAAAATATCAAAAATTGTATAAAAACCTGGATTTTTTGACTGTAATAAGACCTATGGTTACTATATATCAAAAGTTCGCAAATTTGTAGTAAAAAATATTTTCTGAAAAACTCGGGAAAATTGGTTCAGGTACGAAAAAGTTCTCGCACAATGGTGAAGGGTATATAAGATTCGGCAAAGCCGAATATAGCACTCTTACTTGTTTTAAAGATGTTTGTATGGATTATCAGCAAAACGATATGTTCTACAGATAGAATTTTGAAAAAATATTTTGTGATTTAAAAGCATCTGATATTAAAATGATGTCTTTTTTGGCGTTTTTAGATAAGAAATTTTTCCCCAAATCCAAAACTTAGACTCCTGTATAAGTCCTTAATTGATGCCTTAATATAATCCCTCAAAGATACAATTATGAGTACATTTATATAGTAACGTTCGGAACCGAAGAAAACATATTTATTTTTTGATAGAAAGTCTATTTTGATAGTTTTTTGGCCTTTTAGATACAGAAAACTCCCATTCCGTTCATGAAAACCAAAATGATTTCATTGCAAAAAACCAAAATACAGAATAAATTCCGTTTCCGAACGGAATTGTACTCTGTGACCTGGCTGATAAGTTTGACGAACGTCCACACAATCACTAAAAAAAATTGATGTAGTTCTTCTGCTTCGAAAACCCATTCACAAAGAAGAGGATCGCATAGAAAGAAAACAAATTGAAAGTCAAGACAAGCCAATTTCTTGATTTGAAAAGCTACAAGAAATATTAAGCCGCCGGCAGAGGCACAAGATTCTTTAAGGAAAGCATATGGAACCAGGGCATGTAGTGCTGCAGAGAACACTGAAGTTTAAGAAAATACATAAAAGACTTCTTGCCATACATATATAGACTAACAGCCGTATTCATAAAAATTTATTTATGATATTATTTTTGTGAAATATGTTTAACAGCGTTACCGTTGTGATACTAAAGAATCAATTTGATTCTTTTTTGACGGTCTTGATACCTTTTATGACCCTTTTTTATATTATCCTTTTGCATCATTTTCACTTATTTTGTGCCACTTTTTTACCCTTTTTGAAAAGAGCTGTCACATTTTGTTATTTTGTCAGCAACACTGAACAATAATATTGACTTCATTTTAAACTAAATCTTATAGTTATGTTTTTATAAATCCACTAAGACAATACTTGGCAATTTCTTAAAACAAGGTAAGTTTCGTCTTTAAAATAAGAAAAAACAATTAATCAAATTCATTTGACTTCGATTTTTAATTTAAGCTTGTTAAAAAACAAACACACACTGCCGTATTCAAAAAAATATTTTAAATTAAATAAAGGTTTACAAAACAAATTTTGTATGAAAATTTCCGTTTTATAACCATTTGTTAAATTTAATAATCGTATATGAATACGGGGAAAAAGTTGTAAATATTTTTTAAGTTGTATTTAACAAATTATTGTAGTATGCCAAAGCATCTAGCGATAAAAAGTTATATAAACTTCTCACATCATTAATTTTTTTCGCTGATATCTATTTAATAGCTGAATTCTGAAATTTTTTGGAGTTAAAAAAGCAAATGATAACAAAGAAAATATCAAGAAATCAGTAATCGCTAAAGGCTAGTTTACACTATCTCACAAGTCTTACGTATTCGATAATACTTTGTGAGATAGAAATCTAATGAATTTTGTTGCGACTGTCAAAAAATATGTTCACACTATCACACAAAGTATAAACACTCACACATGAAATAAAATGCAACCCTGATCCAATAAAAAGTATTATTTTTTAGTAATTTTTAAATAAACAATGAAGTGGTATGGGATGTCAAACTTGTTTTCAAAAAACTTGTAATTTTCATCACACATGCATTCACACTATCAGACGTTTACATATTACTTGAGGTTTTGACATGAATTAATACAAAGTACAATAGTGTAAACTAGCCTTAAGCGAAGTAACAATAACATTTAATTAATATCATCGATTGGAAAACACGCGGACCTAATTAAAAATTAAAGGCGTTTGCATACTGTTTGTTTTTTGTTTAATTTTATCTGTCAACTGCAATGTGAAGTCACAAAAAGGAAATAAAACCAAAACAGACAATGCAAAGAGTTCCAAAGTACTACAAACTTTATTTACACTTTCATATAGAACAAAATAAAAAATTATTTTTTTATTTAGTATTTTTGCTCCGTTTTTGTTCTATATGCACGATTTTTTGCATATAGAACACAATTGGTTACGAAGCTTGTCACTGAGGTGTTGTATAGAACAAAGTCAATGTCCCACATTTCAAAAACTATAAATGATACGAGCAAACTGATGACACAAATCGACAGATCTCTAAAATCTTACCTCAAAATCAATCTCATCTCATTTTTTTGTATTTTGCGGTATAGAACACAATAACTTGCGAACGTCTTGATTTTTGTTTAGTTTGCTTTGAAATTTTATTATGAATCGACTTACACCAGAGAAACGCGTGCAAATTGTTGAAATTTTTATTGAAAATAATTATTCTATTCGTCAAACTTATCGTGCACTAATTCCATTTTATGGCGTACATAATCGTCCATCGCAGCGCACTGAAGAAGCTGTAGCCGCTGTACAGGAAAGCATTGAAGATGATCCTAATCAGTCAATTCGTCGCCGCTTGCAGCAACTGTGGTAGTGTTATAACACTTTATGGAAGTTTTTACGAAATAATCTTGGCTTAAAAGCTTTCAAGGTTCAACTTGGGCAGGAATTAAAGAAAAAATACCATCGTATGCGACGCGCCGCCAATTCGGCGAATGGGCTGAAGCACAAATTAATATTGAATTTTAATTTCCATTCAATATTTTATTTTCCGATGATGCTAATTTCTGGTTGAATAAGTACTTAAATAAGGAAAATTGTCGCATTTGGAGTGAAGAGAATCCACAAGCTTTTGTCGACTGTTTGGTGCGTTTTATGGGCAAGCGGAGTAATTGGCCCATATGTCTTCAAAAACCATGATAATCAGAATGTTACTGTCAATAGTGAGCGGTATAGAAACATGATTCGAAACTTTTTCGTACCTCAATTACGTGGCATTAATCTTGCTGACATGCGGTTCCAACAGGATGCAAATCACATGCCACTCAGCTGGCGTTACAATTATTTCACGTAATGGCGTGATTTAACCCCATTGTATTATTTTATTTGGTGCTATGTTAAGTCACTTGTCTACGTCGATGAACCACAAACAATTTAACGCCTGAAAAACAACATGCAAAGAGTTATCGGCGAAAAACGGCTGCAAATGCTGCAAAAAATTGTTTAAAATTGGTGTTCCAGATTGCGCCATACACGCTGTGGCGGGCACATGGCAGAAATCATATTTAAACATTTAATTCATAAAATTTTCTTTCAAAAAAAAGCCCGTTTCATTGATATAAAAAATTAATTTTACAATCGGGCCTGTTCTGAAAATCACGTGATTTCAAAACACGTGTTTTTGAAAATCACACGTGTGATTTTGTTGTGTTCTGAAGGTCATACCGTTTTTGTGTTTCTCGGTGTGCTTTCAGCAATTGAAGATCACACCAATACACACAAAAGCGGGACACTAAAATATCACACGTGTGATTTTAGTAGGCACATGTGATTCGAAATCACGTGATTTGAGTAAAAGTGATTTGCAGAACAGGCCTGTATGTCACTCTATAAAAAAACACCCTTCACATACATTCCTATCGTCATCTAAAATACAAAACAAGGTTTTATCAAAAATTTCAAAATTGACTTTTAGAAGATAGAACGCGAAGTACACCTTGTTATTATTGATATTGTAAAGTTTTTTGCTTCTCTTGTAAACTTTAAAAGTGTTGTTACGTTATTTTGTATTTTAGGTGACGACATGTACTTATTACGGTGTGAAAACAATTACTTTATTTTACTTTAAACATAAAAACTGCAATACTTTAATAATAAACTGGCAAATAAATTATAATATACAAAACTACATCAAAGAAACATCATAATTCCAATAAACAGAAATATTTCCTCTAAGTACGTATATCCTGGAAAATTTGTTAAACGTCGGTCACGTGCTAGTAAAAGTAAAAATAAGTTTTTTTTGTGATTTTTTTATGAATAAATATTTGATTTCTTTTTTTCTCTAACATGAAAAATTAAAAGAAAAGCGTACGAGTATAAATATGATTTTCTTGAGAAGTGTGCTTGCATTCGTCTTGTGTTCTTGTTGTTGTTGTTGGTGTTAAAATTATGAAAAGCTTTTTCAGTTGAAAAGAAAAACTACAGTGTGAGTTAGCAAATTTTTTGTTTTGTGTGTTTATACAATTTCTTTCACCTATTTAAAATTGCTTTCAGTTTGTGTTATTTCATTTTATGTAGGTGTTCATTCAAATTGTAGACATTTACTTCGTTTGTCAAAAGAGGAATTTAAGGCGTTTAAGTCTGCACATTTTCTTAACAACCCAATAAGCAATTTTTTTACAAACTTGGATAGCTCTTTTAACATAAAAACATGTAATATAATTTTTAACAATTCCATAATTGGTATTTTCCTTTGCTTATGAAATACCAACTACGGAATTTATTTAAACTAACAGAAAAATTTAAAATTCTGAACACGCGAATCCTGACAGCGATGTTAAAAGCCAAACAGAACTTTGTAAAATACCATTCTGTCTACATACTTGACATCTACATTTAATTTAAATTTTTCTTGTGCATATTAAGTAAAATATATGTAGATATCCATTGGGTACATTTCAACTTCAATTTATGTTTTAAACTGTATATAAGCTCACACATGTACTTTATATGTATATATCGCTCATTTCTTGCAACATCGCCATAACTCAAAAATATTAGTTTTTCATAAAACGACTTTAACGTTTTAAATTTACACACACAACATAATGGAAAAAGAAAACTTTATTCTTCTCTCAAGAGTTAAGTTTACAGTATCTTCTGAAGAAGTATTAAAAAAAACATAAAGCTGGGATCACACGATTGCCGCAATGCACCAATTTTTACACTTTTTAATACCCCATTCGTGTGACCTCACAACCAAATGGCTCATGTACCAATCAAGGACAATATTGTGCATACTTTTATCAATCAAATGCAACCCTGGTGCGGCAATCGTGTGACTGTTTGCTATGCAACCGCGCGTCTTTAAAAATGACAAAAATGCACCAATATTTATTGTGTTCTTGTGCGGCAATAAAACGACACAATACGCGCCAATATTTGCCTTTTTTATTAGATTTACTTTTTTGCGTTTCTTTTAATAGGAAATGTAATAGGTAATGTACATATTTATTTATTTTGCATTTAAATTTTTTTAATTAATTATTTAAAGTATGTATGTTCACAAGCATATTAAGCTGTTCTGTGCGAATATTTTTATTAAAAATATTTCAATTCGAACCTAAACATGCGAAATTTTTGAACAGAATTTTTGGAATATCTTAAAAAAATTAAATAAAACTATTCAACAATAATTTGTTTAAGTATATGATACAAATCAAATTTTTTTCAATGAACAAACCAACAAGAACTTTCAAACAAATAAAAAAGCTACCACAACAGCTGTTTTCGCATTTAATACATGTAAGAACAATCGTCTGACTGTGCTGCGGCAATTGTTGTAACCATTTCGCTTTGTACCAACTAGCGGCAATTGAATTTGTATTAAACAGGGCAATCGTGTGATTTCAGAAAATTTGGTTGGGGCAATTTCATTATTGTGCGTCAATAAAGCACAATAATAATTGTGTCATATTGGTGCATTTGCGGCAATCGTGTGATCCCAGCTTAAGAATGATTAAATATGCATTAGTGATTTGTTATTTTTGACTTATAAAGTTGTTGCAGCAATTGAGCGAAATATGAGTGATTAATTAAATGAGTAGGCGTTCTGTACAAATTCATTTTATAATGAACTTGTGCGTATGTGTGAGTGTTGTTACACGTACTCTTACAAGCGCTTTGTAATTAGTGTTGACGAAAAACGGAAATAGCAATTATAAACACAAATGAAACAAAGTTCATAGGGGATGTTTGTATAAGAGATGTTATTCTAAATAAGACCTGATATCGGAAATACCGCAAAAGCATCATATGGTGGTACATATTGCTGAATTTAAGATTAATTCAAAATATTAAGAATAAACTGAACTCAAAATATTTAAGTTAGAGTATTAAGAAAAACCAACATATTCAACAACTCGGTTTTTTAAAACTTCGAAACATACAAAAGCGTTAAAAACCCGAGTTTAAATACAGTTTTTCGAAAAAAAGGAGTCATTTATTAATCTATTTTTTTTAACAATTAAAATCTTTGGCATAAATACTTATTTTTAATAAAAAAAATAACTTTTATATTCGCCTATGCCAAATCTAAACTTTATTGTATTAAAGACGTGAAATTCATAGTGGTACTAAAATACGTTGAGATACGAATCTCATTTCTAAAGACCTCATTATTTTTTAAAGTACTGATGTATATGATTTTAAATTACAATGATACAATAGAATGGTCTGTTACCTAATAGTCCAATTAAAAAAAATGAATTTACATATCATGAAAATTAAATTACACAACAGCAGATTATTACTTCGAACTCCAAAATAAGTCCTCTCTGTCCGTTCTGTCTGTTGGTCGAGGCCAACCGTTAGAAAGCGTATTGCGAGAAATGCTGCAAGTCTTTTAGCATCCTAATTGCCTTCGCGGAAGCCTTGCTTTTCTGATAGAAATCTGACTGTCTGGCAACAGAAGGCTTTTTTCATGACTAAGGGATTCTTTCGGGCATCACGTTGTTGCTGTGGCTTATACGCAAAACCTAGAGAAGGGAGACTTTCACCCATGTGAAAAAGTTAGCCTGTGGTGTTGCTATTCGACAGATGCTGCTGGATTTTAATATAGTAAAGAAGGTACGATACCTCCTGCACCTAAAAAAAGAAGCGAGTGCGTTTTACCCGTAACGAGGGTATTCGGTAAATACATGAATGGTCACCAAGTGTTTGCGATCCGCCATGAGATTAGGCCATATGGCAGATGTTCATGTTTTCACAATCCTGTTACATTTCATCTTTGGGTCACTATTGTGCACATATTGTAAAACGATCGTAATTTCAAAATTTGTAATATGTAATAAATTTTAATTTAATCATTGTTACAAGAAAATATAAGAAAATTAAGTCTTCAAAATAGAGCAAACTTTTTGTCTAAAGAGTGGAATCTTAAACTGCTTAAGTGTCAGTGAAAAGCACAACTTCTTAAAATCGTATTCTTTAGATATCTTCATACGTTCATACTTAATTATTTCTGATAAAAGCCTTAAGTGATTTTTATAAGTATTTATTAATATTAACTATGTATATACACTTAAACATGGTTACAACGACCATTTAGGTAGTAAGATTTTTAAATTCGATTCGCAAAAATCTAAAAACTTAAATTATTTCTAAAATGGTAATTTATAGTTTTTAAAAGAATTTTTGGCTTATTAAAAAAAACTAGTCACATTTAACCAAGCTAGATAGAAATCCAAATGTAGAAATATGAACTTATGTGAATTTCAAGATGCGAAGAACTATCTGGAAACATGCACTGAAAAGAAAATTCATTCCATCCATACTTAAATCAAGTCGAAGCGGTGTCAATAGTACGGGAAGACCCGATGTCCTTAAATCAAGTATGCAATGCTTGATTGAAGTACAGATTATTCAAGAGCCCCGTACTTAAAATAATCCGGAAACGGTATTGACTTTAATAAAAGTGAGATAAAAATGTATCTGGGCTTGATTCGCACTGGAAATAATCCGAAAGTAAGATTTATTCTAACCTAAACAGTTAACCACAAAAAAAATAAGAGTGAGAGAGAATATTATTATTTAGTTACCCGCTTACACATTTGTTTGTATCACCTTTGTTGTTGTATTCCCCTTTTTTTCAAGAAGAACTCACAATTATAAGACACCAACAGCATGCCCGAAACGGTTTTCGTTATCATTCTACTTTGTAAATTTCTTGTATTGAACTGAATAATTTGAACAAACTGAATTCGGGAATTTTCTCTTCTTATTTAACTTTTAAACATGCGAATTATGTTTCTTTGTGTAGTGTTGTTGTCTCTATGACAAATTTTTATAAACAAACGCGTATGCACGCATATCGAAATTCAATGAAGTATGAGTTTTTTTTTCTGTGTTTGTGTCAAGGGAAGTTTTGAAGGCCCAGTCCATAAACAATTGCAGCGAAAAATTCAAGTTTGTTGGTGAAAGGGGAAAAACGAATTGAAAAGTTTAATTTGTTACGAGTACGAGCAGTTCTTATTTGTTTTTGTGAGGAAAAAGAAGAAAGAGAAAAGGCACACAAAATACTTGAAATGATGCAAAACAAAAGTTCTATTGTATGGACACGAATGCAGTTTCAAAAGAAAATTGTAGAAACGTAGATATTTGTATGAAACGTTTAGTAAAATTTAAAATTTATGCAAAAGTATGGACTTCATTTAGTATTAGGTTGGGTCAAAAAAAAGTTGTGCCAGTCACCACCTATCAATAAAGATTCTAAAACAGGAAATTTTTTTCCAAGCCCCCAAATACAGTCTTTTTGGTTTTTTATATGTAGCGCTCCCATTTAAAGTCCGATCTCATAATATCGCATATGTTCATGGCTTGACAGTGGCTTCATTTTTGCCTTTCAAGTCTTTTTAATCTGACATACAATTCTGAGCGCCACTTATACCATTATGCTTTCACCAAATAGACCCGGTCTATTTAATATTACCATTGTTATTTTTTATATAAAATTTTAAGATAAAAGACTTCGGCAAAATTTTGGCGTTCGAAAATTAATGACGGTCGGCCTCACATTGCACCCCTCCATCAGCGAAATCAACAGCTGAAACTAGTAACGCCAATAAAGGCAACAAAAAGGAAGAACAAAAGACGTTATATTTGAAAATTTGCAAAACTTAAACACTTCATCAGCTACAATAAATTAATTGTAAAAATAGTTATAATATAAAAGGATCTAATGTGATTAAGATTAAATTTTATTAAATTACACTGGTTCACAAAGTTTTTACTTTTTGCCATATTCTTAAAAATGAGATGTATTCTAAGATAAATCGGGGCTGCTGATCACGAATATGGCATTCATTTATTTTTTTCAAGCTGCATTTTCGAGTTGTTTAAGGTATTTCGAAAAATCTCGAGAACTATTAAACTGAATTGTACAAGATTTAACATTTTGCATAGATATCTCTTTTCTCATTAAGAACATGCTCAAACTGTGTCGATCAGATAAAGATTTACTGAGTTATCTCGAAAACTATAGCTGATAGAGAAAAATGGAGATTAGATTTAAAATCAGCGACCTCAAATTAGCAAAAATTTGCAATCTAATTACAGATCGCAAACTTACTGTTCCCCAGTTTAATAGTACCATTCTTAAATTTCGGATGTTTTCACTAAATATGCCATTATTTCTTGATTCTTTGTTCGACGATAACAATTTTAAACGTTTGAAACAAACTGGAGCGAATTAAAATTGTGAATTGTGGAAAAACGTGAAAAAAATTCTGTAACTCTGTAAAAAAAACACGATTTTCGCGATTATCTCGAAAATTAATGCCATATTCGTGATCAGTAGACCCAATTACCTTAGAAAATATCTTAATTTTGAGGTTAATTTTTTTGAGGGGCATAGTGTTATTTATCAAGGTTTTAGAAACATTTATATGAAAAACTTTAAAATAGTGCATTAATTGAAAACCCCTCGCCTTGTGTAAGAAAACAAAAAGCGACCAAAACTATCACAAAGGAAAAGACATATAAGCTTTCTATTGAGCAAGAAAAAAAATTCCCGCTGAACAAAATAAGAAAAAAATTTTAAATTCTGTGGCATTTTGGCAAAACATCTTAAGTCGAGATAAGATAGCAAAAAAGTTTTAAAAAAAACTTGGCGATAAAATCATTATTATTAGATATTTAAATAAACCAAAATTAAAGAAAAATTTCGTTTATAATACAAAATTTTAAAAACGTAAAGAAAAGGGTTTTTTTAATGCAATTTCGTACGATTTACAACATTTTTTTCAAATTTTTAAATTTGACTTAAGATGTTTTGTCAAAATGCCACAGAATTAAAAAATAATTTTAAAAAACAAAGAAAAATTTGTTCAAAAGATGTATCAAATAGCCTATCTAAGCTACTTGGGACAAATTTTGCTAATACCAATAGGCAATAAGTTACATGGATGGGAAAAACACCTGTTTGGCCAATATTTAATATTTTGACCCCCTCTAACTCATAAACTTTTTACCCATCTTGTTGAAAATTTGTTTCTAAACTACTATCCAATAGGACTAACCTTGGTGCAAATGTCATCCAACTTGGAAGACATCGATTTTGGGTCACTTGACATGAAATCCCCAATATTCTTTATTTATATCACCCTTTCTCTCTGGTTTCACGGGTAAAGGCCCAACTATAATATGCTTAAGTTGGCTTAAGCAATTGTGGAAATACATGTGAAAGAAAACTTATTGTTAAATTTTATGAAACTGTCATTTGCTTAAGCAAAGTGCGAAACAGATTGGACTTTCCGTACGGAATCAAATATTTTTGATTTTGTTTTTTTAAATGCATTTAAGAGGCTTTTTGTTAATTTTTGACAGTAGTTTCAGCAAGCTTATGCTTATTAAAGTTGGGGCTTAAATGTTTATAATTATTCACTTCTATTTCACACTCAAATTAAGTTAATTCTATATGAAATTCACGTATTTTCAACTTCAAACAAGTTTAATTCAACGTGATTCGTAGTGTTATTTTGCCCTTACTTTACTGGAATATCAAGTTAACAGGAATTTTAGTTATTTTACTTGTGATAATGCCGCATAAAAGCGTAACTCGTAACTTTAAACGTTGAAAAACATGCAAGGCATGGAGGTGCAAACTCGTGTAAGCTTCAGTATGAATTTTTGAAACAGAACGGAACAAGTGTTCGTTTTTATTAAGTCTACTTTTTTATTTAAGTTGCAAGAAAAAACTTCAGAGGTTTATTTAAATGGATATAAACCAAAGACGTCATTAAAAAGGCGGTATTGAACAGTATTAATTAAAGTCAGTAGGGCGTATTTATTTTTTTAAACACATGTTGTCATATTATGTTTACTAGCACTAACACAATTTATTAATATTTTAATTGGTGGCAGCTATACTTATATTTAGAAAAAAAAAAATTGGAATTGTTGCGATTGATATTAACCCAAAGGAATGTAGCGTTTTGACGAGTGGGTTAACAATAATGACTTTTTTATTTTAATTATATTATAATTTTACTTTTTTTTATTTCAAAAGTTGTATAAAAAATAATAAACACTTTTTTTTTGTTGTAGGAAAAAAAATAATAATAGATTGCAATTAAAAAACTTTATGATATTAATTAAAAAGTTAATTCTATTTAAACTAGTAAACAAATTAATGCTAACAATTAAACGTTTAATTCACTTGTTTAACATTTAATTCACTTGATTAAACGTTTAATTCACTTAATTAAACAATTTATTCACTTGATTAAATTTTAAATTAAAACTAATTTTATTTTTGATTAATGCTCTGTGTACCTTTTACTTTTAACTTTTATTTCTATGTTGTTTATTGCATAGATGTAAAATTTTTTCATATTGATTGAAACCATTATAATTGTTATTAAATAACAACATAATTAATTATTCACATTTGGTAAGTTTTAAAACAATGGCTAATAGTATGCAGCAAAATCAACAAAAAACTTAAGAAATGGTATTGCTGTGTTTGTTATAAAACATCAGTTTATCTGGTATTTGCTATAACCGTGTTTCACTGTAACAATGCTATAAGTTTCACTTTATTGATTTATTTGCTTAAGTACTGTATTAAATATATAATAAAAGAATGAAGTGGTTAATATTGCTAAGGAACAAATTTATTGGCAAATGGAAACAGTCATTGAAAAAATTAAAAAAATTTTCTTCACAAAATAGTAAAACAGATTTTTAAATATGTAAGAGTAGTTTTCCTAGAGGCATATAACAATTTATTAAAAATATAACACAACTAATTCAATAAAATTACCAAAATTTTAGCTTTTTGAGCTTACATAGCATAGACCAGGTATGTGACAAAATAGTCAAATCACACGAATGAGGTGGCCAATTCACAAGTGCATTTCGTGAAATAATTCGAGATTACAGATAAGAGTAAATGTGGCCATTACTCTATGCATCGAGTCATTAATGCGTATTAGCTACTAATTGCCTCCCACAAAATACAGCGTCCATGCACTGCAAAGACAAATCAAGCTATGCGTACATAAATCAAGCCGAAGCGGTGTCAATAGTACTGTAACTACGGGTTTTTTAAATTAAGTACAGTATGCTTCATTCAAGTACGGATTATTAAAGTGCCCTGTACATAAAATAATCCGAAAACGGTATTGACTTTAATAAAATTGAGGTCAAGCTGGGCTTGATTCTTAAATGTCTAAGCTGGTTTAGTCCCGATTTCGTACTGGAAATAATCCGAAAGTGAGATTGATTCTAACATTAACTGTTAACCCCACCCAAAGATCTCAAAGAGAGAGAGAGAGAATTTAATTATTTAGTTCCCGTTTACGCATATGTTTGTTTCACCTTTGTTGTTGTATTTCCCCTTTTGTTTACAATTGTAAGACAACAGCACCATGCCCGATATTGTTTTTGTAATCATTCTACTTTGAAAATTTTTTGCATTTAACTAAATAATTTAAAAAATTGAATTCGGAAATTTTTGCTTCTTAGTTTGCTTTTTAAACATGAAAATATTGTGAGTTTTTTTCTTGTACTGTTTTTCTTGCTTCTACAAAGAACAAGCAAATCGTTTTTAGTGTTGTTGTAGTTGTTTCTACAACAAATTTTTACAAACACACGCGTATACACGCATATAGAATGCAGTAGTTTTCGAAAGAAGTCACATTTTGTTTTAAGTACGTTTTGTTGTTATTCGTATTTAAACTTTTAAGTACGACTCGTACTTAATCAGTGGATAAACTTAAATTTAGTGGGACTCTTTTGTTCTGTGTACGTAAGAACGGGTTTACCACCAACGCGTTTATTGAACAGTAAAAGTAAATTATATATAACAGAAAAGGTCCTAAGTCACAAAAATCTTTGTGAAACGAAGATCCATTATTTTTGGTTATCCATGTCTTGCATGTCATAAAAAGATTTAAAAAATATTAAGAAAGAAATTGTATTCCCAAAAATTTAAATTACTTTTTGATATTAAGAAAGATTTTAGCCAGTTTTGAATATTTCAAAAAAATGTTTACTAAATATTAAAACTAACAAAAAATTATATTTACTCCTACCCAATATCCCTACAATAGCATAAGAGAATTTTATTGGTTTACAATTCCAGTAATACATCTTTTGAATACTTAAGTTGTTCAAAAAATAAATAAATAAAAAAATACTTAAAAGATAAAGAACTTTATGCGCTTATATTATGTAATGTACGTTACAATATGATCCTTAAAAAATTTTAATTATACAAAAAAAATGCATAAAAAGCATAATTTCTACATTCGTACATACAACTTCACTTTCCATTCATGTGGTATAGAAATTTCAACGTGTTGTAAATTATGCAGATAATTTTTTTGCTACAGAAAAAAAACGTAAGAAACATGAAACCCAATGTACATAGAAAAAGCAAGACAACAAGAAAAAAATTATATATTTATTCAAAATATTTTCAAGTTGTACAGAATATCAAAATACAATGAATATTACTCACAGAAACTTTTACATTTGATTACGCACAATTCGTGGTACATGGGCTTAAATGCGCATGTTTTCAATTGTACCTGTGTTGTAGTCATGTGAATTTTGTTTTAGCAAAAAATAAAAAAACCACAACTAGGAACGATATATTTAGCTGCACAGTATCCTTGATACCCTTCACCAAAAATTGAGGTTCATGGTAGTGCGGGCACTTTATGAACCAATCTTAATTTAGCGTTTATGCGAATTGCGGCATTCGATATTAGTTCGAAATTAAAATACAAACTGAATGGAAATTTAGGTCATATGTAGTAAGCTAAGCATATTTTCTTAAAGTCAATCGGTCCTTTGAATTAATGTTAACATTTCTTTAAGTATTTTGTGAAATAAAACTTGATTTAGAGTCCATTGGGCAGCTTTCGAAACTTTTTTTAAAATAATAAATATTTTTTAAATTTGTTTAAACATTTTCATTAAAACTTAGCATGTTTTCAGCAATATCTGTAGTAAAATTAAGAATATTTTAATTTTTGAAGGACTTTAAGGAATTGAAACATTCAACAAATTTTATAGAAGTCAGGACAACATTTATATTTACTAGATCACGCAAAAATATCTTCCCCGTTATCTAGGTAGATAATAAAGAAAGAAATAGCTTACAATTAATCTTATTTAATTTAAAAAGCGGGTGTATATCACTCTCTCACTATAAAACACATACTTCCAAAAGTATTTGTTTTGCTTAACGATTAAAATATTGAAGAATATAAAAAATTTCAATAGAATAATGTTGGATAAAAATAAATAAAATAGAACATTAAACCTAAAATAGAATTATTCAAAACATGTTTCAATGTTTTGATTGTAAACATAGACAAATTTGCATAGAGAAACATTTGGGGTTATTTTTTATAAATATTGTCACATGAATTAACTACACTAGATGCTAGTTGAAAAAAAAAGACAAGCCGGGCACATGGATTTTTAACATAATTCGGGTACGCTGAATCTAATGGCGCTAACCGTTTTAAGTTAGCTCTTATTTTCGAGATATAACGTTATTTCGAAAATGGAGGAGGTTGCACAACATGTATTCGTGTAACTCAAAAACGGTTTAGCTTATTAAATTTACTAAAAAACCGAAATTCCGCAATAAAATTTTTTTCTTCTAATATAAGCAGTCGTTTTAGAAACAATTTTTTTTTTTGGAAAAAAAATAATTTTTTTTATCAAAATTTCGAAATTTTTGTTTTTTAAAAATTCATAAAATATTGAAAAATGCAGCTGGCTTCTAATTTTTTCCGAACGTATAGAAACGAAATAACAAACAAAACAAGCCATAAATGATATATGGGAACATATGTTGTGTAACCTCCTCCATTTTCGAAATAACGGTATATCTCAAAAACCAGAGCTAACCTAAAAAGCGACCAGCACCACTGGATACAGCGACCCCGAATTAGGTTAAAACGACAAATGACCAGCTTGTCTAAAAAAGTGTATATTTCTAGCACAGTGAAATTATTACCAAAGATTGATGTTAATAAGAAAGTGGTATATCTTAAAACTGACCTAAACGCAATTGCATATTGAATTACTCTGCTGTTTATATTTTTACGTTTTTTACCGACATTTTGACCAAATCGCTCTTGCCAATTCACAAATGACGTTTAATATATTATCCCCAAAAACACCCAGCGAAAAAAGAGTTTTTTCCTTAAAAAAATCTCCTGCGGATTTTCACGAAATTTTTTATCCCCGATTACAAAAAAAACCCTATTCGGGGAAAAAACACCAAAACTAAGAACGCTGTTTCTGAAAGACTATTCTACACTATAAATTTTAGACCGATCATCACCAAAGTTTGTCAAACAAAATAAATTTTTGCGAAATTTTATAACAGCATCTGTATTCCACCATCGATTCTGTGTTAGTTTTCGGTATTGTGTCGTGTAAATAGAAAAAATAAAATTTTTTGATGAAAATTAAAAACTTTACAAAAAAGGTTGAACCGTAATGCTTTTTTACTCAAATTACTGTGCTAAATGTGAGTCCACATTATGTTGATCTTTAATTGGATGATTGATTCTGCATTGCCGGGTTAGTTTTAAAATTGTTTACTGTCACTTTTGCCTCTTGGGGAATTGTGATAATTAGTCTTGTATGTTTGAATAACTTTTAAATGTCATTATGTGTTAAGGATTGAATTTTAGGAGTTCTTTGGTTGTAAAGGTTAAAAGGGCCGTAGTTGGTTTTGAATAAGACACAATTTATTTAAGAAATTATTGTCATTTCTTTTTATTATTATAATATTGGTATGGTTAATTATGTATGGAACAAAATATCGTCCAAATGGAGGCCGTGACCTCGGCGGCACACCTCCATCCGATGGTCCGAATTTCGATAACGCTGGGGCCTAGTTGAGGTTCTATGCCGGTAATGTGCCGAATTATATCATTGACAAATAATTCGAAAGACATATTTAGAACAAACGGACACAAATAGCGATAACAAATTATTATTAGAATAAATTTATTTTATAAAAAAAAACCATTTTTTGTGTACGACAACAATATATTGTTACCATAAACATGGTGTACTTGCCGTAACCATGCCCAACCATATTTTTTCTGTGCGTGTAGGTGCGAACCTTTATTTGTACATCCTATATCTGCACCTGAATTTAGGGAGCAGAATTTGGTAGAAGATCAAACAGTATTCTTTAAATATTCTTCGCCGCTAGAACACATATATAATATTTTTTTTTTTAGATATGTGTAAAAAACTTTGACATATTTTATGAGGATTCCAAAAAGGTTTAGGCTTAAGCAATAATAAAATGTAAGTCCAGTTTTATACTTCAAAAAATAATAGCATACGGGAGATGCTAGAGCCTAAACATTTTGGGAATCTTAATAAAACATGTCAAAGTAAATTTAACGGAGGTGGGCGGGGTTCATATTAACAATTTTTTTTTATTTGAGCCGGTCTAATGTACATATTACTGTCTTGTATTAGCATTCTCATGCAGCTAAAAACACCCCTTAAAATTAAAAACGCTTATATTAATTTTTGATCAGTGACCCAGATTTTACTTTTTATAAAAAATTTGAATTTGTACATTAGTGCGTTCTATTATAATTAGTTCAATTGAACACTGCTCAGAATTAATATTGTAGGTAGAGTATTTACAAAATACATTTTTCAGTAGTTACAAATCAATATCTAGCATTCGTACTACTGGGTTCTAAAGAGTTATCATTTAAACTAATGATAAGCTTTTTACTTTTTTCGATTGGAATGAAGTCTTTCCAGTTTTAGCGGACGTTTTTTAAGATTTTTGCGGTTTAACATATCATATGTCAAATAAAAAATAAAAACTTCTTTAAATTGTTTGTTTTCGCTATAAAATAAAACAACAAAAAAGAAATCTCCAACAGCCATAATATTCCAACAAATTTTAAACTGTTTTCACCTGTGACCCAAATTCGTGTCATTTTTTAGCTGGTTAAAAAGGAATAAAATATACAAACAAGAACTACGCCAGCAACAAACAACTATAACGTTAAGGATAACATTACACAACAAACACTATACACTACGACAAGAACATGGCGAAAACAATGGATTTTATGAAGTTGTTTTTTAACAAATTTTTGCTTTTGTTATTTCTTTGGTTATTTTATTCCTTTTTACCATGTTTATTTTTGTTTCTGCTATATATGTATGAATGTATGTACGTGTGTAGCTGTTGTTGTTATATTATGCTCCTGTTTCATAATGTGCCATTTTCTTGCTGCAGTTACCGTGCTCATAAACATACACAACGGTTTTAAGTTTTTTTTTTAACTTTTTCATTTTTTAATCATAAACGTGCGCTAACAAGTTAAACAATAAACTGCTCAAACTACAAAAAAAAAATACTAGTACTTGGAAAATATATAAATAAATAGAAAATAAAGTGAAACGATGAAGAAAACTAACATAACGGAAATGGAACTTTTTCGGTTAAAAATTATGGCACTTTTTAAGTAGCAGTAGAGTGTGTGTGCGGTGACTGTACCCAGCGGTAAAAAAAATGAGTAAATAGGCCTAATAGAAGGCCTTATTTAGCAGACACAAGCTCTCCACTTCGCATTCCATACTCATATATTTTTTATACAGGTTGTCATTGGGAGCAAGGCCTTCCACACTCCCTTCTTCTTACAGTAATTATAAAAGGCTTTCAAAAGAAGCTCTTTTGTTAGCCCTTCTGATGCATGTCTTTAAGAACGCCTGTTAATAAAGGACTGTTAAAAGGTATTACAAAGGTGTACTGAAAAAATGGCTTCTATTAAAGTACTCTATGAAAACATACAAAAGAAGTGCATATCGAATACCTATAAAAAAAGGTTTTTTAAAAGGACTTCTGAAAATTCTAGTTTTATATTCATAGACATTTAGTATGCATACAATTTCAATGGTAAAAAAAATGCAAGATAGGAATTAAAAGGAAAGAGCTACCGATTGGAAAAGCTACCACATCTTTTAATTCATATTTTTCTTCTCCATTTTGCATTGAAAATGTCCTACCTAGTTGGATTAAATTTATGTTTTAAATGAATTTTTTAAAAGTTCACAGAAAAATTATTTTCAAAATTATAATAAAAAATTCCAAGATTCCTTTATATAAAACGTTTATAATTTGTCAAGTAGATTTTTAAACTGTTCTCCAACATTTTTAGAAAAAGATTTTACATTTATTTTAATGCGTGATCTTATTCTAAAAAATAAGCTATACATAGGGAAAATAATTTATCATATAATACTGTATGTTTTATAAACTTTTCAATTTTTTATTGTCAGATAAAATTCTTTTCTTCCGCAATGCAACGTCGTGTTAACATAGCAGTTATTATTACTTATTATACTAAAACTTAGTAGGAAAAACGAAACAGCTGATCTGCAACGTATACATTCACATAAGACAAACGACGCGTTTAGGGACGACGGAACAAAAATAAAAAACCGTTATAAGAACAAGATCACGTGCAAAAAGAAATGTATAAAATTGTTTTTAAAATGTTATTGACCAAAAAATAAAAAAGATAAAAATTGAACAACTTCTTTCCCTTCCCTAAGGGAGTACAGAATGTCACTAAAAACAAAAAAAAAATTAAAATTGCACAACTTCCTTTCTCCCTTCTTAAAGAAGGGAGTAGCGAATGTGTAATGAATATTTTGGAAGGTCTTTCAAAAAGAAATTTATACCTTCTAGAAGGCATATTTCTGAAGGCAGGATATCATACGAAGCGAATCTTTTAGAAAGGAATGCAGAGGCATTCAAACAGGCCTTCCACTTTCAGTACTTTTAAAATTTATCGCTGGGTATAAATGCAGTATACACACAAATATATACATACTTAAGTTGTTTATACAGGTTATAAACATATATACACATCTCAACACAGAATTTATTGAAACATGTATTTTTAAACCTGTTTGCAAGTATTAGACAAGTTCCATTTTTAAAAATAAAAACCGAGCTATCCGAAAGGACTTATTCATCCATTTGCTTTTCTTAAGATTAATTCACACGAAAATTTAGAACCATCATTTTGTAAATTTGCATTATTAAGCCAAAATCCTTTTCCGAAACAAACCGCCCTAATATAAATAACTTTATTGCATGTGTTGGATTAAAGTGATATTTTTTTTACCATTATTGTCGTTTGGTAAACTTTATTTTCATCAGAAAAACTTTTAAGTTCTTTCCTTGGCGAAATTGCTACTTCAAAAATTAAAAAAAAATTCTTTTTAAAAATCCATTATTAACCAACAAAAAAATAAGTATTTTAACACATTCAAAATTAATATGCTTTTGCTTTTAAATTAAAAACATTTTGAGAAATAATTTTAATCATTGGAAATTACATTTTGATGGAAAATATTTAATAGACATTTGATTTACTGAATTTTTCATTTAACCCTTCACTAAAGGTGGAGGAGGTATAATGATGCGAAAGATTAAAGTGAGTTCCTGACATTGTGGTCAACCCCATGGTCATAGTGACATTTAATGCGTTTACCCACCGCCTCCTTGTATCAGCGCTGCCAACAACTCAGATAATAAATTGACTGAATAATTAGGCAGAATTATACACTCGACCCCTGTTTTGTGACTGGAGCTATCTTACCCTCACTGTAGTTTTGAAACTGCCTGTTAATTCGACTTTTTAAGAGCTCCCTTACCACGACTTTGGGTTTAAATTACAATCACCATATATATATATATATTTTATGGGTGTTCAAATAACGCCCTTTTTGGCAACAACGTAATCTGATGCCGAAAGCTTATAGTGAGTGGACGTAACCCGGATCCTCATTTATTTAAAATTGAAATTGAGAGGTGTGTTCTCGTCGCAACGACGAAGAGTAACCTAATTGTAAGTTTTTGCGTTATTTTTTTGGAATTTTCAATATTACTTTTGTCAACAGCTACGTCAAATATACTTACAATATGTTCCATAAAGATCGAATACCCAAAAACCGACGACAGTGTCAGAAAAATTTGATTAATCTATCGTGGCTCCCTTTTTAGTAAGCAGATTCGAGACACCTACCTTGCAGACCTTAATTAAGTAAAAAATTCAAAATAAAATACCTAAACGACAAGAATTTGTCGAATATTTTGTCAAAGGACCAAAAAACCGAAAGATGACGAAAATTATATGTAATATATGCAGGAAACGCATCTGTTGTGAACATAAAATTGAACTTTGTGTCTCATGCATACAATAAAGTTAATAACTAAATATTTTTTTCTTTTGTTTTATTTGACTGATTATCTTTAAAGGCTGAGTAAGAAAACAGTAATTTCATTTTTACTTCTTTAGTTTTTGTTGTTTTAAAAAGTTGAGATTGGTTTGTCGTGCTTTATTCCAAATTTTTATTCTATTAATGTTGGGAGAATTCCAATCAATTGTAGTGGGGAATGAAAGAAAAGATAAACTCACTGTTTATTGTTGTTGTTTTTTTAAGCTTTGATATTGTTACAGGTAAAACTGAGGTTTAAAATTCTTATTCGCTTAACAGTTTTATTTGTATAGTATCTTTAGCTTTTCTAAAATCTTTTGGTGAAGATTCCTGATGATCTGGCCTAAGCAACCAATGGAATGCGCATAGGAATAACTTAGCCCATCAACAATAAATTTCAGTGTTTTTATCAAGAATACAAATTAGGAATTAAGCACGACAAACAAAAGCTTGTTAATTTAAAAATTGTGTATTCTTAAAAATTACTTTAATTAATTTAAAAAACAAAAAAAAGAGTTCAAATTCGTACCCACTAAAAACTTCGCCTACTTTTTCAAAATGAATAGCTTCTTTCACTTTTTATTTAATATCTTTCTTCTATAACAACTTCTATAACTACTTTGTCCTGGATGTTTTTAAGTAAAAAAATAATGACTTACTTTTAAATACTTTCATTTTGGGGCATCCCTTGTAAAATTCGTTGGTTCTTTCAGTAGAATTGTAAGTAGTGCCTTTATGTTTTTCTGATTTCTTAACACATTATTTTGTAGGTGAAGTTTTTACTGGATATTGAATTTTAGAGAAAAAAATAATTTTTATTTTATTTTAATTATTGATAAAAACGTTTAACTAAAACATATTTTTGTTAATTTTTTACTTAAAAAATCGTTCCGCTAAAATTTATTTTTTTAAATGTTCGTCTATTCGACGAAGAATATAACCTTAATGTACTTAAATGAAGAGTAACCTTCTGGGGTTAAAAAAATTGCAAAATTTCAAGGATCGAAATTTCGAAAATCCGAGCTTAAATTTCATAACCCATTGGCAGATTTGATCAACTAGTAGTTCAGTTTCATTTCGCATTGCAACTATTTATATATATTTTTTAATTTGTTGCACAGTTTAGATTATGAATTTTATTTATCCACTCCACTTTAAATAAACTTAGTAGAATACTTGTAGTGAAATTTAATAAAATCGGTTTATAAATAACTCAATACAAAAAATACATTTTTCTTCCCGAAATAATAGTTTTTGCGCAATAGAGCACTGATAAGATACACTTGATCTTCTATTTTTCAGAAAAAAAAAATCTTTGAAACTTAAAGCAGAAAGTTTAAAAGAAATTTTGAAATAATTTTAAACATTTTCATTAAAAAAAAGGTGGATAAATTATAAAGGCCGATGTTGATTTTGAATAAAACAAAAATTATTTAGGAAATAAGTGTCTTTTTTTATTATGATAATATTGGTGTGGTTCAATTATGTATGGAACAAAATATCGGCCAAATGGCCGCCGCGACTTCGACGGCACACGTCCAAATTTTCGATGACGCTAAGGCATAAATCAGGGTATATGCCGTTAATGTGCCGAATTATCTCATCCTTTAGCTCTTGAATTGTTGCTGGCTTATTGACGCACACCTTTTCTTTTAAATAACCCCAAAGAAAGAAGTCCAAATCACATGATCTTGTCGGCCAATTGGCATCGCCATCACGTGAGATAACACGGCCATTGAATTTGTTGCGCAAAAGAGCCATTGTTTCGTTGGCTGTGTGGCAATTGCAATTCCGGCCATAAAAAGTTCGTTATCATCTTACGATAGCGAAGACCATTCATAGTAACTGCCTGCCTGGCCTCATTTTGAAAAAAATACGGCCCGATGATGCCGCCAGCCCATAAACCGCACCAAACTGTCACTCTTTGTGGGTGCTGTGGTTTTCCGATAATCACTCTTGGATTATCATTCGCCCAAATGCGAAAATGTGCCTTATCACTGAACATGATTGCCTTTGAAAGTGCGCGATATGCATATTTTGATTTCAAAGCCCATTTTCATAATAAGCTTTAATAACTTAAACGCGTTTCTCGATTGTGTATCTTTCCATTTTTCAAATTGAGTTAGTCTGAAATTGAGAAATGACAAATTAAATGTAGAAAAAAACTTGACGATTAGGTGTGGTTCACATTCAACATCGGCCCTTAAAATTAAAGTTTGTAATATTTTTGTCTTTATTTTGAACACTTAAGGCCCCACTATAATACGTATAAGCTGGCTTAAGTAAATGTGCGAATACATTTTAAGCATATGTATGCGTGAAACCATATTGTACTTTAGAAAACTTTTTTAAGTTTTATGGAACTGTCATTTGCTTAATCAAAGTGCGAAACTGATCGCAAGTTCCTTACGGCATCAAATGTGTTTTTGTTTTTTTTAATGCATTTGAGAGGCAATTCTGATCAAAATACTCATCAAGCATTCTTGTAGTATTAGTAAAAATGTGTTTGTGTTTGTGACACTGACGATGCTGGATGAAATATCAAAAAAATTAGATATGAATTTGCCTGCTGGACAAGCATTTTACAAATGTATTTGGCCCTTTAGATTTTTACAGTAGATAGTTATCAAGCTCATGCATATTATAGTTGCGCCTTTAATCAATCATCACGTCCCACTTTATAAAAATTGAATTGAATGAACACAAGTTTTATAATTTTTGTATAATTTGAACTGTTAAAATTAAATTTACATGAAAAAATAGTGAAAATTTAAATTTAATAATTAGTGTTGATGATAAATTATTTAAACAAATATTTAAATGTCATAACCTTTGATGTTTAAATATTAATTATTTTTTTCTGGTTTTGTTTTAATATATTGTTATTTTTCGATATTAGAGTTTAAAAACAGCGAATTAAAACAATATTGCCAGATAATTTGATTGATTGTGTATCGTTTTTAAATTAAGAAAAAAAGAAAAAAAAATGAATGAGCTGTGTGGCTGATTTAAGGCCAATCTTCACAAAATTTAATTGTGTGATTTCTATTCTCATAAAACTATTGCGGACAGTTTTAGGCGTACTTTATACTTCTCCGAAAGGGTGCTTTATAGGGGACCAATGGTAAATTATAGACCAAATTTTACTACAATAGCATTATTCGTTACAGTTTTAGAAGTACTAAAAAGTTTTCTCCATGATAGATTATGGACCAAGGATCACGAAGCGTTGAACGATGATTCTAAGTGATATAAAACGAAATTGCCAATAATCTCATCTTAATGCGTGCATTCTGCTAGCATTTATTTTTGAAAAGAAATTTAAAATTTTAAGCGGGTGGTTTCATATTTGTATTTAAAATTCTGCATCTACTGAACCAATTGAGCTAGATATTAATATCAAATTGCATAGAAGAACTAGAAAGAACAAAAATGTTCTGTTCCTAAAAGTCATTCAAAATTGTGAGTGCCTTCAACAAACGGATATGGCTAAATCGAATTACTTAAAATTACTCAAAGACCCAGATTATATACTCGTGTACTTAATAGGGTCTTAGATGTCACACCTATAGGATATCAACAAAATATCTAATTGTGTTTAAAATACTTTAAATTTTTGTATCAGTATAGCCATGACTTTTGTTTAATTTATTAAAGCAATTTTTTAAATAAAATATTATTACTTCCCTGACCAAGGCCCATTGAAAAGGTCTGTGCAAGAAGCCTGATGATCATTGTTTATGTTCTTTTTAGTTGTCAAAAATTGTTTACATTTTGCTAACATGTGCATGTATACGTTTATGGTATGCCACACATACACGTTTTTTCCTTTTGCTTTGTATATTGGGTAGTAAATTTTTGACAACTAAACAGAATCGTATTTTGTTTTTGTACAAGTAAGCAGACCTGATAGATGGGCCTTGTCCCTGACATTTATACAAAACAGAAGTTTTGTGTTTTCATTTTTAAATTGGATATTGTTCCAATAAAACGGAATTACAAACTTAGTATACCCTCGCCACAACCAGTTGCCGTTTTTAGCAGGTGTTTCGACCGATTTTGAAATCCATTTCTAGAGAAAAGTCTAAAATTTTTGTTCAAAAAGCAGTTTAATTAACATATTTTATAAAAAATTTAAAAGAATACATACAGGAATATAGAGGAAAATATATTAAAAGTCAATTTTTAAAGATAATGAAAACGATATACTCGTTTTCAAATCGTTTTGTTTTCATAATCGTTTTGTTTTCATAATCGTTTTGTTTTCATAATCGTTTTGTTTTCATAATCGTTTTTTATCACATACCTGATTGTTTTTTTAAATAAAAATATCGATTTATTAGTGGCTTTAAAGAATTTTTTTTTATATAACAAAAAAATTTATAATAAATATGAAAAAGTATATTTGTTCCCGTACTCAACATTTGGAATTCCGCAGGCGTTTCCATGCTCGAAAATTGTTCCTCGGGAATATTGGCTAAATTGCCAAAAAAAAAGATCAGATTTGTGCAGCATCTTAAAATACTAGTACTAGACCCACCATTATAGTCTCACTTAGAATCACTTTCTGGGTCGATCTAACGGTGTCTATCCATCCGGCTGACTGGCTGGCATTTTTTCAGAAAAATAAAGAAACAAACCTACTATTTTGTGAAATTTAGGGGGTTATTTTCTCAACGCAAGGTGAAGTGAACAACAAAATTACCCCCTTAATGTCTTTATTGCATTTTTTGTGACCAAAAGGAAAAATGTGGTCAAGTAAGTAAAAATTTACACCAAATTCTATTAATTTACAAAATCTTTTTTTTTTATTCAATTGAAAGAAACATTACATTACAAAACAACAAAAAAAAACCACAAAACATTTATGTTTTAAGCCAATGGAGTTATTTTAAGTTTGGAACTTAACCCAAAATTCTGGTCGCACTTATTAATTTACATTTACAAGAAAAAAAAATTTTTTAAAAAAATTATATGCCTGCAATAAATCGAATAAACTTGGTGTTTGTTTATTTTTTTACATACGAGATTTTTTTTTACTTCTATCTTAATTTCCACAAATATGCAGAAAATTTATAAATAACAACAACAACATATTTGTAAACATACATATTTATTAAATGTGGGTGATAAACTGTTTACAGCAAAACTTTATTGAAACCTAAATTTGAAAAATTGTTGATAATTAAGCAAAACCACGAAAACCACAAAGTTTTATGTTGCAGATACAAGCATATGCATGTATATACACATGTAGATACAAATGTATGTAGGTGTATTACATGTGCATTTGTATCTAGATATAATTACATATGTAATTGATGGTAATAATGAAAATAATTTATATGATGAAAAATGCTGAAAATTCATCAACTAAACCATAATATTTTGATTACTAAATATGTGCAAATCAAAATCTTTCACAAATATGCTATAAAATGTAACAAGAATTAAGAGAAAATTTTACGTTATTGAAATATTTAAAATATTTTTGTAAAACAAATTAATGATAGACAAAAATATTTTTAATAAAATTTGTTTTTAATTATTTCTTAAATATATTAATAATAAAGTCTTATATTTAGTTTTTGATAAACGGTTTAAAATAAGTTCTAACAGAAATAACTTTTTGAGCCATACGACACCAGAATTTAGGATTTCGTTTTGCGTTTGTTTTGTTGATTAGAGACTCCCAACTTTTCGAACACCAATTGACTAATTTTTTGCTATATTTAATATAAATCACAATCACTTTAAGGAAATTTTGGTTCATATACCTGGGCTCTGCCAGGCTCTAGACCAGGAGTGCCCACAGGTTATGGAAGAGCAAACACCAATACATTTAAGGAAAAACTAAATTTTATTGAATATTTTTTGCTGTAAAAACCAATACATACAAAGAAAAAAAATATTTCATAAACATACACGGCAAAAAAAATTTAAATTTAATTTTTTGTAAAAATTATCTGAAATGAAAAAAGGTAAGTGCGTTTAAATTGTATTTCAAACCCGTACTTACCAATCGAAATAAAAGCCATTTCGATTGGTAAGTCTTCCATGCTCCTTCCAAAAAATTATTCAAATTTATGTCCATGTCAGTTGTAGATAATTTTAGTAAGGCCTCCAAATTTTCGTTGCTCATTCTACTTCTATGCTTGTTTTTTATTAATTTTAATTTTGAAAATGCACTTTCAGATACAAACTTAAATACAAACTTTAAATATCCTTTTAAAGTAAAGGGTATTTATTTGGTTTTAGGGATTTCCAAAATCAATGCCAATTAAATTAGAATTTTTAAGATCAAAGTCGCATTGCAGATCTCAGATCTCAGGCTTTTGATTGTATATGCTACATGTCATTGGAGTTAAAAAAATGGCTATCATTTGCTTAATGCTGTCAAAATCTTTAAATCTTTTTTCAAAATTTGTTTTCAAATCGTCAAAATTACTTAAATATTTAAAAAAATCAAAATTTGAAATGTTGTACTCATTATTTAAGATAGTTTTTAAGTTGAACATTCTAGCCATATTTAAATCATATATAAAAATATATATATTTTTAAGAAAACCTTCGATTAGGTCAACCAAGTCAAAAATAGATTTGTTTTTGCCTTGAAGGGAAATATTAAGGAAGTTAAGGTGAGTTGTTAAGTCCGTTAACTATGCTAAGTCTATGTTAAATGCTTGAGATTAAATTTCGTCAAGAGCTCAAAATTTTTAAAATCCAATTCAATAAACTCAACAACTTCCTTTCGCATTTCACATTTATTAACTCGTATTACTTTGCTACAGCAATCATAAAAATCAAATAACCTTTTGCATGGCCCAATTAGTAGGTCTGCGCGCAACTACAACAATCCAACAATAGAAAAAACAACACGAATTTTGTTTGTGTAAAAAATGATAAAGATGTCAAGAACAAAAGAAATTGTTTGTGTAAAAAATGGTATAAATGTCAAAAGCAATTGCTACAAAAACAATTGCACGTAAAAAACACAACTCTGCGCAAAATCAGCAGGCGTTTCAAGCAGACCTACTAATTGGACCATGACCTTTTGTTTATTTCTTTTTTTTAAATTCTGAGAATCATAAAAAAAGTTATCAAGGTTTTTTTCCAAAGAATGTAGTCGATATCTCGAGCAAATTTTTGAAATTCATATCTTTACTTAATAGCGAATTAAAGCATAACGCATTCATCGATTTTCATGATTTATGTCTCAACTTGTTCATAGGTTATGCGACTTTACGTGAAAGTAATAGGACTTTACCCTTTTTTACCGTTTTGGATTTTTTATAAATTAAAATTAAAAAATTTATATTTTTTGGGCAAAAAATATTTTTTTTCTTCATACATTCATTTATAACTGCGAATCTGTGTACTTATGTAGCGAAACGTTGTATGAAAAGGAATTGTAATTCTTAATTTTTTTAAATTTGTTTCAGCTTATTAGGACTAGTGGTTCTCGAGTTATGACGAACAAAAGAGCATAAAACGTGACAAATTCCCCAATACGATACTTACTAACTTCAAATTAATTTTTAAATTATTATTTGATGTATCATGACCTATATATATATATATATACCTCATACCTAACTCAATGTTTGTTTAAATGGTCGGAAGGTCAAATCAAAAATGAGCACACAATATGTAATTTATTTAAAAGCTGTTACTTAAAACATGTCGAAGTAAATTACGTATTTTATAAATTTTATAAAATTTAATAACTTAAAAAGACAAATACACATATCAAATTTTAAAAAGTCGAACATTAATATCTTCAGTTAGTTTGTCTTATTTTTAAAGGGATCCTAATCAAAATGACATAATAAAGAATGTTAACACATTGTGATTTTCTTGTTTAATTTTTCTTGTAACACAAAATTCCTTTGGGCATATTGTAAAGCCTCTTGAGGCTAAACATTCTCTGGTTATTTAAAATGTTTGCCAAAGAAAATTGTTTCGCTTGAATTAAACATTCTAGACGTATATATTTTTACGACACTTGTCACAATATAATCACCGCATTGTAAATCTTACAATAATCATTTTTCCCTCTTTTTGAAATAAAAAGGAAAATAAAAATCAAAAAAAAAAAACAAGAATAGACAGAAGATACAATCAGACATATTTTTTGTAACAAATAAATAACAATAAAAAAGTATGGGGGCTTACATCACTTATGTTTATGTATGCAACTATACCCGAACAGATGTACGTATATATGTGTGCATGTACATAGTTGCTCACTATTTTTAAAATACATTACACATTTATTAAATTGGCCATAAAAGAGGCGTACATATGTATGTACAGGGTGGCCCAAAATTACCGAAGGTGTTTGAATTGCTTATAACTTGTTTTATTATATTATTTTTTTTGCAGTATTTTGTTGAGAAGACTTGGGGAATATAAAATGGAGCAGTACTCAATTGAACAACGTGCCCAAATTGTTCAGCTTTATTAAATCATAATTTAATTATGAGCGACGAAGCCCATTTGTGGGTTCGTTAATCAGCAAAACTGCGGGATATTGGCTACGGAAAATCCGAGAGTAGTTCAACATCGAGAATTAAGCACACCTAAGTGTACGGTTTGGTGCGGTGTTTCATCGGAAAGGATAATTGGTAATTATTTTTTTGAAAATGAACACGGGGGTTATGGAAAATGTGTTGGAAAGAGCAGGGGCCTAATTCTGGCAGTCGTGATCGAGTACTTTCTCGATTCGAAAGCAATTTTATTTCAGTCGATACTTAATGAATCGAAATTATTTTTTCAGTAATGTGAAACTCAAATTAATGCTTTATAACACTGAAAAAATAATTCCGATTCGTTCAGTATTGACTAAAATAATTAGATAATAAATTGCTTTCGAATCGAGAAATTACTCGATCCCGACTGCCAGAATCAGGCTCCAGGAATTTGCGCTGCAGAAAATGGCCACCACTTGCGAGATAATATTTTTCATAACTTAACTAAAAATGTTCCCCATTTATATGCTGCATTAATAAATAAATAATTAATAATTATTTCTTAAATAAAAAGATAATTTTGAGCCACCCTGTAGTATGTTACTTTGCCGCTTATTTATCGCAAAGGAAATATTAAACATTTACTGCCTATTGTAGAAATAAAAAGGTTTCTTCACTAGTTATAGAGTGGCCAGAAAATATTTTTGTTTTCACTATACTTTTCTCTAATTTGCCACATTATGACCATAAAGAATTTAATTATGTCCCATTGTTATTTCTTGACGCTTTGACGAAGAATACTATTTGAAGTAACGAAAAGGCTGACTATTCCTACATTGCAAACTAATTTAAGAAGAAAAATAGACGATGTTTTGGAACCTGAAATCCCAGAAACACCAGAAAATTATCAAACTTGCAACAAAAGAAGCCACTTTTAGTTTTGTCCATACGAAAAAAAACGACGAATGACAAAAAGTGCCTTTCTTTTTGAAAAAAGGATAAAATTGAAGCTTGGATTTCATGTGCATATTTAATGAAAAATTGATTACTTTATTCTATTTTTGTAATACTTAATGTAGCTATTTAAAGAAAAAAGATTTAAATAACATTTTTTTAATTTTTGATATTCTTTAATTAGGCTTGAGTTCATCAAATTTAATTTTCATTAAATTATTTTCACTGAGGGAAGGAATTTTACAACTTGGAATTTTTTATTAAAATTTATTGATAATTTTTCAAGAAAAATTAACAGTTCAACTAAAAATCAAAATTGTTCTTAAAATTTTTTTAACATTAAGTTGAATTTACGTCCTTTTTTTTATAAGAATCTATGAAGCCAAACCAAATTTGATGTTTATTTTTATTACAGTAAATATAAGATAAATAAAACAAAAATTTATGAAAATATTCATCATTATCATTGAAAACACCATTAGGAAGAAAATAAATTCGTTTCCTTTAACAAAATATGCATGGTTACGTAATTTTGTAAACTAAAAGCTGACCTCCTGATAAACGATTTTTTTTTTAATCTGTATAGTTCATAAACATTTGTATTATTACAAAATTTGTTTAGTATACTAGATGCATATATACCTTTTTGAAGCTAATAAAATAAACGTATAAATTTAGTCAAAACATTTTGTAAGCGGAATAGTTGCGCTTCCTAATTTGATCGAAGCACAGTTGTATAAATTTTCTAACAACAAGTTATTTCTAAATAAAAGCGTTTAATCACAGTATAAATATCATATTATATACAGTCTTCCTTGGATTGACCTAATAAATAATCGCGTTAAAACCTTAATTCTTAATATGGCAACATTTACTACCACACACCAAGATTTTCAACACATCGTTTGTACGTTTCTACACGAAAACAATCATACAGGCATAAATATTCATGCTAACAACAAAGGAAACAAAAAACAACACATCTTTACAATTAATGTTTGCTGTTTGTTGTCTTAATGGTACGTGTACCTCTAAATGGATTTATTACAGCTAAAATTATACAATACAAAACCCCAGTAAACATTTTTGGATGACTTTTTTCAGAATTAGTAACGACAGTCTACATAAGTTGCTGATTTTGCATTCCATGTCTGAAACAAAACTTACCGAAAATCACATAAAATCTGTAAAAGTGATACACGTTATTTGTAAGCGACCATAAGGAAAGATACTGAAAGATAAGCATTAGCCTTAAATTTAGATACTTATGCAATCAATTGTGATTTAACTTCAAAATGATTTCAAATTTACAATGATTGCTTTCGTGCAATTTCAATCAATTCCCTTTGCAATCAAAACTGTAGTTAAAGTCTATCAAAATAATTAAACTTGCAATCTGTTAGAAAATTTAAGTTGTTGGCAAATAAAAATGATCAGATTCAGCTTTATTTCTAGAAAAATAACGAAGATTTTGATTTAGAAGCAATTTTGATTGCAATCACTTGATTTAATTGCAATTGAAGATTTGAAAGCAAATTTGATATCCCAAAGAATTTACCATGGCTAAGCTAAAAAGACCTGAAATCATTTTTTTTTCATTTGAATGGGAGATAAAGCCATCATGGCCTTAGCTCACATTAGTAATATTAGAAAATGGTTTTATCTCTCACTTCAGTTTTGAAGAACTTTTGCATTTTACATTGATTAATAGTTTTCTTATTTTTTAATTAAGAGGTAATGATTTGCGCTTTTACTAAAGTTAAGTATTGAAATCTGGCTTCGCATACTAAAATTGTTCTGCGTGGCGGCCTGCGGCCGTGCTTACAGGTTTTCTCCTCCAATAGGACGCGGCAGGTGGCTTCGCTGAACAAAGTTTTCCTGCGTGCGTCACAAGAATAAAAAATGTATTTTCCCGGAAACAGTAAATTTATGTATTGAAATTTGGCTTCGTATACTAAAGTTTTTCTGCGTGGCGGCCGTTCTTACAGGTTTTCTCCTCCAGTAGGACGCGGCAGGTGGCTTCGCTGAATAAAGTTTTCCTGCGTGCGTCACAAGAATAAAAAATGTCTTTTCCCGGAAACAATAAACACTAAAGTATTGGAATCTGGCTTCGCAAAAATATGGCTTTATCTCTCATTTGCGAAAAAAAATATGGCTATATCTCTCATTTCGCAACATGTTAAATATGACCTTACCTCCTAATGATTGGGTAATAAGGTCATTATGACTTTATCTTCCATTCAATTGAGCAATAAAGCCATCATGGCCTTATCTCCCATGGTTTTAATTCACTTTATTAAACGTTTACTTCACTTGATTAAACGTTTACTTAACTTGCTAAATTTTTCAATTAAAACTGATTTTTTTTTGATTAGTGCTTTAATTGGTGACAAATTTTGGGGAAGTAATTTTTGGGAATACAAAATTTGTAATTAATAAGATTTTGTTTGTCGTGCTAAATTAAATTAATTTGGAAATAAAGCACGACGAACAGAATATTATGCATTCAAAATTATGGAGAATTTTTTTGTGAAATAGAGGAAATAACGAAGCTGAAAGTAACAATAAATTACAATGATGCAAAACAAGGTACCGACGAATCCGACCAAATAGCCTGCTATTTTACTCCCATGAGGAAAACCATTAGATGGTAACACAAAATTGCGTTTGAAAATCTGCTGTTAACAGCAGTTGCAAACGCCTTAGTAATTTATAAAAATACTAAAAATATTACGATCCTCGAATTCAAGCAATCCATTTGTGAAGCTCCTTGTGATATAAATCTTGAGCAGCAGAAATTGAAAGAATTCAACACAAGAGATAGTACAAATAGAAAAACAAGATATCGCTGTTTGAGTTCACAGAAAAAATAGAAAATCGACTTTAATTAAACAATTCGTTCAGACAATTAAATATTAAACTAATTTTGCTCCTACAAAGGAATTGATCATATCAATTAACGGATTGGTATTTTCGAGTCATGGGACACAAATTTAGTCAATTAAAAAATTTATTGCATAAACAAAAAATACAATACACAAACATTTAATTTTATGGGTTTTGATTAAAAAAATTAATTGCAGCAAACAAAAAATTAATTGAATAATTAATGTACACCAATTAATTATTTAATTGAATAATTTTTTGCAAAAATTTGTTCTGTGTTGTTATGACAACCTTTTGCAGTGATTGTGAAGGCAATCCTACATTTTGCTTGGCTTGTTTTACCAAACATCAGTAAAAATAATATGGTTTTATTTTTTTCATGAAAAGTAAGTGATTTTTTGAAGTTATAAAGTTAAATTTAAATAACTTTTAAAATAGTGTCTCAAATCAACTATAACAAAGATAAGGCTTTCATTTAGGTGCCAATGAAGAGCAAACAGTGTTTGAAAACAGTCTTATAATATTATGTTACGTGCGACCCACCCACCAGTCGTGCACATGTCCTCAAGGAAATGATCCCTGTGAACCACTGGTGGGTCACATGGCAGCATACGTGTTAAGAGCTACACAAAACAAAGAAATTAACTGTATTTTGCTTGGCTTCTAGGCAATTGAGTAACTAGAAAAATTTTCCCTAGACTTTTTTAGGATTATTCACCAATTTATTTCTTCTTTCCTATCACGTGCAGAACTCGGCCAAATAATATTAAGAAAAATTAAGAAAATGTGCAGAAAAGTCTCACATAAAATGATAAAAAAAATTTAATTGTAATTAAAAGTTGCTAACTTTGAAATGTTAGGAAAATTTTGTTAAATGGTTCAGTTTATGTTTTAATAAATATTTTCTTATTGTCTAACATTAATATTCTCTGTCGGCAAAAATTGTTTGCTGGGCGCTTTCATGAATATTTTTTAATATTAAAACATACATACACACAATTTGTGTATGTTATTTGTAGTTTTACAAGGAAATGCACATTTAAAAGACACTATCTTCAATTGTTTGCCTGCCTGACTGCCATCCTGCCTTCCTCCTCCGCCTATTCTGTAATGTGTCTGCTTTATAACAAAAATTCCTTCTTTTATTTATTCACAAAAGAAAACTTTTATTCATGTGAATGAGAATATATTCTTTGTTAATTTGTAGGGTGGAGCCTACATTTAATTCATCCAACATTTGTTTTCTCCTCTTGATATTTTTTTTTTATTTTTAATTGTACTAAATGTGCTTTATGTCGAATTACATGCGTGTTATGTAGCGTTACATTTCTTTTTGGCGAAAGTTTTTTATGTCTCGTATATTTTAATTTTGATGTCTGTGTGTTTATTTTTGCGACGGAGCAAAACGGCCCTCGTAATTACTACAGACCGAACAAGCGTGTCAAAATTTATGTAAAGTCTTGTGAGTTTAATGATTAGTGAGACATATATGTAAATAATAATACGACAGAAATTAATACTTATAATTAGATCTTTTAAATTATGTTAATTTGATGGTTTTAAGTTTTTATGAAGTTGTCATTAAATAATAATCACAATTGTAATGACAACTCCTTACCAAGTAACGTATGAAATAACTACCACCTATAACTAAAAATCAAAAAGTTTTTCCTGGCCACCTACTTATATTACTGGTGAAAAAATGTCAGCATAAAGAAAAGTAAATTTGTAAAGAATAGGCAGGCTTATATCGGTTTTTTTTGATCGCGACTATCAAATAATCACACTTTGGATGTTTCGCATTTAAATTGAAAAAGCCAATCATATTTAAAAAAAAAAGAAATTAAAATGTTTATCTTATGCATAGTACAGAACTGCTAAAATTTAAAACCAGTTTTTTACTTTTAATATTTTGTATAAGTTTTAAATAAAATGGAAATTTTGGTAGATCGAATCCAAAGAATAATGAAGAGAGATACCAAATATCTTGACCTGACTACAATGCCACAAGTTCTTAAACAAAACGAATCCCAAATAATATTAACTATGAAATGTAGTAATTTTTAATAATAACATTTAATAAAATTAATTCTCAATAATAACGTAAATCTTATTAACTTTTCACATTATTTCTCCACAAAAAATAAAAAAAATCAGAAACAAATTTTATACATTTCCTGGAATGGAAACACTACTTTTAAGAAGTATATAATTCGAATTTTCTATTAAAACGCCATTTTAAATTATTTAGTTAGTGTAGGAATTTGTATACATATTTGTATATAATTATAATAATTATAATTATTTTAAATTTTATAAATGTTCATATTTATTGAAATGTGTATTCTAAGTCAAATTACAATTTTAATTAAAATTTTAACTTTTGGTTTTTTGTCGTTTTAGGTAAGTTACCCCAGAAGACTTTTAATACTAAGTGTAATGTAAGTAAGCAGTTCTGAAATTTTAAAGACTAACCCCTGTTTTCATTAAAGATTATTAAATTTAACAAACGCTTATTAAGGAAAATTTGGGTTTAAACCTTTATTAAATTGATGTGCTGTTTCCAGGTGACAAACAATTAATTGGGTGGAAAAATTTATATGAAAATCACTTAGCTTTTTGCGTGCTTTTCATATAAATTTTACTACACAATTAATTGCTTCTCACCTGGAAACAACACATTTAAATATTTTTATGAATACAGGCATATCAAATAATATATTTTACTGAACCATGCTAAATTAAAATATACTTATATATAAAAACAAAACTGTGCCCATGTTCTGTAACTATCGCAAAAACTTTTCGAATGGAATGTGAGAAATGAAACAAAAATGCCATAAATAAACAACTGTTTTTTTTCACTAAACTGCGCCTGTAACATTTTTTGGGAGCAATAGCTGTCACGTAAGGAAATTAATTGCCAATTAACAGAAAAATTGTGTCTATCAAATTTTTGTGAGAAAGTTCCCACGAATAATATAATATAAAAAATGTAAAATGCCACTGAAGACGTCTTATTTGGTAATTGTTGAATTATTTTGCTTTTAGCATTTTTAAAAAGATAAACGAATGTTTTCAAAGCCATTTTGCACACAAAAACGATAGGTTCGCACTTTATATTATTTGTTATATCCGACGGTTGTATTTTCGTCGCATAGGGGTATTTTTCCTATCCAGCCGGACATTATTTTTAGCTTATATTTCTTCTTAAAAGTTAGCAGAAACATGTGTTATAGTCATAGGCAGGTAAGTCATAAAAATAAATAAAATCGGACAAAGGAGGAAAAATTCCCCCCAGAAGAACTAGTTTTCTATGTAAAAATGCAAATACCATAAGAATTGAATTATTGAACTTTTATGGGCTGGGGGAGGTATCCCTCCAACCGACCCTGTCAAAATTTTTATTTTATTTTTTGTTAATTTCCACAAAATAGTAATTTTGAACTTTTATGTGACTTTTATGTATTTCATAGTATTTAATTTATCTAAAGAAAGGCTTTCTTTTACTTTGCTCCCTAAGATAACGTTATTTAGCTGCAGCACAGGTGGTGAAAGACCGTTACTTACTGTTTCGGACATTCCATTTTGACACCGGTCATATAAGTCTTAGATGTAATTAGTTATTTATTATTATTTATAAAAAAATCTACATTTTTTATAAGAATATTACGGAAACAAAATTTAATTGTATGTTTAAATGTGGTTTTTTTAGTTTATTTTCCTTAAAAATTTTTCTAAAATATATTTGTAATCCTTTTAATTTCAAATAAAAGAGAACGTGAATAAGTCCATCTAAATAAAGAAGTTTTATTGAAAGTAAGTCTTGGTTCACACTATGAAAGTTTTCTTTCAGAAAGTCTGGGTTTATTTAAAATCCAAAATTAGTGATAAATAAATTTTGGGCAAAAAGATTTTAGTCTGGGAGCTATAAAGCTCATATATATTTTATGAAGTCTTAAGCGTTCTCAATGTTATATTATATTTTCTGATAACGTTGTTTTATCAAAGCTCTTATGTTTGTTTATATACTTTCTTATGAATTTTCATACTAAAAGCTTCTTAAGTTCCATTAAATTTACCTTTTGGTACAAAATACATGAACTTTTTTGTTCTTTTATTTTTGAAACGTTATTAAAAAAACTTTTTTTTTCACAAATATTTTTTTTTATCAATATTCTTAAATTTTGTATGCCAAGAAAAAAATATGCATTTTTGTGTATGCCAGACAATGGGTACAAAAGTGTGTAAAACCAATAAACAACAAGCTGATACAAAACCTCATTGTTTTGCAAATTGACTGTTTAAAAAACTGTAAAAACTTATGTTCTACAAACTTAAAGTTAGGAATCTTTATTTCTAAAAATAAAAAATCTTCATTTGGGAAAAAAAAATCTTAAAATCATATTTTGATAAAAAAATTAATCTTCATTCTGGCGGCGCTGACCATATGACTGACGAATATGTTCCTATGCAAGATGAAAAAGATTTCAAATTTTATCGTGATGTATAACACTTTTAAAGTCGCGACTAGCTTCACTTTCGAAAACTTATTGATTTTTTTTTTACAAAAAAGTGAACGAAAAAATCGTTGTTTTTAAATTTCGAACGAATTTTTTTTTAAATAAAAATTAAAAATAAAATTTTTCTAAAAATTACTATAAGTAGCTAATAGTCTTTCACAGAAATAAAAATCAATATAAACTCTTTATTCCTTTACCCACAAAAAAATTTATTGTAAACCTCTAAATGAAGTCAATGAACATGCATGCAATTTACTCAACTTTCCTGACTTAAACAGTGTCCTAAAACCACAAATCACAAGCAAAAGTCTTGAAAATCACTTTACGATGCAGAATTGTCTGTCGGGTTGAGTACTTTAATGTTTACATTTCTTAAATTTAATTTTTTACCAATGTCCGGCTAGATTGACAAAAAAACCCTATGTGCGTCGTTGAAAATTTTTCAATTTTAGTAAATTTTGGTCGCCGTCAACCATATTTTTGATCAGCGTTCGCAACGTGTGTGATTTCACATCAACTTCATGTGGGATATTATGACATTAATAACGTTATGACGTAATCTCTTTTAATAGTTTTCGACGTGAGTTACAGACACATTTTTTCTCACTTTTCGAGAAACGATGGAATATTTTGTTTCTCATCTTTTCGATGCGAGAATTTCTCACCAAAGTTACGGAGCATGGGTATTGGTTTCTTAAATAACCCCTTTATAAACCGTTTTATTTTTTATAAATAAGGCGATAAGTTTTTAGCTATAACAAGTTATGCCTATCGATAGTTGAGTCTACGAGCTTAAGGCCCTAATTTTGTAAAACACAACGCAACGACAAAGAAAACAAATTCATAAATATTTTGTAATTTTGTTGTTGCCTCTAACAGAAATTCACATTCGTTTTTTGGATTTCATACGCCTCATTGCTTGTGGCGTTGAAAATATTAAAACGGTAAATATATTTCTGCACAAAGTAACAACAAAATTACAAAATATTTATGAATTTGTTTTTGCGTTCAATATAATACTTTGGCGTGCGTTTAGGGCCTAAATCAAATAAGACTGCACTTCTTAAAAAACCCATTTCTATCAGTTAATTAACCAATTTGAATTTTGTAACAGGAATATTTATATTTTTATGATGGATGGATGGATTTTATTTTGCAAGCCAGACTACGATAGCTTTATGGCGGTACGCTTCATGACCCCAGGAAAAATTACCCCAAAAAGGTTTTTGCATTTTAATTTTTGCATTTTAAGTGGAATGACAAAGGGCCCCAAACAAAATCACATTTTATTATTTATTTATTTCATTGTATTTTAAGGGCTATTTTTAATTTTTTTGGAGTAATTTTTCGTTAAAAGGAGGGTCATATTGCATTATCAAAAATATCCCCAATTTTGGGGTTAATTTTCATTCATTTTTTTGGGGCCATATTTTGCAGCGTCTAATTTTATTATGTTTTTTTTTTATATTGTTGAATGATTTAAATTATTAATAGAGTTTTAATACTCTTTATTACAGTTGGAAAGGGTAAATATAAGTTTCTTATTCCGGTTGTAATTCTACAATATTGATTTTAGAACTTGTAAAGTATATTTTGGGTCCGTATAGGAAGAGTAGTTCACTTTTCGATATCTGTCAATATGAAATGAGTCCCCAGATCTGAAATGGACTATTTTATCTATATGTCGGTGCGCAAAATGACCCCAGGAAATAGTGCCCCAAAAGGAAAGTGAAGAACGCCCCAAAATGTTACATGAGACTTAACAACATTTTAAGTGGAATCAAAAATGACCCCAATATCAAGGATTGAAAAATAACCCCAAATAAAAACCCAATTTTTACTTTGGGGCTATTTTTCGTTTACTAATAAAAAATGCAAATTTTAAAAAATGAAAAATCAACCCAAACATTTTTACCCAAATTTTATGTAAACGTTTTTAGGGATAGTATAAAAACCCCGAATTCTTATACGAAAGTGGAGAAAATCCATGCCGGTTATGCAGAGATGCTTTAGTTAGCGAGGCTGCTGCTTGTTGTACGATAGAGGACAAAATCCTTGCGCCCGGCGAAGCCAGTATTCGTTATATCATAGAAAAGAAAACCCTTGCGTCCGGCCAAAGACCGGCTATAACGTGCAGCTTTAGTAAACAGAGCCAGTGTTTGTTATACCATAGAGGAAAAAATCCTTGCGTATGGCCGAAAGCTCAACCATTCTTTCAATCGTATGATTTTTAAAACCAAAACGGTATAGTTATTTGAATTTTGAAATCGGGATTCTAAATTTGGGATTTTAAGTTTCGGGCATATGAGCTCCACCCAAAATTTTTTGGGGTTAAAATTGATTATAAGTTTTGAGGTGATTTTGTATAATAAAGAATTACCTAAAATTTAGGGTCATATTTTATTTTATTTTTAGGGACATTTTTCATTTTTTTGGGGTAATTTTTTATTAAAAAAAGGTGCATTATGAAAAATAGCCCTAAATTTGGGGTAAATTTTCATTTAGTTTTTGGGGCCATATTTCGCATATAGTGCGGAAACGGTTACTCTTTATATTGATGATTGAATTTTGTGTCGATTTATTCCTAATTTACCACGGGTCTAAAATTTAATATTTGATGTTTTTGACCATTTTTACTTATCCTTAAAAAAAAACCTAACATAATTGCTTGAGTTAGGCGTCGCTTGAGATTCGATTCAACCTATTGTGCGTTGTTTTAAGAAACGTTTATTTTTGTACGGTACACCATAATCGATTAAAAAGCGACAAAAAATCCTTAACGTAGTTTTTATAAAAACATAAATACAATTCAATGCACAACATTTCTAAGTGTTAAAATGTATAGCTCCTGGAAAACTATTTTACCACAACCAATGTTTTCAAAATATGAATATAAAAATATCGTCTTGGACTTATTAAATATGTGGAAATCGTCATTTGTTTGTTCTTAGTATGCATAAATATTTTGGGCTTAACTAGTATTGTAATATCGATTGTGATTTGTAATTTAAGAATTAATTAGCAGATAAATTGTTTCATTGTATAATTGCTTTAAACATATTAAAGTGTAAAAAACTCAAGGAAGTCTACTCTCACTTAATAATAAAAAAACAGAAAATCAAAACCCAAAATAATTGCGCTGTCTTAATATACAAAATTTAAAATATAAAAACATATTTTGAATCTTTCAAGCGTAAGCAAATTTCGAGACAATATTGAATGTTAAGTGTTTCCTTTTTACCATTTTTACTCGTAAATTTAAGGTATGTAAATGCAGTAGGGCGCGCCTTATACATATGTATGGTAAAATTTTTTTGTCAAGTTTGAATTATAACAAGAATGCGTTTTAAGATACGAATTTTTTAATGAAAAATGTTTAGACAGTTTTTAAGAATATTGTGATTTGAACAGTAAATATTGAAATGTATGTTATTTTACATTTGTTAATTAGGACAACGGCTGGGTAATACAAAACAATTAAATAAAAATGAAATGGCCAATGTAGTCTGGCAGCTCTAGAACTTAAACAATAAAAAAAATAAACCAATTATGAACTACGTTTAAACGTGGTCAATACAATTTACTGACCACAAACTGTGTGCCAGTGCTAGCAAGATGTTAAGTTTTTTTGGCTACGGGAAACATTTCTAAGGAAGAATGCAATTTTCCATTTCTCAGTATAAGACGCACCCTAATATACATTTAACGTTTTCGTAAATACACACAACTGTAAATTTTTATTATGCATTATTTACCCAACATTAACATTTTTTTTAAATACTCAAGTATGCATGTGAAATTTTTCTAATTTTTTTCTTTACCTTTTAAACATAAAGGAAATTACGAAAAAAAAGTTGATTGTAAGGAAATCCCATATGCGATTGTAAGTAAGAAAACATAGAACAATAATTTCATTTTTTTATCATCAATAGAATGGAATCTTGTATTCATGTATTTGAGTATGAGTGCCTTTCAATATGCAAAGTTTTTGTATTCACACATACAAGAAAGTCTTCATTAAATTGAATTGCATCATTAAAATGACAACTTTTATCGTTAGCAGTCATCTCCATTCAACGCCATCAAATCATCATCATTTTCGTCTTCTTTTCCAGCTCTTGTTGTTGTTATCTCTGTTATGTTTAAGCTTTAAGTCAATAGTAGTAATGTCTATGTAAATGTCACAGTATGTGTTTTTATCTGAGTGTTAGTAAACCTTGTTCATACACACATACATTAGTCAGTGTCAGTGATTGTTTGTTATGTGGCATGGGACAGAACTCCATTGCAGTCACACATCACATCAATTGATGTCAGCAGAATTCATGAATAAGTCTATTTTTAAAATGTCTATTTACTTTTTCTTGTTGGTTTTGTTCTTGCTGTTGTAGTGGCAGTTGTAAAGAATCTTGTACCCTATACCATGTAATTGTGGGACGAAGAGTTTGTAGTCGAATTAAGATCAAGTCAACACAATAAAAAATTGAGCTTCACACGAAGCAGGTTTGTAAATGAGAAATGTAAAAGTTTTGCTTACCACACTGCTTACGGAAGACATGAATTTTATATGGCGAGTTTTCACTTTGTTGCAATACATTGTTGACACAAAAAGCGCTTTATCCAACGCATATAAAAATTGGTGAACGTAGCTATCAGCTTTGCACACTGAATGTTTTTTAAAAGTTATTTTTGATATTCTCCCTTACAAACCTGCTTCGTAGTAAGGAAATTCCGTGGCACTTGAAATATTGTTTTTTTTTTATGAAACTTGTTAAGAGTTCATTCACTTACTTTACTGCATCTCTGTATATCTCATTGCGTAGCGCATAAATATGCGCTTATATTTTTAAAAGACCCACTAGTGCTTCACAAAATGATGGAATTTTTTATTGGGAAATTACGCATATAACTCAGGGTTGGAGAATTCAGTACTATTGTACTTTATCGATATTCTTAGGGCCATTATTACAACTTGCCAATAGTTAAAAGTCGGATTTTGTTGGACCGATAAATAGTTTTGCATTATTACAACTTCCATTTTTTATTGCTGTTATTTTCAATAATAATAATATTTAATAGATGAAAACATAATAAATGAAGGTTTTATAATGCAAAGCTTTTTATCGGTCCGACAAAATCCGACTTTTAACTATTGGCAAGTTGTAATAATGGCCCTTAAAGATATAAAATACTACAACACCCATACAAGGTTCTTTTGGAAAACGAATTAAATTTTTAAACCAGGTTTCCCTTGAATTAAACGAAACACTTTAAGTCCAATTTGACTTTTGTCGTGGATGGCAATACAAAATTTGACAATATTCGATAACTAGATCAAAGGTTGTGTCGCACTTAATGTTCGAAAACGAAAACATTTTAAAATGTTTATCATTAAATAAACATTAAAATGTTATTTAATTCTGGTTTATCAAAAAGTTTTAAACATTATTTCAACCGATTGCTGGAACATAAGAGCTACAAAGTTTAATTTCTTTCGACAGAGTCTAAATATGGATTGATACTCTGAAATTGTTCTTCTTGGTATGACGCATAACCTAAATTCCAAAACGGTTAATGAAATAGTTTTATCCATTTTTGGTAGCTCGTCTAAATTTCCATTACAAAAAATATAAATTTTCATGTTTATTCGTGCTTATTATCGAACAACCATGATATGGTTGTGCTTCTGGATGGAGGACTAATTTAGCCAAAGTATGGTAGCCGGTGACAATAATATGGTTAAATTAACCAATATTTGATAAAAAAAAAAGTTTTTTTTAAACAGAATGTGGGTGTGGCTCCTAACATACAATAACAATATAAATTTACGTAAATCTGTAAAATGGTTACAAAAAAAGTTTCTAAATTTGTATCAAAAAGTATGGTTATAAATACAAAACATGTATAAAAAAGTGGCCTGGCATAGAGAAGTGGGGATGCCAACTCCTATACACAGACAACATAAATTTATGCAACAGTAATAGTTGAAAGTATTACCTAAAATTTGTCTAAAAAAGCCTCAATTGGAAATGTTAAAATGGCACTTCCTTTACAAAAACTCCATAAACTTATAATTCTTTAATTTTTTTTTAACTTAGAACAAATAGTTTGGTTTTCTTTACAGAACATCTGTCAAAAGGACCTGCAATATAAATACAATAAAAATATCTGTGCATTTGGAGAACGGTAACAGAAAAAGTATCTAAGCTTAGTAAAAATTGTTTCATTATCAAAACACAAGATCAGTTTTAAGAAATAGCTTAACCCTGAAAGGTTACTTTTCATTTTAGTACATAACTAGCGCAACAATTTGTAAGGCAAAAAATCAACAAAAAAATTTTTAGTTAAGCATAAAAAAATAATTTATAAATAAAAAATAAAAGCTTTATTCTCTCTCAAAATACGATATGAATTTTAAAGGTCCAACTATCATATAAATAAGCTTGCTTAAGCTACTGTAAAAAATGTATAAAAAACCTATCAAATTTATTTAAAAACACGAAAACAAATTCAAAGAATATTTGATTCCAAACAGAAAGTGCGATCAGTTTTGCACTTTGCTTAAGCAAATGCCAGCTTCATAAAATTGAACAAGAAGTATTCTATAAGTTCAAAATGAATCGACACATATGAATCACATGTATTCGTACAATTGCTTAAGCCAACTTAAGCATATTATAGTTGGGCCTTTACTCTTTTTTGTGTTTGCAAATTAATGAAATATTTAAAGTGTTTGTCATCAGCTAATATTGTAGTTGCTAAAAGTTACACTCTTTTTGAATACACCTAAAAAAGTTATAAGATAAAAACTAAACAAGCTTCGTCGATTCGACAAACAGTAACCAGCCAGGGTTAATTATTTCTTTCAATGTGGCATGCGAAGCGCACCGGGTTAAGCTAGAACATATGTATTAGAGATGGTTATAAGTGATTTGACACTACCAAATACAACATTTCATCATGCTAGCTCTATTGTGTGTCGGTTGCTTTGTGTTCGTTACGACTTTATGTCTGTGTTCTACGTCCGTCTTTAACTTTCCATTATACGCTATTTATGCAGCAGAAGTTTTCCATAGATGTCGATAATTTCTGCTTAAAAGTCACATTTAAAAAAAAAAAAAGAGAAGCATAATGTTCTTGTGATTTGACAACGACAAAATGAGACAAAAGCAGAAAAAACAAACAAAAATGTAAGGGAAAAAGAAAACTTCGAAACCATTAGATTGCGTACAACCGTAAAAAATTTATTCAAATACACGCGATGTGTTTCAATTGTAATAGAGATGTGCCAATGTCAAACTTGCTGCAAATGCTCTTTTGTCTCAGTTTATCGTTGATGATACCCAAAAGCGTATTTCTTTCTGTTGGCATTCTAATGGATTTAAAAGACACAATCACAACTCACCAGTGAAAATATTTTGTACCGTCTACTCTATCAACATAAAGAAAAGAAAACAGATTGTTTGAAGCAGCAAGAAATGGAACTGATGAACGAACGCTTGCTATTTTTTTTACTCATTATGGGTGCTCACTAAGCATTGCATAAAAATGTAATTTACAACAAAAGTCATAATTGTAATTTATTTTTTTTTGGATTTAAAAAAAAAAAAAAAATTTTTAAATGATTTAGATCGTTAGTAACATTTTGCGATGACACATTTTAGACATTGAAAAAATAAAGTAAACTTTTTGTCTCTTATAGTTTTATTAAATAAAGCTGATAGAGTATATGAAAACGCAGATGGAATCAATTGCATGCGAAAACGCAAAAAATTAAATTCAGTAAAATCGGTCAAATAAAAAGAACTGGTAAAACAGAATTCAAATTATCTTCAAAATCTTAAGAATCGCTTAATGATTGGGTTAAGCATCCATAAAAAAATTCGGTCAAGTAAAAAAAACTTTAAAAACAAGATGCGAACCAGGTCGAATTAAACTACAGGTGGAAGCAATACTACAACAATCCAAAACCAACAGAGGTATCTAGCATTGCTTTGTTACCCCCGTATTCGTAAGCCACTATTAAATCTTACAAACGTTTATTAAGGGAAAGTTGAATGGAACATTTGTTTTGTAAACTTTGATTAATTTAAAAAAATATTTTTATGAGTGCTGACTTTAGTGTTTATTGTTCGAAATATCTAATAAGACCAAAACCAAAAAGGCTAGAACTGTCAAAATCAGATTTCGTTTCGCCACCATCTGCAGTTGAATTCGCGTTACTACAAACCAAATTCGAAAAACTAAAGAATTGCTCAATGATTACGCTTTTTATTTGTTTAAGCCCCATATTCATAAACAAAAATTTCATTTTTATAAAAGGTTTATTGAACAACTTTTCATAGAAAATTCCATTCATAAACCTTTTATAAACCTGAAATGTTTTTTTATGAATATGGGGGTAAATTTGTATAGTATAGTAAAGTATATTTTCAAGGAATTGAATTGGAATGATGTATTCCTTTTCGGCAAACCATATCCAGCAAGTTTCTGAGAAAACTATTTTAGAAATTCCTTTGCAAAGTGTTTGACTTAAATATAAAGTTTAATATAAACAAGTAAGAAGCTTTATTTGGTTATGCCGAATCTTATATACCCTTCATCATTGTGCGATAATAACCGAAATTTATACAAATGCCGTTCTTAAGATATGCATAAGCCAACTTTGTGCCATGGCCGCTTGTCAAACCCCACCCACATATTGTCGGATGTTGTGTATTGACAATTAAGATTTAAAAGCTTTTGCTCTAGCCGTTCACCAGATATGCAGAAATCTATAACATCTTTTTATGGGAATTTCCACGTCCACTGGTCCAATTCTGCCTACATTTAGAAGCTTTGGATTCTGCCATATTCTAGATATATAGAAAAATAAATAAAATAAAACAACAACAACGAAAGATTCTTGGGTAAAATTAGAGGCAGTCTTGGTTTATTGCTATATCTCAGCCATTTGTGGACCCAACAGGTTGAATTTTAATACCAAGCAATTCCGGACTATATGTGACGTAAGTATATGACTACGAAGTCCCCATCAAATCTGGGATCTTTGGAGAGCCCATTTCAACGGACAGGCGGACATCGTTAAATCAACTTCGCTCCTTATAAGAACCCCGAACATCTATATTTAAAAGGGTATAAGATAAAGACGGTATGACAAACTGAGACAACATTTTGAAAATTTTACAGGAGAAACAAAATACTATTTATTTATTTATTTATTCACAAAATTCCTTGTATCGTTGTATAAAAAACAAATAGTAAACTATGTATTTAAATACAACATACAATTGATACAACGATACAAGGGGTTTTGTGATTACAGTAAATAAATTGATAAATTACATTAAACTGTTTATAATTAATTTTTGTTTTTTTTCATTTAAAACCTACCAGTTGTTTTGACAATTAAAAATTTTGCTTCTTATACAAACAGCTAGTTAGGTCTTTTATCGTTTATCGTATATTTTTTGTAGATAGGACCGTTTGATTTTTGTCAATAAAAATGCCAAAATTGGAAGTGGAAATTTGTGTTGAAGCAATACATTAGATTTAATGGCAAAGTTGATTTTAAATTTTTTGCTAGTTAGGGCCTTTTGCGTTTTAGGTAACGATATAACCTTTTACCTTCGGTGAAGAGTATAAAAAGAGTTTAAACCACAGCTTTCCAAGCACAATTAAAGGACATTTTAAGACTTTCTAGATTGACACTTTGCAAAAAGCTTACGCATATTTTTCAGAATAATTTTTCAACTTTTTTACACTATCCATTCTCAAATATTTAGCAACACGGGCAACAATTGCCCATTTAACAACAGTTGATGACGGTGCCACGAATTTCAGAACAAAAGGAAAGTTCAGCAGCTAATGCTAAGTTCTAATGCCGTCCAATAGGATTTTTATTAATAATGTCGTTAATTTGCTGAAAATAACTATCAATTCTGAATAATTGTGCAAATCTTACATTATTTTTAGCATTTTTTTCTTACGACAAGTCGGGGAAATGAAATATCTTAGTTACGTTTGATTTCTGAAGGCCACAATTGATTTATTATAAGGAAGCCATTAAACTCTTCAAGAATTTTCTAATCACAAAAGACAGGCTCTGTAATCAGGACAAAGCTTGTTCTGATATTATTATGACAGTCCAAAATTTGTTTGGTAAAGAGAAAACGATAACAGACCAAGTATTGCGTTGTCTGACTTTTATTTAACTGAATCAGTTTAAAACAGCCAATTACATTCTTCAACACTTTATTTAAGTGAACTCTTCCGTCTAAAAAAAAAATTAGTTTTAATAAAAAAAAATTTTAATGATCAAAATATATCAATAGCATCGTTTCTTGGAGAAACAAGGTCCCATAGGCACCGAACACTGCATTTTTCTGGATATAATGGAGCCTGTAGGGTCTGTTGTGGATTTACCTTAACCCATGTTCGGCAATTTTATTTATTCACAAGCCCGTTGAACCAAAAATAAGTCTTAACGCTAAGAGCGGGTTTAAGAGTTTAAGCCAGGATCAATAGAAAGATTTGTTAATCTTATAATAAAATTAATCCAGCCTTAATTCTCTTTGGCGTTTTTGAGTGAAAGATTAAAGTTTTTAGCATTGCCATATGAATTGACAATACTTTTATGTATAAGTATGGCAGTTTAAAACAAATGCCAAAAATTGTCATCAAATTACTGTTCTTATTGTAAAAAAGAAGAAGAAAAGGCGAGAATTTTATTTCAAAATAAATGAAATTGGAAAAGAAGCCCAACAATTAAGCATTATTTTATCTTACGAGGTGGAATATTAAATAAAACTTTAATAAAAAAAACTGTTTGTCATTAAATAAATAAAAAAAGATTTGGCCTATTTTTTAAGTTATATTTCCTTTTATAAGCCGTTCGTACTTTTGAAAGTTCTGCAGCAAGTTTAAACCGCCAACTTCGGGCGTTTAAGCTAAAAAAGAAAATTACAAAAATCGACTACACAAAAACGAATTTCAAAGATAAGTTCTAATTTAATCGCTGATCTTTATGTCAAAAACTGGCTCTAAGTGTGCTATAACTATCGCCAGGTCAATACTTAACGTAGCTATTTTCATGTAAAGAATGCCATAGTTATATTTTACGTGCAGCAACTTATTTCCCATTTATTACATTTGTGATCTTCCCTAATTAAAATGTTGTACTCAAACAAATTTCTCTAACAAAAATACAGAAAAAAACTAAATAAATTTGTTTGATTCTCTAACCACTGACTTGGCTTTATATCTAACACTGACTTTTCAAACATTTCAATGAAATAATTAAATTCTTCTTTTTTCAAATACTCGTATGTTTTGCATTTTTATTATTTCGTCTCCTATTTTTTTAACCTTTCCTTCTAAATGGCTTTCTAAGAAAAACAAATCTGTTTTAACAGGCAAATTTTAAATGAAAAAAAGAAAAAATATGCATAGCAATATATAAACGTATATTTATATGAATGCTTGTCAGTATCTTCGCAATAGATCCTTTTACACATTCAAATGAATTTATTTTATATTTGCTCTTCTTCTGTGTCTTTATTTATTTAAATGCAGATGTAAAGACTCATTCATTCAAATTGAGAAGTGTACAATTTATGTGTAATGTGTGTGTATATAGTGTTATATATGTCCTTGTAACCGAATAGAATGGCATAAAAATGTTAAAAGTTTTTTAGTTTTTACTATTCGTTTTCTTTTTTAAACCCTCTACCATCACGATTAATAAACGAAGTTACATTAAGTTCGGTATTTCTTCTGTAACAGCAAGAAATTTCACCTAGGACCCGTCTGTATGTGAAGAAATACACTACATTCTAAAATGCTAAACAGAAAAAAATATGTTGCTGCTAAATTGTTTCTAAAAATATTTTTGCACTATCACCTTCGGCGACATTACATCCAAAAAAATGGTCGTAAAGTTTGGCATAGATTATTTTTGTATGACTAAATTATGGCCTCAAAATTCTTTACGATGCTTTAATAATGAAAAGGGTTGCGGTTTCCATGAAAATTCATGTTTTTGTCGATGGTCTAGAAATGATGTCGACCAATTACACTGTTGAAATTAAGAAAAAACGAAATTCTTTAAAATTACCTTAAAGAAAAGTTGAACTTTTTTCTACGCGCAGTCGTTTTAGCAACATAATTTTTTATCCTTTTTTAAATAAATAAAAGTCATCTTTAAGGAATGGAGACAGTTTTTAGATTTGCTAGAAATAAATGATGAATGTAAAAAATAAAGTGGGGTTGATCATACATTTGATCCATCTAGGAGCATCACAGGCGATACAAGGGCCAAATTTAAGAATTTCAATTTACTCAAGAGAATTAAACGTTTAATCAAGTGAATTAAACATTTAGCTATGTGAATAAAAGTTAAATTGATTTTTTACTGGTGCAAATTTAATAATTTTTTAATTAATATTACAAATTTTTTAATCAAAATCAATTTGTTATTTACTTTTGTGTTCTATTTAAAAAGAAGTTATGATTTTTAGGGGGTAATTTTGTTGTTCACTTCACCTTGCGTTGAGAAAATTAAGCTTTATTATGTTAATCAAAATGACTTTACTCATTGACAGTCTTTATTATAATAAAAATACAAGTATAATTTCTTATAGTAGAACTTATGGTTACTTATAATAATCAGTTACTTTAAATACATTTAAGGGTTACCATATAGAACTTAATATCATAACATCCCCCTTTTTTTATAAAGATAAATATGATACAAAAATTACTAAATTTATGATACATAAAAACACTTCATAAATTTAATCTATTAGGCGGTATTATTTTTCTACCATATTTTGATGTATACATATCGTTATCGTTCCTATTAGTATTAATTTCATCATTTACATTTTCAAAATTTCTAACATTAGAATTTTCATTATCACGATTTGCACTAACATTTTCAACATTATGATCAGTATTAACATTATCATTATTCATAACCAAGTTACTGTCAGGGTTATCACCCCCTACAACAAAATCATAATAAACATTCTCATCACTATCAGATTCCTGTCCTCCCTTTTTTCCCTTTGCCAAATTGTCCGATTTCCGTCCTACTTTCAAAATGTGTTGTCTGTTTCTTCTATAAACCACACCATTTTCATCCCTAACTAAAAATGATCTAGGCTCCTTACATTTTCCAATGATTTTGCCTCTGAACCATATTGATGTTGGATTTTTCTTAAAACAAACCTGTTCATCCACCTCAATTGGTTTCAGATTAACTGAATTCTTATTGTAATTTCGAGAGGCCTTTAATTGTCTTTGTCTAAATTGTTCGCTAACCTCTTTCAGATTCGTTAATTTTGGCTTTAAATCATTCGAAAACGAAGGCAATTTCGTACGTAATTTTCTGCTCATTAGCAATTCAGAAGGACTTGGCATACCATTTTTTGATATTGTTCGATGCTGTAAAAAAGCTATATATGGATCTGTACCAGAATCCCTGCATTTATACAAAATATTCTTTATTGTCTGAATAGATCTTTCCGCAAGACCATTTGAACGAGATAAATATGGACTCGATGTAATACTGTCAATACCCCAGTCAATACAAAATTGTCTAAAATCCTTTGAATTGAAAGGCGGCCCGTTATCCGAAATTAAAATAGTAGGAATACCATGTCTAGCAAAAATTGATTTTAGCTTCGTTATAACCTGTATAGAAGAGTAACCAGAACTCAAAACTTCGACTTCAAAAAACTTCGAATAATAGTCTACGACTATCAAATACATTTTCCTATCAAATTCAAATAAATCACATCCGACTTTGTACCAAGGTATGTTAAATATATCATGATTTTTCAAATCCTCTTTAGGATTAGCATTTCTGTATTTTAAACAAATGCTGCAATTGGATACCATGTTATAAATATCATTATTTATGTTGGGCCAATAAACTGAAGCCCTTGCCAAAGTCTGGCAACCTTGAATTCCCATATGACCCTCATGTACATTCTGTAACATTTTCGGTCTTAAGCTTTTTGGCACTAAAATACGTTTATTTTTGAACAAAATACCCTTCACCACACTTATCTCATCTTTAATTGGATAAAATTGTTTTACCTCTCCATCTACCTGTCTCTTATTAACCGGCCAACCATCTCTCACATAGTCCATAATTTTCCTAAAAACTTGATCATTCCCAGTTTCCAGTTTAATTCTCTCAATTTGATTTTCCGGTAGTGCCAATTGGCATAATAACGAGTTGCATTGTAAATCAATGTCTTTGTCTAAATCCGAAAGAGTTTTCTCCCTAAGTGGTGCCCTAGACAAGGTATCGGCAATAAAAAGATCCTTACCTGGTTTATACACCACAGTTAAATTATACGATAACAATCTCAACATGAATCTTTGAAGGCGCGTTGGAATATTATATAGAGGTTTATTAAACAGTGGAACAAGAGGTTTGTGATCTGTTTCAACAGTCACATTTTTACCATAAATATATTGATGGAAACGTGTACACCCAAACAATATAGCGAACAGTTCCTTTTCAATTTGTGCGTAATTCCTCTGACAGTCTGTCAGGGAAGCAGATGCATACGCTACAGGGTTTTTACCATGCATTATAACCGCGCCCACAGCAAACTTCGAAGCATCCACTGATAGTGTAATTGGTTTATTTACATCGTAGTACGTTAAAACTGGAGCTTTTGTAATTTCTTTTTTTAAATTTTCGAATTCAGTCTGCTGTTCACTGTTCCACCTCCATACAGAATCATTTTTCAAAAGATCCCTCAAATGTTTGTTCTTATGTGACAAATTGTCAATAAAAGATCCCAAATAGGTTATCATCCCCAAAAATCGTTGTAATTCCTGTTTATTTTCCGGTACGGGCATTGCTAAAATCGATTCTATTCTTTTGTCATCGGGTCTTACACCCATCTCACTAAAAATATGCCCAATAAACTTTATTTCAGTTCTGAAAATTATTGACTTTGTTCTATTAAATCTTAGACCCACTTTCTTTCCCCTTTCCAGGACCTGCCTTAAAATTTCGTTATGCCTCTCCACACTAGATGCATGTATTAAAAAATCGTCCATATATATTACTAAACCTGAAATATCACCAAAAAGTCTTATCATTTCAGCATGAAATATCTCAGGTGCTGAGCTTATGCCAAATGGCAAACGTAAAAAACGATATCTTCCAAATGGGGTATTAAAAGTACATAGCCTAGATGATTCATCATCAAGACGAATCATCCAAAAACCAGAATTAGCATCTAGCAAACTAAAAATTTTAGAACCACTCATACGAGATTTACATTCATCTATTGTAGGCAAATCAAATCTAGGTCGCACAATAACCTTATTCAAATTCCGCGGATCCAAACACAATCTCAAATTACCATTTGATTTTGTAACTAGTACGATTGAATTAACCCAATCTGTAGGTTCTTTAACCTCAGTGATAACATTTAATTTAACCATTCTTTCAATTTCATTTCTTAATGGCTCATGAAGGCTAAACGGTACACGACGCGGCGGATCTATTACCGGTTGACAATTTTCTTTTATTTGCAAATGACACTCTTTCTTAAGCTGACCTAAGCCATGAAAAATCTCTTTGTACTTTTCCATAATTGTCTCACAATTTATTTTGTTGACTTTTTTTACTAAATTCATTGTAGTGGCCATTTCAAGACCAATAATATTGTTACATTTCATATTCACAATATAAAAAGATGCAGCATAAGCCACGTTACTATATAAAAAATCGACAAAAATCTTCCCAACTACGGGTAACTTTTCCCCACTAAACGTAAATATATTATTATATTCCTTATTATCTACCTTACTGATACCTAAGGCATTGAAAGTGTTGATTGACATCAGATTCGCTTGGGCCCCCGTATCCACCTGGCAAACTACTGCTTTCCCATTTATTTCTACGCTGACGTTCCAAATATTTTTACTAAGCTTCTCACCAATGGTTCCAACAAATAGACTTTCTTCATCTTCATCTTCTTCTTCAGTATTATCAAAAACATTCCTTATATATTTGTTCCTGTTTAAATCACCAGAAGTTCTTGAAAAACACATTCTCGCATAGTGATTTAATCTGCCACATGCATTGCATGTAACACCTTCAGCCGGGCACTTGTTGTTGTGTTTTTGGCCACATTTTTTACAGATGGTCGACACTTGATGCTTTTGCTGCTGTTGATACGATTGCTTTTGATATATTTGTTTTTGATACGGCTGCTTCTGGTATTGCTGTTGTTGTTGTTGATATGTTTGCTTCTTATGTAAATGTTGTATTGCTGCTACCACTGGCTCTTCCTCCTTTTGCTCATTTTGCATACTGGCTAAATTTTCCTTCGCCATCTCTATACTTTTGGCAATCTCCAAAGCTTTCTTCCAATCGATATTTCCTTCACTCAACAAACGTTCTTTGATATTTTTATTGTTTTGTGACAGCCCGCAAATAAAAATATCCTTCACCAAGCTTTCACGCAACGAACCAAACTCACAAGAATTACTCAAATTCTCTAAAGTTGTCGCATATTGCCCAATGGATTCTTCATTTTTCTGCTGTCGCGTAAAAAACGCATGTCGTTCCATTGCAATGTTAATTTTAGGAATAAAATAAGCTTCAAACAACTTAAGCAAGTCATTATATTTTATTGTGTCCATATTGACGTTAAACGAATTAAAAATATGCAGGCACGCCGGCCCCATATGATGCAACAGTAGCGCAACTTTTCTTTGTTCAGATTCCTTTTCCAAATTCGAAGCCAATAGAAATATCTTAAACTGCTTACTCCAGTTGGCCCATTCCGTAGCAGCATTTCGCGCTTTTACATTAAAAAATGGCGTCGTCGACATATATGACGGAGTATTTTCCACGACTTGAAACTTGTCGTCCGGCATTTTGTATCTTATATTTTTGTTCTTTACAAAAACCACCAAATTATTGTTGCTCTAATTGGTTTTTTTTTTTTTTTTTTATAATCAATTTATTTATTTATTTTTTTTTTTTATAATATTTTATGACGACTTAATTTTCAATTCAATTTAAATTTTCAATTTTTTTTTTTTTTTTTTCACCTGACACCATATTATGTTAATCAAAATGACTTTACTCATTGACAGTCTTTATTATAATAAAAATACAAGTATAATTTCTTATAGTAGAACTTATGGTTACTTATAATAATCAGTTACTTTAAATACATTTAAGGGTTACCATATAGAACTTAATATCATAACAAGCTTTAACAATTTTGAAGGTTATGTTTTGCATAGAATTTTATGTAGAAAATATTTTGAAAACTGGGTGTTTTTACAGAAATTTTCTATGCGAACATAAACGTCCGAAATTGTTGAATACATATTTTAATTGTACTGTCAAATTTCATAGGGCCATGTACATAATTTGCCGTAACACCTTGAAAAAGTCAGCTTCTAAAAAATATTTAAATGTTAAAAAGCTTCATGATACCATCAAAAATAATGTCACATTCATAAAATTATAGCAAATAGAATTAATAGGACACACTTTGTGAATATCCTACTAGTTTCTTTTTCCACTTCTAATGCCCGTAATTTCTACAAAAAGATATCTAGCTGTGTATAGAAATCTATGGTGTAAAGGCTGTCACATTTCAAAAGAAAACTATAGGTTAAATATCGTTGAAATAGGTAAATATAACTGTTAGGTACGAACACGACTAGATTTATTTCTGTATAAATAACTATTATTATTATTATTGCAATTCTTGGTGGAGGGTTTTAAAGATTCGGCCCAGCCGAATTAAACTTTTTCACTTGTTTGTATTTTAATTCTTAATTTTTTTTGTCCATTCTCATATCCACTACCAAAAATCTAATGGAATGTTTTCTGGCGGTGTAATTGTCAGTTATTGCTGCTTTAAGGTCGATCATTTTAGTTTTCTATGAATTTATGTAGCAAATGTAGCACATGTTCACTGTTAATACAAATTTTTGTAAATGAAGATTTATGTATTTGTACAACTACTAGTCGAATATTAAATAAATAGAAAAAAACATCTTAAAAGATAAACCGTAAATGTACTTCAATAGAATCACCCAAAGCATTGCTAACTGTAAGCATAACACAGTACAACATTTTCCAGGTGATTGATTCGGGACTCAATTCTGATAATTGCTTATAAAAGTAGACCCAAAAAGAAGAACTTCTGCATCATTAGTTTGGTCATGGTACCTCAATAAATAATTTAAAAATTAATTTGAAGTTAGCAAGTATTACCCTATACTAATTTGTCACGTTTTAGGCTCTTTTGTCTGTCATAACTCGAGAACCACTAGTCCGAATAAGCTGAAACAAATTAAGAATTACAATTCCTTTAATCTGTTCATACAACGTTTCGCTGCATAAGCAACAGTTTCGCAGTTATAAATAAATGTATGAAGAAAAAAATATTTTTTCCCAAAAAATTTTAATTTTTTATTTTTAATTGATAAAAAATCCAAAACGGTAAAAAAAGTGTCAAGTCCTATTACAGATTGAGGTACCATGACCAAACTAATGATGCAGAAGATCTTCTTTTTGGGTCTACTTTCATGAGCAATTATCAGAATTGAGTCCCGAAATCATGTGTTATACTGTGTAATGTAAGAAGTTCATGTGTGGTAAAAATAGAGATGTATATAAATGGCATTATAAAAGCAATAATGTTGTACCTTCATATATAACACATGTTCATATTAATTTATTATTGAAAACCCTTAAGTAATGATAATAATTATAAATAAAGTAATTGCTCTTAATAATTTTAAAAATTTAAATTGTGTTGTTAGGATTTTCATAATATAATTATTATTTTTTTTATTTATACTTATGTATATATAATAATGCTTATTTAAAATTTTGGTTATCTTACATTTCAAGTGACTTTATATAAAAAAATACGCAGAGCAAAAAATACCAGAATTGAAAGCTGTAGCTCGTTTCTGTAATTCTCGCATCGTAAAATTTCTTACATGAAGTGTGAAACAAAAAATTCCATCGTTTCTCGATTTGTGTTTCTGTATTTGGATGCGAAAACAGACACAACAAATTCTGTTTATACTGGAATATTTCCAGTAATTAAGTGTCAAATAAAAGCGAAACGTCAACAAAAGAAATAAATATAATAAAAACAGGGCTGCCAGATTTGACGAGTTATCGTCATCTTGATGATTTTTTGTTCCGATATTAACAAAGTGAAGTTTTGATGATTTTTCTAAAAAAGTGACGAAAGCAAAAACAAAATCAAAAATATTTAATAATTTTGTTGTTACTTTCTATAGAAATTCATCTTGAATTTTTAAATTTCAAACACTTCTATTTTGTGGCGTTGAAAATTGAAAAAAAAAAATAATATGAATGTCTGTAGAAAGCTACAACAAATTTATAAAATATATTTGATTTTATTTTTGCTTTTAATGAAATTGTTGGCGTTGCGTTTTACACTATAAGCCCCTTAGTCTTCGAAATAAGATAATTGTAAATATTTTTATATGTTTGTTTATTAGAAAAAAAGATATCTTTAGAAACAAGGCTGCTTAAATTTTTATATGTATCCCTATTGTGAAAATTGTCCTCGAAATTGTTTGTTTCTTCCCTAAAAAATGTATCGGCAAAAGCAAAATTTCGAGGGAAAGTAATGGACCGACTTGGCTTATTTTGAACATTTAATATTTGATATTCTTATCTTATATGTACACTTTTGTGCCAAAACCATTATTCCGGCAAGAAACAAATTTGTTTGTCTCCCAGTAAAAACTTTTTCAAAATGGATAACTTCTTTCACTCGTTATTAAGTAGCTTTCTTCCATAAGAACTTCGATAACTACTTTTTTCTGGATGTATTAAGATAAAAAAAATGACTTACTTTTGAATTTGTTCTTTTTTGCACAACCCTTGTAAAATTCATTAGTTTTTCAGTAGAATTGTAAGTAGTGCTTTTATGTGTTTCTGATTACTTAACATATTATTTTGTAGGCGAAGATTTTACTGGGTCTTTAACCCGTTTATTTATGAACCGATTTTTTTAATTTTAACTACAAGGTATTCTACTAAGTCTATTTCAGGTAAAAAAGAAAAAGATTATAGGAATAGGTAAATTAAAGATTTATATCTCAATTATTAAATAATAATTATTAAATACCCATGAACTAGTTAGAACATAGTTAAGTTTTTGTTTGATTATTTTTTAATAAAAGTCGAAACAAATTTGTTTAAAATTGATTTTAAATTGCACGATTTTTAAAACAAAAAAGACGATCTTTTTTATTTTTTTCTCAGGAAATTGACGATTTTGACACAAATTTATCTGGCAGCACTGATTAAAACCAAAACAAGAAAAGGCTAACAAAAATTTAAACTAACAATATATAACAATTGTTTTTTGTGTATTTTCATCATATAAATTATGCATTTATCATTTATATTCCTTCTATTTTTTTATTTATTTAAAAAAAATAGTATATAAACATATTTTAAATTCAAAATATCTACATTTTGTTTTTCTCGCCACCAATTTCAAATGTGACTTATTTTGACAGTTCTTGAAAGAAACTTTTCGCAAAATATTGTTATAGAAACACTTTTTCTCGCATGCTTCCAATAATTGCTGGAAAATTATTAAAATGACAGATAATTCTCGCAACGGAAAGATACAGAAACACTTGTGCGAGAAAAACCATTTTTTGTTTCATTTTGCACTATTTCTGTCTTGATTCACTGGTTTCATGCGGAAAATTTTACGATGCGAAAAATGCAGAAACGGGCTACTGTTAACATATTTAAAAACATCGTAGTCAGAGACCTGCGCCGTGGGATTTTATCGGCGGCGGCGGCTTATGCAAAACAACAATTTAAGCCATTTTCCGCACTCTAATTCACTACTCTTAACTCATTTTCTTATATGGGCATTTCCATTTTGACGTGTCGTGATATTTGTACCACAAAATGTAAAAAAATTAAATGAAGAAGTCAAATTTGTAAAAAGTGTTTTTATATAAACAATGAAGTTTCAGAAAAAAAATTACAGTAATCGACGCTAAGATATAAGCAAAAATCTGCGCTGGCGTGACGTTAAAAAAACGGAAGTAGATTTTGACTTGCATTACAAAACTGAATAATACTGAGAATTGAGCAAGATGTTTTATATAAAACCTTTTTTAGTAAACTTTTGACTAATACAAATTTATTTTTCAAGCTATAAAATTTATAAATCTTTGCTCGTTTAAAGGTAAATATGGGCCTTTTCAGCGAAAAGTCTACTATTTTAATGTAACGCCAGATTGCAAATAAGGTTGTATTTTCGGACCATGTTGTTCAATCGTTATCCCTTTTTTACTATTTGTAGAAAAGTATACAATACATATACAATTTTTTGAGAAACAATTTAAAATACTTCTGGCGTTACGTTACAAAAAGTAGAATTTTGGCTGGAAATGCCCATATGTCGTTATTTTAAAAATGTTGATGAAATTTTTGTGCTTTATAAGCAGGAACTTGACAGAATTGGGAGTCAGACTTTATTAGAGTTGCACTTTTTAAGGATAGTCAAACAGAAAAGGATGTGGTAAGGTGTTTAAAAAAGAGAATAGAAAATATTTACAATGAATCGGTGGCTAAGCTGGACTTTTTAGCTCATAAATTGTCGGCAACGGCGGCTAAAAATATTTTTAATCGTAGTGGTTCATTTTTATTTTACTTGTTCATAGCTTAAACAGTCATGACAAAAAAATTTGAAAAAATTACTCTTATGTAGTTTTGGTGTACAATTGTTGCTTTGTGCAAAGAACTATGTCTTCCTAGAGGAAGTTTTTCAAAAAACAAAAAAAAAATGCAAATAACGAACATTTTCCTACAATTTATGTAGAAAGGCAAAACTTTAAAAGTTGACAACTCTACGTTAAATTGTGCTGCCCACAGACGAGGCAAAATTTGTTGAAACATGTATTACTACCAAACCAAAACTTATACAACACAAAAACAAATTTTATTTTTATTTTTTATTTATGACACATAAAAAATGGAAAATTGTTATATTCAACTATAATTTTTTTCCTGTTCTCATGAATTGCAATTGTTGGCATTTTCCGATTTCTTTTTCATATTTTTTCCTAAGCGAATTGCAAAATCATTCGACAACTGCTCTCAATAAAATAGGAAAGAAAAATATTTTGGGGACAAGAAAAAAAGTACTGGCAGCCCTGAGCCCTCCTCCTAAGTACATCATGGTTGCAAGGTTGAACAAAATTGAAGTTAATACCTTTAGTGTTACATGTACATTAGGGTGACAGCCAAAATTTTTTTCGCGAATTTTAAAGCTTTTTCAACGGAATATTGTGCCAATAGGTCCAAAAGTTTTGTGACGAAAATTTGAGCCAAATCGGACAACGTTTTCTGGACGCGCATCCAGGTCAAAGGTCAGGTATTTTCATATTTTACAATATATACGAAATAAATTTTTTTTAATGAAAAAATGTGGATTTATATATTTTCGTGAAAAAAATAGTAAAAAGATCTTTTTTGATAATTAACCTTTCCTTTATGTCAGGAAATTAATAGATGCTTTTATTCAAAAACGTTAACTACAAAAACACATTTGTTTGTTTGTATTAAATCACACCATCTACATGGCAAAAATTTTAAAATTGCTAATTTCCTAGACAACAACCATTATTTTTAACGGATTCTAATGATAAATTTCAAGGCCTACTAGATTTTTAAAATACGACTGAATTATGTATTTCCCCAAAAATTATATAAATTGCATTCAGTCGTGTGAATTACTTGTGTAAAGCGCTTTTGGTTAGTGATTTTTTGTGAATTTTGTAAAAATATATAACAATGCCCTCGTTAAGGGAAGAAATATTTTTAATAGGCTATTCAAAACACCAAATAGTTGGTTCTAAATTTCCGTCGAAGGGGGACTGCCTCAAAGTTTTTTTTCATAATATGAGGACAACGAAATTAACTGCAAAAGATAGTGCTGATCTTGTGGTAAGAGAGTGTATAATTTTTTGGGAAAAGGCCCGTATTCCTGTTCACGATTTGCACTGGTGTACAAAAAAAATGTTGCGTCTGTATGAGGAATGGAAAGATTTAAAAAAAAATATATCTATAGTGTCCGACATTCATAAAAACAGAAGAAAACTGTGGAGCGATAATTTAGGCGATCTCTTCGATATTGCTCGTACCGATGCACTGGAACTAATAGATTTAGAAGAAGACAAGCAATTTTTAATTAAACAAAGAATGAAAGGTCGCGAAGGTTGTATGTTGGGAGTCGACTGTAATCTAAAAAAAAAAGAGGAAAGAAAAAGAAATCGCAAACAACAAGAAGAGTTGCGTAAAAAATTAAGTGACGAATTACCATCAACTTCATCAGGTAAAAATTTAATTAAATATTAAATAACGTTGTTTTAAATTTTTGTTGGAAGTACTGAACTGTGACAAAATTTATTTCAGCCTGCAATATGATTGAATTTTCCGCGTCTGAAGATGCTGCAACATCAGAGGAAGAATATTCTGAATGTTCGATTGAGGCAAACGTTTTCGCAGTACTTCTTGTACGAAAAAGCAAAGTGTCTTAACGTCAAGACTAGCTGCAGTTTTCGACAAGTTAAAATTAAGTCAGAGAGATGCTGTACACTTATTGGTTGCAGTTATTGACGCCGTCGGACTTAACACATCCGATTATATTTTAAATCGAACCTCCATAAGTCGGGAAAGAGCGCAATTAAGATTAACGCAAAGTGAAAAAATTATAGAAAAGTTTACGGCAAGTGATCAACCTTTGACCATCCATTGGGACACTAAACTGTTATCGACAATAACAGGAAAATCAGAAGACCGTTTGGCTATAATTGCTACGGCTCCAGGCCTAGAGCAAATTATAGATATGCCTGATATTCCCTCTGGGACTGGAGCGGAAATTTCTTCTGCAGTTTATGATGCATTAGAAGACAAACATATTTTGGAACGAACGGAAGCGTTTGTTTTTGATACAACATCATCCAACACTGGTAGATTGAAAGGTGCATGTGTGCTTTTGGAGAGATCAATTGGAAGAGAAATTCTATTTCTAGGCTGCAGACACCATATTTTCGAAATTGTTTTGGCAGCAGTTTTTACGGAGGCCAATGTTGGAGTGTCGTCTGGACCGGACATAACGATTTTTAAAAAATTCAAAAAACATTGGCCAGAAATAAATACAGATAGTTTTGTGCCAGGAATAGCTCATCCACGAATTATGGAAATTATAGGCGATAATGTTGGTGAACTTTTAGATTTTGCTTTAGGAAAAATGAACGATTCATTCCCGAGAAATGATTATTATAAAGAATTTTTGGAGTTAGTAATTATATTCCTTGGTGGCAATCCTCCTTCAGGAATAAAATTCAGAAAACCCGGTGCACTGCACTACGCAAGATGGATGGCCAAGGCTATATACTCTTTAAAGATAGTGATTTTTCGCAATAAATTTCCTGAAGTGACAGATTTTGAAATCAGTGCTTTGATAGAAGTAACAGGTTTCATTGTAAGTTGTTATTCAAATTTTTGGTTATATTCAAATAAAGCGGATAAAGCTGCTTTAAATGATATTATGTTTTTGAGAAAATTGGAAAACTACAAAAGAGTCAATCAAAATATTGCGGGCAAAGCCATTTCAAAGGTATTAAATCATCTGTATTACTTAAGCGAAGAATGTGTGGGCTTTTCTTTGTTTGACGAAAGGATAGACAACATAACAAAAAGCAAGCTAGTAGCGAAGATGTCTGTAGATATATCTGGAAATGAGGATGAAGAGATAGCAAAGAAGCTAATAATAAAGAAGGAAAACTTAAAAAGTTTTATTTTCAGAGACAACTCTGATATTTTACAAGATTTGTTTTCAAAAAATACCAAAAAAGTTTTCAAGAGATTTGGAATTTCAATAGAGTTTTTCAGCAACGATCCACGTTCTTGGAGTGTTACAGGAGAGTACCTAAGAGCGAAACAAATTATTCAAAACTTGGCTGTTGTTAATGATTGTGCTGAAAGAGGCATTCATTTAATTCAAGAATACCATGACAAAATAACAAAAGATGAGGGACAGAAACAACATTTAATGAAAGTAACTATCATATATTATAACTTTTTTAATTTTTTTTTCTCTTGACATGGTTAAATATTTTACAGGTGGTACAAAAATATAGGCAGCTGTATTCAAAAAATGCTAATCTATATTCTCTGCAAAAAGATTTTGATCTGTAGATTTTAAAAGAAAAAAAAACCTACCAAATCACCGATCATAATTTTTGTTTTTAAAATTAGAAAAAGTAGTAGATTGACCATTGAATGAGGACGACGCTGGTAGCGCAGCAGAAAATATATGCATATTCCATCCTGAAATGTAAAAACTTTATGTTAATTGAAAATTTTTCCTGCAATATTTTTAAGTTATTTTATCAAAAGTACACAGAATTTATATACATTGCCAATAATGGCATACATATATTAAACATTTTTGAAATAAAATAGTTTGTGGATCACTTTGACGCAAGGGAAATTTGAGAGTTAGTTCCCAAAAAAACTATTTGAGTGTCCTCTTTATTAAAAGTCTACAGAATCCAGATGTTTTTGTAAAATAAATGTTTTTGTAGAAAATATATGAGTTTCTCAACTTTATTTCATACTAGCTGTGAAATATGCAAATACCTGACCTTTCACCTGGATGCGCGTCCAGAAAACGTTGTCCGATTTGGCTCAAATTTTCGGCACAAAACTCTTGGACCTATTAGCACAATATTCCATTGAAAAAACTTTAAAATTCGAACAAACATTTTTTTACATACAAACCATTGTCACCCTAATGTACATGTGTGAAAGCATAAGTTAAGACACTGAATTAATCTTTTTGTTATGTTTAAATGATTTTTAGCTTAAATACATAATTTGTTATATATTAAGAAATATTGCTTCATTCAAAGTAAATAAAGCAGGCATTATAAGCAAAAATAACAAAAATGCACGATTTATAAGAAAATATTTACGTAAAAAGAAGTATAATTTAATTTTAGCATTATGGTATAAACCCGTTAAAGTTATACAACAAAAGAGTATTTTTAGAAGCGTGTGTGTTTATTGTTGGTGAAAATTTTAATTTTCGACGCCAAACATTTTGTGTTCTTTTTGTATTTTTCTTAGTTGTCAGTCAGGTATTTGTAATTTTAAACAGTTTCTTCCACCGTATTAATAAACAAATATCTTTGGGGTTTTATTTCATATTAAATACATCTCCAAAATATAAATCACATAAAACTTCAACGAAATTAAATAACGCCCAAAATAGAAATTATATTATACCCAAATTGTTTGCGAGATATTTTAAAGAAACTAAATCCACAAATTCTAAAACATAATTATACAGTTTTAGTTTTAAAAATCGAGCGAAAGATGGCCCGTAGCAAAGATTTTCTCCACTTTGATATAACAAAAAGCGGTTTCGCTAGCATCTGAATTCGAGATTTTTAAGATTTAGAATTCTAAAATTCGGTATTTTAAAAATTCTCAAAAATTTCAAATGTTTTCATGGGTTCATCTGCATATGTTTTGTGCTTAGGATGCAAACGCATATACACAATTCTAACTATCTCAAGATTTAAATTGGTATTTTAACAGTCAAAATTTATAGTTTATTTTCCATGGTTCAAACTCAAATTTTTTAGTATTTCAAATTCTTAGCTTTCGGTTTCTATGAAAATTGTAAGCGGCTTTAAAATGGCTTAATCTCTACAATTTGTTAAATTTACTATATAAGACCTTATAATAATCCAAAATGACCTCACCACAAAACTAAACCTTTTCTATTACATTAAAATATTGAAAGAAAAAATGTTTGTCAATAAAAGTGCAGTGCCTCAAATAACACTGAAATTAGACAAAAGACACTTTTGGCATCGATTTAACTACTGTTCTTTGTTATAATTTTTTTTTAAATATAAAGTTGTTTTATTGAAAAGACTAAACACATTAAAGATGAAACGTACTTTTAATTGAGTACTTTCATAATAAGTTGCAAATTTAATGCTCGGCGATTTTAGAAAATGTGTTTGGCAACCCGCTAAAAACAATTTAAGGAGATATGCTAAAATCATTATATCTCTGATTTTTAGGCATGTAATGATGCTGATCAGATTATGTTCGTTCTTATAATATTATTTGAAAAAAAATAATTGTTCAGCATATAGTCAATAAAAACGTTAGTAGGTAGTCTATAAAAAAGTTTGGTGTATCGATATATCGGCAAAGCTTAATCGTATCGTCTAAAAACGTTACGAATAAATCTATCTACCTATAAATCATAGTTCAATAAGATACGACTTATATAAATTTCTATGACTTAGATAAATTTCTTGAAAAATTTTATTCAATATTTTCTTTTAATAATAAAAAAAACTACATTTTTCACAAAATTTAATTTCTGCATTTAAAGTCTTTTAAATTTTTGTAGATACATATTTAAAAACTTACCTAATAAATATTAATAACTTTCCTTTAAACAGCTTATTAATTCTTAAAACCTGTATTAAATCTAATTTTATCGTTCTATATTTCTTTTATGTCATTTTAACTTTTTTTTGCAAATTTTTTATAAAAACAGGCCATATTTTGTGACAATTTGCCATCTTTATTTATTCCACTTATTTAATATAATAACAAAAAACCAAAACCCTTTTCTCTTTTATTAACTTTGCTTTAAGCTAAGACACTTTTCCACTACTTTTTGAATTTGCTTTTATTTCCTAATATACTACACAAACAAACTGACACTTCAAAAAAAAAAAAGCACGACACAACTTATTCGATGATGCAAACAACCACGGCGATTTTAAGAACTTAAAACAAACAGAGACTGCGCTGCTGCTGTAAAAGCACAACTCAAACGCACACGACACAACTCACACGCACACGATACAACTCAAACGCAAAATCGCGGCGATTTCAACAACATAAAACCAGCGATTGCGCTGTATTTAGCTCTGCTCTTTATTAAAAAAAGAAACCGCGGCGATTTAACCAACAGAGACTGTGCTGTCGTTAGCTCTGCTTTTTATGAAAATAAATATCTATCCGATTTTACTAAGTTGCGTTCAACTTTTTGATTAGATTTTTTTAAAATATAATAGAAACCCATTTTACTTTTATTTATTTATAAAAATAAAAAATGGTTTAACACTTTTTACTCGGTTTTTAATTAATTTAAGGGAGTATCTTTTTTAAGACGTTCACGAACTTTGTAAATTTTTAGAAACTAACAAGAAGAGGAAAAGGAAATTATGAAAAAGGGAATTTTAAAAAAAAGTTGGTTAAACTTGAGTGTGAGAGTAAGAGAGAAAGGTAGTGTAGAGGAACTGCTTTTATGGCAATGTATGTATAAGAAAAGATGATTATGGAAGTTATTAGATTTTGTTTTAGATGATTTTTTTATTCACAGCAGAGATGGGTAAGTGGTAATAATACAGGCCTGCAAAAGTAGGAAAAAGTCTTAAAAAAAATTCAAAAAGTAAGTTAAAATTCTTTAATTCCCAGCCCCCACAAGCTTAAAATGTAAAGTTAATTGCCATATAATTTCTTCATATTGTGTAAAAATTCCACACAAATATCTCATATACTTAATAATAGAGAGAAGAATTAAATGTTAAGGTACTAGAAAATTCAAATTTGTGTTATGACTCTATTGCAGCAAAGTCCCGCTAGGTATGCATTCGAAAAAAAATTGAATAGTGATGATCCGAAGATTGTTTTAAAAATGATATTACCCTGAATCACTGCATACTGTATGTATAACGAAAATGGCTGAAAATCTAAGAAAAATAAAACTTTATTCCAAATTTGGAAAATTGTATTTCTTTAAATTTATTTTCTGTCTAAAAGTTCAGTTAGCCGGGAGTAACAGTAACGTTGCAAATCAGCTGCTTTATTTGTTGTATGTAAAGAAAATTGATTATAGCTAGCAGTAGCATCGTCTCAATTTGTAAGAAATATATTGGTCTGACTTTTTTACGGTTAGATTAAGTTACTGTTACTCCCGGCTAATTGAGCCTTAAGTAAAAAACGTCACACAAAGCAAACAAGTTGTAACAGACACCACCTTAAGCGTTTGTTGTTTTTGTTTTTGTACAAGAACAAGGCGAGTTTGCTAAATGAGACTGCGAAAAGCCAACTGACTTTGGCAGTTCGAACTAAATTCTTTAGCTTTTACCATGGTAAAATAATGCAGACGGCAGTATTATTGCAACACATACGAAATTACAAGAGAAAACAAAAAAAAAACACTTTTGTCTACGAATACGTCAAAAAAAATATTTTAAGCAAATTGGGTTGCTGTACGTGTTGAAATAAGTAAATTTTTAGCTTATTATAAATGCATTATGGTCAATTCTTTATATTAAATTAAAATGATGAAAACTTGAATAAAATAGACTTATCACAACATAAAACGTGAATTTTTTGTAAACATAAAGAAAACTTTGACAGAAGTCTAGACAAACAATATTAAAGCAAAATATGGGATGCTTCATAAAAATGCCAACTGGTAATAATAACAATGTTGTTGTATTACTGCCACCATGTACACATATAAAATATTATGGTAAAAAATTCAGACGAATGTACTCGCACATTAAGTATAACACAATATTATAAAAATATTGAAATTACAAACTTTTTCTCATGAAGAAGTGGGAGAGAATTTGGATTTTTTTAGGCAGTGACTTTACATTTCACATTGTGTCACATTAACTTTAAACAGGAATTTTTGTTTTTATTGTAATCAAACAGTTGTATTTATTTTGTTAAATACATACATGTTTTTTAAACAAAAAAAGAACGTACAAATATTTAGAGACAAATGCTTTTTATAAATATAAAGATCTTAAATAAAATGCAATAGTGATCATATATTTACGCCTTTTGATGAATGGATGCTTATTTATTAGGTATGATTTTCGTTGTTTTTATGATTGGACGCGATTTGATGAAAAATATGAGGTATCACAGATTTTCGCTATTATTACATAAAAAACTAGAGGTGACCTAATTTTTTCATAACAATGCCGATTGTTAGTGGTAAATATTGATTTTTCAAAAACTACATATAAACAATTTCAGATTTTTACTCTTGTTACGATTAGACGCTGCTATAAGAAACTAAAACCGATTTTATATATTAATAAAATATTAAATTTTTATGAAGTGCATATCGAGCCCTAACCGCGAAAATAGCGTAAGCGCCAAAAATCACATTTTACAGGAGAGAGATTTTTTATTTTATTTCATATAAATTTTGTATGAAATTTGTCGCTTACAATAAAATTGTTCTTGCTTTAAAACGAAAACTGAAATTTATGTCGCTTACACTATTTTCGCGGTTAGGGCTCGATATGAATGTACTATGCACCCATTTGTTCATATATTTCCGTTGTTTAATATTTAAGCAAATTTAAAATATAGATTTGTAATTATTATTATTTAACATTCGGTTTCTTATTGTAACAAAAAAAATCTTCAACAAATAAACACAATTAAATTCAATATTATTAGCCTATTTTTGATGGCCGAAAGAATTCTTTCTTTCGTACAAATCCATTTAAAACAAAAACAAAATTTTTAGAAAATTACGGTATTTTAATTGATACAATGATTTCAAAATTGTACAAAAATATTTTATTTTTAGCATCAAATAACAGGATAGTATTTTTTCCCGGGATTCACTAGAAATTAAATTGTTTCTATTTCCCATTTTTTTGGGAATTTTATTTCCCGGATATTTGTTTGTTGTGAGTATAGATTTAGTTAAAATAATTTTATCGAATTTTTATTAACAATTCTGTTGCCATATGGCAAAACTAGGTAACTCCATTTTTTGAAAACACGGGAAAACACACTTAAAGTTTTAAACATATTTCACTAATTATTTATGTAATATGGATTTATGTCATTATGCATGCGCATTTAACAAAATATGCCCAGGAAAAACTTTAAGATTTTTAGTTATAGGTGGTAATTATTTCATACGTTACCTCGTAAGTTTTTGTCATTACAATTGTCATTATTCTGAAAACTTCAATAAGTACTTACTAGTTATGACCTCAGCAACTACTTATAGCTTCTATTATTTTCAATAGTGATTACCTATTTGCTTACTAATAATCTTATTCAATTTAACTACTTAAACAATGACAATTGTTTAAATAGTTTTACTTATATTGTATATCGATTAGTATTACCCATCCCTGTTGAAAATTAAGGTGATGATTTTACTTAAATCTACTTTTACAAAAAAAAAAAGCACTTGACTTACAACAACAAAACATTAAGTATTCACATTAATCGCTAACTCATGTTGTTGTTGTCGTTGTTATTGCACACTTATTTAATTCCCTTTCCCACCACTTGCAGTATTAATTCAATTATATCATCTTTTATGCTTCGTACAATATTTGCGATGCGCTAACTCCTACATTATTGTTACATACAACAACAACATGTAAATAACAAACTAATGTTGCTGTTTAAATGACATATTATTTTCTCTCCCCACTCTCCCATTAATATCATTTCAAATCACATTTTTTACACATTCTTATTTGATTTCCTTTCCACATCTTTAAAGTTTCTTGGCAATATTAAAGTGCGTTAAACCAAGGCGAATTCAAGCGTTATGAATTCGCCTTGCGTTAACGTTTTAGTCAGGGCTGCCAGATCAATATGTGAAAAAATGAAAAAATCGTCTTAAAATTTAGTTTTTTTTAACATATTTTATTTGATTTTTATAAAAAGAAACAATCATACAAAAGAACAATTACTTAATGAAGAGCATTTTTGATCGTCGACGTGCGCATTTTTTAATCGTAGAAGATTTATTATACGGGAGAAACTCTGACACGAGCGGATATCTCTGTGAGATTCTTTCATTTCGTGGAGGGCGTAGAGGGTATCAATTGAGATGTGGGTAAAGATTAGCTAACGAGTGTTTTTATAAAAGCATATCAAGAATCGTATAACACTCATGTATAAATTAAAGAAATAAAAGTTGAAATTTTTAAAAAAATATTTTTTTATTTGTTAACTTTTTACAGTTAACAAAATCAACTTTATTCATTAGTATTCAAAAACCGACTGCGAAGAATTTACAATTAAAATTGTTTAAGACTTTTAACTTAATAATTAACCTGCTGATGTTGCATTTCCCACAACCTGTTGATGTTGGGTTTCCCACAATCCAATTCATGCGCTTGCCGCGTGTGAGGATTAGATTTCGTCTGGGAATTTTTAATTGAGCAGCTTGAAGTTTGTTTAGGTTGCAAATTCTATGTTGGCACGTTTTGAGTTTTGTTGGCTATTATGGTTGTTGTTGTTATTGTTATGTTGAATGGTGTTGAGTGTGTTAACTCCTCCCCCTCTAAGTTCAGGCGTCCTCGCATGAATAACTGTATTTCAAAAAAATGGAAGGTCATGGATTTTCTTCTTTTTAGAACCCCTTAATGGTAATGACAAGGAGATTTTCGACTTGGTTGACAGTTGATCCTCTACACTTCCTGTTTCATGCTCTGTTTTTGCGGATTCTGTATTATTTTTGGATGAATTACTTCCAACCTCATCGGTTCCATTTGTCCTTTTCTTTTTTATTATGTAAATAATAATAATGATCGATATTATAATAGTAATTACCAATCCAATATTGATGGTTAGGTTAATTTTGTTTTCAACTTGCAGTTTCTCGATTATGTGAGAGTTGTTGACGTTAACTGCCTCCATTCTTTCTAACGTTATCACTTGTTCTTGATCATTAGAGCTACTTGGTTGCAACAATGCCGGTAATGGTTTAGTAAGGGTGACCTGAGTTGTAAGATACGTTTTATTTCCGATTCGTACTGTAGAATTTAAGTGGTGAATTATGAACGTGCCATCTATCTCAATTGTTGAATTATCTATTTCGATTTGTCCTTTGTACCCATTTAATAATATCATGCTCTCATCTATTTCTTCTACTGGTGCTACATGCTCATCGTTGGTTGTTGTACAGCGTGATGGTTTACTCTTTAGTAGATTTGGGATGCAGTCAGATTTACTTATGTCTATGATGTTATCTATTTCACAAATACTTATCTTATTATAATTCTTGCAGTCATTTTTTGTACCAAATATCTTATTATTACATTTTAGAACATTTTTAAAGTTTGTCTTAACTACTATATTATTTTGCCTTACAGGTTTGACTAATAGATTATCGCAACTCTCACTATTGGTTGTTGGGATATTGACAATGTAGATAATTTCTTTATTATTAGAAGCAACTTTAATCTTTGAAAAATTTAGTAATTCATCCATATTGCCAAATGGAATGTTATCATTATAAAAAATATCTCCCAAAATATTAACTTCAGTATTAGAAAAAATAAACGAATTTACAATATTTGATTTAGCCCAATGAATGGCATATTCGATATTAGACAATTCTTCTTTAATAATTTCCAGTTTATACTTAAAATCTAATAAATTTTCTTCTCTACTTTTTTCCTCTAAAAGTTTAGAAATATTATTGGTTACTACTGAGAGTTGGTTTACTTTATCTATTGTTAACTGATTAATTACGATCTGATTATTATTGTTTACTAGAACGTTATTCATTTTGTTCTCGATTATCTCGAAATCATGGTGGTCCGGACTACCGGCTAACCATTTCCAAGCGCTTCCAATGAAGTCGAGTGACCTCGTTGCCCTCGTCTTGGATCTTAGTCTGGATAAACAGGACTTCGTCTGGGACATGGTATAGGATAGGTAGGGTAATAGTGAGTTGTCAGTATTGTTGTGTAGATAAATTCCTTTTTCTAATTTTCCTATTAAGTCTTCGTATTCTCCCAAGTCAATTGTATGGACTAGTTTGAACACGCCGGTCTGAAATTTCGCCGAACCCGTGTTGATCACGACTAGTCTAGAATTAGAATAGTCCATTATCTGGAACTCGCAACTAGAGGATCCAATCATCAGAAACAACATAAATGCCGCTAACGTCATCTTTAGGTTGGTGTTGTTAATGTTGTTAATTACAGGTGTAGGTGAAGGTTGTAAATATGGATGTTTCTTGTTGCTGTTCTTAAAGAAATTAACTCCTTTCACTTTATTCCACTTTCAAACTATAATAGTAGTTCTTCTAGATCACTTTAAGTTAGGCTTAGCTCAGTTATTTGAGAATTTGGCTTTTTATCTTTGCTTTTTATCTTTGACTTAATTCTTTTCCTTATTTAATTTAAATTTTATTAATATTTGTTATTCGCTTCACTTTTTTATTTCTTTTTTATTGTGTTTTTCCTGAATTTTTGTTTTTACCTTTTATTTATGGGTTTTTTTTTCTAAACAGTTTTGTTCACTTATATTTAATTATTTGATTTGTTGTTTCTTACTTATTCTTTTGTTCTATTAATATTTGTAATTAACTTAAATTTTTGTTTTTCAATTTTCTTGTTTTTGTTATTTATTGTTATTTATTTCAATTTATTGGTTTTTTTTTCTGAATGATTTTGTTCACTTATCCTATGTCATTTAGTTTGTTGCTTTTTGTTCAGTTTTTGTTCTATTAATTTTTATAATTAACCAAAACTTTTCCTTATTCAATTTCTGTTTCCTATTTATTGATTTTTCTTTAATTCAAATTATTTTGTTTAATCTTTAATTCTCTTTTTTTTTTTTTTTTACTTAAAATATTACTATTCGCTATTCACTTTTAATTTTTTATGTTCATTTGTTCACTTTTAATTATTTATTAACTTTATAACATAATTAATAATTTTTTTATATTCGATATACTTTGTTCAATTTTATTCTTCAACTATTCACTTTTAAATTTTTATGTTTATTGATTTCTCAATTTTATATTATTAATTAATAATTTTTTATATTCAATATACTTTGTTCAATCTTCAACTATTCACTTTTAAATTTTTATGGTTATTGATTTCTTAATTTTATATTATTTATTAACTTTAAATTTTAATTTATATTATTTTCTCTTAATTCTAAATCGCGGCCGCTGATCCTTAAAAGGACCTCCCTTTTGTCTTTTTATGAAAGACTACTTGGGCGCATCATTTCCCCGATCTATATCTTGTTTACCGGAAAACCCTTTTTGACGAGGGTTTTATTTACTTTTTACGAAAAAGGACCTCTTAAGAGAGGGTCCCTGCTCGGGCGCCAATTAAAGAAATAAAAGTTGAAATTTTTAAAAAAATATTTTTTTATTTGTTAACTTTTTACAGTTAACAAAATCAACTTTATTCATTAGTATTCAAAAACCGACTGCGAAGAATTTACAATTAAAATTGTTTAAGACTTTTAACTTAATAATTAACCTGCTGATGTTGCATTTCCCACAACCTGTTGATGTTGGGTTTCCCACAATCCAATTCATGCGCTTGCCGCGTGTGAGGATTAGATTTCGTCTGGGAATTTTTAATTGAGCAGCTTGAAGTTTGTTTAGGTTGCAAATTCTATGTTGGCACGTTTTGAGTTTTGTTGGCTATTATGGTTGTTGTTGTTATTGTTATGTTGAATGGTGTTGAGTGTGTTAACTTATATAATATTTTACAATTCTTGAAATGCTCGCCGTATAATTGTAGAAAATATGATTTATACAGAGAGCCGCAAAAGTTTCAATCGATGATGGTATATCTGGTTGTGTTCGTGCCGAACAGTTAGCTTTAACTATTTGGTAAAACTATTTTGTTAATACTTTTATTCTAATTTCTTCTACCTTTTTTTTAAAATAATATTATTCTTTATTAATATTTGAGCTTAAGGTCACTTTTATTTAAAATAGTTTGTTTATTTTTAAATCAATATTTCGATTTCCTTTGGAAATCGTCTTCAGGATATATTTATAAAACTTAATTTGAAATGCATTTTAAGAAAAATTTGTATGAAAATTTTGCCTTAAAACAGATTTCAAACTTTTTTTATTTTTTATGAACACGGCTGTAACAAAATAAGTTAAACCAAGAAATTATTTTTGGATTTTCTTGTTTTAAAAACCGAAGTTGATTAGTTTATAAGATAAACTTCTTTCCGTGGAAAAATAACTACGTTTTTCCACTAAAATTAGACACAAAAGCGCACAAACGAGCTCAGATGGACTACTTCCACTGATAACATATTCATAGTAATTTTGCTGAGGTTTTAGGACTTGTGAAAGAAAACTTAACAAAATCAGAAAATAACTTCTTAATATTTCATCAGCAAAATAATACCATTGCCTTCCTAACCCTTTGATGTTCTACAACCTTAGTACTACTAAGTGCACCTCATTGTCTGGCCAGACCAAATAAGTAACTAAGTCCCAATTCACATTATACGATTTTTGTCGTTGCGATTATTGTCGTTTCCTCTTTGAAGTCGGTCTGATGTTTACATTGTACGATTTTTGTCGTTACGACTTTTTCTGTGCAACCGAACTTCAATACATTTTTCGTCAAATGAGAGAACAATGAGAGAACGAATGAGCGAACAAAACGAATCGAAGAGTACACTCGCTTGTGTACCCCTTTTGATTCCTCTCACCCCTCTTTCCTATTTTTTACTTATTTTGTGTTGTTTTAAAATAAATCGGTCCTTTTCAATAAATTTGTAAAATATATAAATTATTCTGTTGAACAATCATTGCATATATACATTTTTGTCTCTCTGCCATGTTGAAGGCACAAAGCTTTGTTGCAGTTATCGCAGCAAATACGGTTTTTGCGTTACGTGAATATATGATGTGCAACCACCTCCATTTTCGAAATAACGGTGTATCTCGAAAACAAGAGCTAACCTAAAAAAACCGTTAGAACCATTGGATTCAGCGTACCCGAATTATGTTAAAACTCCATGTGCCCGGCTTATCTTTGTTTCTCAATTAGCACAGCGTAATTATATTCCTACACATGCATCACTAGTTGGAACTACCAGCGTATAAAGTACAACCACAGCAAGTTCTTAAGAAGTTAACGTACCTACCAGCCAAATCCCAATGTATAAAAACTTTTGGCCAAAACTGATTTAAATTAACAAACTGTAATTTAGTCAATTCTGTTCCATAAACATCCAATGGTTTGTTAGGATCCACAAAAATCTTTAAAATGTGTTTAAACATTTAATTTTGTTTGTGATATTAAATTGCCATATTTTATAATGGAAACATTTTCAACATTTGCTTGAAGGTTTTCAATATCCTCATCAGCATTTTTAACATTACTTAATTCCGTACATAAAACTACCAAAATTAATTCTCAAAACAAATACATATGTACATATATGGCTCATCATAAGCCAACAAAACCGCTTACATTTTATAAATCGCTAAGAAATCGTCATATCGCCAAATTAAAAATTAGGACGCCAAACAAGTTTTTAAATCACTATATCTGACAACCCTGGTCTAAACTTCTAAAACAAAACCAAGGCGAATTAATTGCAGGTATTCTCGAATTCAAACAGGTGACATGTTCGAGTCATTTATTTGTTTGTGTATGCTGAATGTCAAGCTTTGTTTACATTTTGTGAAAAAATTAGTTAAAATTTTAAATTCAATTAAAATCTAAATATGCACTTGAAAAAAGAACTTATTTATAAAACAAAAAAGTGAACATAAAATAAAACACAGGAAAACGATTTTCCTTCTAAAGCAATTGTGTAATACATATTTTCGAAAAATAATTTTGACATTCACTCTAACTTAAAAAAAAAAATACGTGGTACCTACATACTTTAAAAAAAGGAATTCTCATGATGCGGTCATCTGTATAAATTCGCCTTGCTCAGTACTACACAAGAACAACTCGTAAAAAAACCACAAGCGATTTGGTTTTGTAAAATCATTGTAGGTACAATATCAAAAACAGAAACAAAACAGAAACATAGATACATAATAAACAAAATTTTGATATATAACAATTATAAACCAAACAAATTTATCAGCAGGGCTTTTCAGACCAACTGAAATGAATTCGCCTGGAACACAAACCTAATTATTTCCCTTACAATCTCTTCATATCAGGGATGATAAATGGTATTCCCAAAATTGTGCTTAATTCAATAAAAAATTGTACTTGTTCCAATATGATTGTACTAAAACAACTTGTGTCGTGTTGTTATCAAGTGTGATCTAGTGTAGCATTTTAGAAAATTAAAGCAGTCAATAAGAAGTGTGTTAGCTAAAAGCAGAGCTAACAACAGCGCAGTCTCTGTTGGTTTTAAAATGTTAAAATCGCAGCTGTTGCGGGCAGCAAAGAGTGAGTTGTGTCGTGTTGTTTTTTTTTGTTTGTAAAGTGTGAGTATGTTGTGTAGTATTTAAGGAAATAAAAGCGAAATCAAAAAGAAGAAGAAAAGTGTCTTAGCTAAAAGCTGAGTAAATAGAAAGAAAAATGGTTTGTCTTGGTTTGTTTATTGGTAAATTAAAAAAAAGTACACAATTAAAGTTGGTAAATTTCCACAAAATATGGCCTGTTTTTATTAAAAATTAAATAAAATTAAAAGAAAGTTAAAATGACATAAAAGAAATATGTATAGAAAAATAAAATAAGATTTATTATAACCCTGTCGGACTTTTATGAGCTAACTCAAAATAAGGCTGACTTTTAACTAACTTAAAAAATAACTCAAATCTGATACATACAGAAATAAACAAAAATTAAAAAACATGATTAATACAGGTGAAACCAGAATGTACTAATAAAGTGACCTCACAAGCGCAGCTGTTTGCAGTGATTTTCTTCGTGTGTGACGTTTGGCGTCATTTTTTTATTTATTTACATTTTTTATAAAGGCATTTTGAATTTGCCGTCTCAATTCTAGCAACGAAATGCCTGTTGTTTTTTCTATTATTTCATTGTTGTAGTACTGAGGCCACTTTGTTAATCCAGAAATAAATTGTTAAAATAATTAAGTTAAATACATAAAATTTATTATAAATATTGTAAGAAATAATAAAAATATATACATAATTAGCTAATAATAATATAAATATGAAGGGTGGAGTGAGTGTTGACTTGTTCTGAAGAACAACAAGCTGCCTAGTAAAACCCAACTATAAGTTAATCAATTTTTACCTAACTAATAGTGCTCTCCAACTTTATGCACTACAAGCTAACTCATAATGAGATAGCTTGTGATTAGCTGAAACATATGCAGAGTGAGTGAGTACTGACTCGCTCTGATGACACTACGTGTAAAAACTGAATAGAGTTTAAGAAGGGGAATGAGCTAGCTTTATAGTCACCTGTGACTCATTTCTGGTTGACAATAAGTTAGTTTTAAGTTAACTCAAAGTCCGACAGGAAACTATTGATTTTATGAGGTAAGTTTTTCAATACATATCTAAAAAAATGTAAAATACTTTAAATGCAGAAATAAAATTTTGTGATAATGTTTTATTATTGAAAGAAATAAATCGATATCGGCGATATTTTACTAGCAAACTTATAGGGCTTAGGCCGAAATCTCTCACTGTGCCAAGCAGTGATGGGATTAATGCACAATTGGGCAATTTTTGGCACTATTGAATGTTGCTTGGCCTAATGGCCATTTCGCTCTTTTAAATGTTCTATAAACGGATACATTTGTATCCATTCAATTAACTCCGCGTATAAATTTTATTAAGTTTATTATTGAGGAAGAATCGAGGAAAAAGCTTGCCAGTTATGCTGCTCAATTTTTCTTAGTAGGATTTCAAAATTAGCTTTTAGTTGTTTTGGGCATTATTTTTGCTTTTTTCTTCTCCCCAAAATAACTGGCGTCACAAATGTTTTGTACAAACTTTAAAAAAGGGACTCTATCTCATGATGCCGTCATCTGTATGAATTCGCCTTGCTCAGTACTACACACAGCGTTGCCGTTGTGACACTAAAGTATCACTTTTGACCAGCGCTGCCAGAAGTAATATTTTACCTTATTTTTTAAGATTTTTTAACCGAAACAAGATTTTAAGATTTTTTCCCCAAAAACAAGACTTTTTGTTATGTCTAGACGAAGGTTAGGTGCAATAAAAAAAAAACTTCCTTGTTCCCATTTAAACATTTTTAAACGAAATAAAACAATTTAGTATAAGAAATTAAATTTTTTGTAATGTTTTTTTTTGTTTATTTTATGTATTAAATAAAATATGAATTGTTTTTATTATTTATTTTTTTTCAAAAATAAGATTTTTTCTTCAAAAATAAGATTTTTTTTGGTGAAATTAAGATTTTTTGCTGAAAATTTCTGGCAGCCCTGGTTTTGACCCTTTTTCATGCCAATGACACTTTTTGTGACCCTTTTTTAATGTATCCCTTTGTATCATTTAAACAAAATTTATGACACTTTTTGAACTTTTTTGAAAATAAGTACAACTTTCCATAATCCTTACGAAAGTTGTCACGGGTTTTGAGAAAATACATAAAAAAATTGGTTGCATGTCATAGTGTAAAATATAGAAATTTGTGAGTCGATGCTTTCCTCTCTCAATTTGCTCGAATCGGAGCTGGAAGAATGGACTCCAAGTGAGGAATTGATTACAAAATAAAGAACAAGTATGTACCTATATCTAAAACGTGATAAACATTATCAAAGGTTTTTGTTAAAGAAACTTCTTTTTTTTTAATAATATGACTAATAGTGGAACGTACATGTGAATTGTTTCTTAGTTTTAGTTCTTTTTTTTATAATTGATGTATAATTACTTTTATTTTAGTCTAATGTATTTAATTAAAACATACTAATAAACTTGACCTTATTTTACTTTAAAATACCCTTTTTTTGAGCCTTTATTTTCTTAAATACCCTTTTTATTGCACTTTTTCGAAATTTTCAACGGCAACCCTGACTACACAAAAAAACCACAAGCGATTTGGTTTTGTAAAATCATTGAACAATATCAAAAACAGAAACAAAGATAATAAACTAAATTTTGAAATCCAACAATAATCAACCTAAAAAAGTTATCAGCAGGGCTTTTCAGACCAACTGAAATGAATTCGCCTGGAACACAAACCTAATTATTTCCCTTACAATCTCTTCTAATTGTTATAAAAGCACCTAATCTTACTTATTTAACTGTCTCTTTTACTCTCACAGTCAAGATTAACGATCAGAGTTTTTTAAATTTCCTTTTTTAATTTTCTTTTCCTTTTCTTTTTAGTTTCTTAAAATTTACAAATTGCATGAACGTCTTAAAAAATACTCCCTTAAATCAATTAAAAAGTGATAGGAAATAATAATAATAATAAATAAAAAAAAGTTTAAAGAAATTTAGTAAAACAGGTAAAAGATTTTTTCTAATTTTTTCATAAAAAGCAGAGTTAACGACAGCGCAGTCTTTTTTGGTTTTAAATTGTTAAAATCGCCGCGGTTGTGGGCAGAATTGACTGAGCTGTGTCGTGTTGCATTTTAGAAAATTAAAGCAAAGTCAATGTTAGCTAAAAGCAGAGCTAACAACAGCGTTGGTCTCTGTTGGATTTAAAATGTTAAAATCGAAGCTGTTGCGGCCAGCAATTAGTCAGTTGTGTCGTGTTGTTTTTTGTTTGTTTGTGAGTGTGAGTTTGTTGTGTAGTATTTTCGGAAATAAAAGCGAAATCAAATTGAAGAAGAAAAGTGTCTTAGCTAAAAGCTGAGTACATAAAAAGAAAAATGGTTTGTCTTGGTTTGTTTATTGGTAAATTAAAAAAAGTAAAAAATTAAAGATGGTAAATTTCCACAAAATATGGCCTGTTTTTATTAAAAATTTTCAAAAATTAAATAAAATTAAAAGAAAGTTTAAATGACATAAAATAAATATGTGTAGAAAAATAAAATAAGATTTATTATAAGTTTAAAGAATTTTGAAGTAGTAGTTTGAAAAACTATTGATTTTATAAGGTAAGTTTTTTAATATCTAAAAAAATGTAATAGACTTTAAATGCAGAAATAAAATTTTGTGACATAGTGTTTTATTATTGAAAGAAAATATTAAACAACAAGTTTGATGAAATGTATCTACTATGTGTCTTTTAGTCTCACAGAACTATGTCTACTATTGATTCATTCCCATCGTTTTTATGCGATACTTAAGCATTGCCGACAAATCGATATCGGCGATATTTTACTCTCGATACGACGATAGTTTACATTTTTTTTTAATAAACAATCTAATGTTCAATGATTTTTTTTGCATAAGAACAAATAGCGAAACAGAGCATTAAATCAAAACAGAATTCTTTATAGCACAGATGCATATTTCGGTCAATAATAATACTTCAAAACATGTTATTACAAATTGCGACCACAATGCAAAGCCTACTTTGACTTTGGGAGCGCCGAAAAGATAGCAAATTTCGTTATGAATTTTATTTCATATAGCTATTTTGCTTTTTCAACAATGAAATCGGTGTAGCCTAAATTTTGATATTTGTCATATAAATAAAATTGTTTCTTCCGTCTTTGAAACTGACACTCTTTAAAGACAATCCACATAATTTTTGAATATTATATAAAATTTCCGGTATATAAAATAAAACCACAATAAAATAAATACAAAGTTTGGCAAGCAGCGGTTTTTTCTAGGAGATTTGAGAGGCTGAAGGGACTCGCCAAAAGAGTAGTATTAAGGCACACAAGTTAGTAGTATGAGTTTTAAAGCCAAGTTTTCAATGTGTCAAGAAAAGCAAATAAAAATAATCGAGAAAATTAAAATAAAATATAAAAATAATAATAAAACTTTAATACAACGGCCTTCAGCTACTTCAGCCACGTACTATGTTTTATTGCTTTACGAAAAGAATTAGCAAACTTATAGGGCTTAGGCCGAAATCTCTAACTGTGCCAATCAGTGATGGGATTAATTCACAAGTGGGCCATTGTTGGCACTATTAACTGTTGCTTGGCCTAATGGGCGCTTTTTAAGTCCTTTTTTGATTCACATATATATTTTGGTTGTAAGGCCCTTTTGCGTTTCTGGCGACACTAAAATACTTTTTGTATTGTGTGTACGAAGAAGCAATAAAATTTGAAAAAAAATGTTCAATCTTAGTTTGATTATTTACAAGGTAACCGGAAATATGAACTTAAAAATAATTTTATAATATTTTCATATAATAAACAAGTAAAAAAGTATATTCGGTCAAGCCTACCCGACAGTGTTATAATTTTAATCACACAAAAAATTAAATTGTTAAAATGTGTATAGGCTTTATAACTATATTAAATTTTATTATATCCGGACTGAGCTTCAGTAGAAGCTTATTAAATGTCTTTGATCTTTCTGCAGTACATATTGAAAATTGTAAACACAATAAATTTGCGTATGCCAGACCAAGATGCTCTTATGCACATATTTCAAATTGGGTCGCAATTTAAAAAAAAGGAGTTTTTAGACAAATTCGAATTATCAAAGCTAAAATCTGCCAATTAACGATATTTATATATCCAGAAATAACATTGAAAGTATAATACATGGTGGCCCAAAATTAACGAAGGGGTTTGAATTCGTTTTTTTTATATTTTAATTTTTTTTTATAGACTAAACCAAAAAACAGTACATAGGGTAAACACAGTTCATTTGAGTACTTACGAAAACAGTACAATTAAAAAAATTAATACCTGTCATAGTAAATACAGCACGCATTGTAACATAATTTTGTTTAGGCGTGTCATTGAAAGGGTACACTCGCAATAATTGTTTTTATGTACTGTGGTGTAGAGTATCGTATAGCCGGGCTTAAATGGCTATACTTTCTTTCTTCTTATACTTTGAAAAATTTATGTACTTTACCACCCAGCTGGTATGTTGTATCATAATTGAATCTGTTAGGTATCAGCTTCACAACCAAAATAACCGCAGATGAGCTCATTTTTCGATCATAAATGATACTCTTATTTGCAATACAATTTGCTGATTTATTTTTATGCATATAAATGATTCATATGTGAATCCTTTTTCAATCGCTTGAGTGATAAACTAGTTCTTTGTCATCAAAAGTGATCTGAAAAGACTCTTTTAGGTGATTTTTACAAAAAGTGATCACTTAAATGACGGCTGGGCAGGGCATAATAAGTACATGGTAGGCGTATTAAAAAATAAGTTTTCAATTTTTAAACCCATATACAAAAGAAATTAAGAAAAAATATAAAAAAAATCATATAAATTAATATTTGAATTGTTCACGAAAATCTGATTATCAGGTTATGTGGCTATGTAGTTATATTAACAGCAAAAATAAATATTTAAAAAATAAATGAGATTTTGTTTGTCGTGCTTATTTCTCAATTTTTATTCTTGATAAATACTGGGGTATTCATTTAATCGGGGTTTTGCTTTAATCGGTAAATCGCTCGATTAATTAAATGAGGTTTTGGTTTAATCGGTTAATAATTGGCTAATTCTGCTATTGATCAGACAACCGATTAATAAAGTTCTTTTTTATAAATTAAGTAATTTCAATAAATAACAATGCATAAAATATATATTATTTGGATATTATTATTCAAAAAACAACACATAACAAATGTAACTATTCTTGAACTAAAACGAGCAACGTAGATGTTGGAGAAATCGAAAGCAGCCCATAACACAGAATATATAATTTCTTAGTACTTTCCCTGGATTTCTCTAAAGATATAAAATATTACATTCTGACATTAGAGTCCTGTTTTATATTTTTAACGCTTTTAATTGTTAATTCTGTTAAAAGATTGTTTGTGATACTTCCGATCTCTCTATCATCCTGCCAAAGCTAAGCACAGAACATTCTGCAAAACAAATTTAGAAAAGCTAAAGATATGCAAATAAAACTGCAAAGTGAATGACAATTATAAACACTAAAGCCATGTTTGAATCGATATCAAAGCTTAAACAAAAAATACCAACAATAAACAGTGTATTTATCTTTTCTTACATTCCCCACAACAATTGGTTGGAATTGTTCCAACATTAATTGCAGTTGTAAGTGGTTTAAGTAAAAACAAAAATAAATAAAGCAACTCGCCAGTCCAGTTTTTTAAGCCGTGCACTTGAACATTTTTGGGTATATTTATCAAGCTACAAAAAAAGCGGGAATTAAGTACGACAAACAATATTTTACTAGTTTAAAATTTTGTATTCCCGAAAAAACTTTGATAATAATAAAAAAAAAATTAAATAAATGAATTTTGTTGTTATGTTATTTGACTGAATAACCATAAAAACTGAATTAAATATTTTGTGTTGCCAAAACAAAATATATAGAAAAAATTGTTTTATATAAAAACGTAAGCATGCAATATCTAAAACTGCAAAATATGTTGCAACTTAAATATTTGCAATTAAGTTATTTTCACTTTTTGACATTACATGCTTATATAATAACAACTCTGACTATTGACTGTACCTTGTACTTATAATGTATTTAGCTAAATGATCGAAACAAATAGAAACCGGGAATTACTGGTTCTTATTTTACTTTGTAAATATGAAAATAATGTACGTTGTTCTAATTGTATATTGTTCTTATTGCTACACATTACGATCAAATGTTTTTCACCTACGTTTGAAGAGTTACTCTTGATTCTTCATCGAACTTTTACAAACACATGTGCATGCACGAAACGAAATGTTTAAGGTTTTCGAAAGTTATACCATTAAGGATTGTTCTAAGTACGTACATTTTTAAGTACGACATGTAATAAAAGAAATTGGAAGAAACTTAAATTTTAGTACGAGGTTAGTCGTTTGATTTGTATTCAAAGTCACATCTCAAACGACTGTCGTAGTAGCAAAATTTGGAAGATGAGTTTTTTAATTAATATCAATTCACATAAAACGTTTATAAAATGAGTTTAAAATGTAAAAATATTTAATAAATTCGAGCAGAATGTCAAACAAGCTTCTATATTCTGAATAAAAATAATTACAGTATTATAAATTATAGATGAAAAAGTTATTAATGTTTTTTTTATTGTATTGCAAACAAAAAAAAACGGAAAGGAAATTTTTAGTTCTGCTTAGCACAGTCTAAAAATTTGTGTACTTGATATCACGGAAAATGTTGTTTACATTTTTAATAACACATCCTATTTTTATTCAATAATGTTTAACCGGAAATTAGAAGCTAATACATTGAGTAGATCATGCTTATAAAGTTATGCACACACATGCCTACCAATTCCCACTATTTCCGCCATGAACTTGGAAAGTTTTCAGCTTAAGAAAAACGAGCCAACAAATTTAATCAAACCTTTACCATCCTTTAAATAAAAGTTAAACTTTATATACTAATACACTATACGCGAGAATCCTGCCTTGCGGCTGTTGAGAATGGTTAATTTTCTATTTAAGTTTATTTTTGCTAAAACACTTAATTTTATAGTTTTTCTCTGCATTATGTTGGAAGAAATTGAAATGTTATAATTAAAGCTATGGATAGAACAAGAGCGTATCTTTAAACTGTGTTGTATAGATCTTAGTTACTACGTGCCAATCAATGAATCTTTTAGCTCGCAGTGTAGCTAAACACAATAAAGTCTTAAATGTATTTTGAATACATGTATTATCTATACGAGTATACGTGATATACGGAATAAAAATTGCTTTTCCGGGTTAAAATACGTATTTTCATAATGATTTGCCCCAATGACTTAAAATGAAATTAAAGTTTTAAATAAAATGAAAAATAAACTTCAGTAATAAATGAGATAAAACAAGTTCAATTTATAATTTTAATGGTATTTTATTTTAAAGCTAAGTTTGCTCCGGCAGACTAGTTATTTTTGATCAGTTAGAGGGTTCGATTCCCACCAGAGAACTAAGTCTATTCCACTACAACGCACAGTGGCCGAAATACCTAAGTTATCACCATTAAATCCGTAAATGTATAAAAAAGTCTAATGATTATTTATTAATATGGACATTTACTTTTCTTGATTATTATTTAAAAATATTTTTATATGATTTAAATGAATATGTTCAGTGGCAAATGCAGATATTCTTTTGACCTATCTATTTAACTATTGCAACTAGTTGATTTTTTTTTTGTTTAAAACAACAAATTATTGTTCAAAAATATTAAAAAAAAATAAAACAAACAAATCATAATAATAGTGATGTTAATAAAAAGTAAACAAACTTCTTATTCGAATACTTTCTTATCGTATATTTAAAAAAGGTTTAAACAAAAGTTTTTAAGATACCTTTCGGCAACATTTTGTTAAGAAACTAAAATATGATGTAGTTTTATTTGATAAGAATAATTTTTATAAAAAAAATTAATTATAGAATTTTATGTGAACTGAATGGAAGTTTTATGCATCACTAGCAATTAAATTAGAAAATATAAAGGAATTTGCTATAATTATAGTTTGAACACAACGTTTGCGGTGCGATTTCTCGTTGCGGGAGTGAAAAATATACATATTACAACGGAAGACGGCGCCGGCAATGCTTATCATTGTTTTTTTTAATTTTTATTAATTTATTTGTGTAACTTCGTCTTAAAACTTTAAGCTTGTCGCATACCTAGGTTTGCGTAATTAAGCTGCACTTCCTGATAAAAAATTGTCCTGTTGCTTCCAGTTTTTATACGTATCCCGTAAATTACGAAATTTCTTTTTGGCTTCGTCAGCTAAAATTAAATAAAGTCTAACAAAAACCAAGATAACTAAAAGAAATTCACGTACCTGTTACGCCAACATCTTTGCCAATTTTGCACCACAAATCTTCTTTATACTGGCAGTTTTTGTAACTTCCCGACTGCAAATTATAGAGACAGTCATCTTCTGAAACCAAATTGTTCATCAGGTAATATCTTTTTAGTATTTAGAACGAGCAAAATTTTTTCGCTTATAATTTTTTCAAGAATTTTTCCCAGACTACTTAATAAACTTATAGGCCTGTAGTTCTCAGGGTAGTTAAGCATTTTGCCAGGTTTAGAAACAGGTATAACTTTGGCAGTTTTCCAAGTATTTGGAAAGTACTGCAAGTTCAAACAGGAATTGTATATGCTAGTTAAAAAACGAACACCAATTTTAGGTAGATTTTTTAGCATTCTATTATTTATTTCGTCTAAACCACAGGATTTCCTTTTATTAAGATCTCAACGTCATTTACCGTAACTTTTTCGGAGGAAGGAGTAACAATATCAATGCCAACGAAGTGATCAATTACTTGATGGACCATATTGGTATGATTAGTTGAACCTAATTCTTCAGAAACCCTATGATTAAGTTTAAAACTGTTTGCAAAAACATTTGCGTTGTCTTCGTCTGAAACTAAGATACCATCAGGTGTTAATAGAGAATGACATCTTCTTGTCTTATTCTTAAAAATTTTGTTAACATTCCAGAAAGGTTTTGATCCTTTGTCCATTGTACTTAGTTTTTTATTCCACTGCCGGTTTCTAAGCAATTGAATTTCCTTACGAATAAAGTTGGAATATTTGGCCCTTAAGTTGAAATAATATAATTGCCTGTATCTCACCCAATCTCTACGAAATTGGTTTCTTAATTTAATTAGATTTATAATATATTCAGGAAGCTTCATATAATTATTTTTGGGTGAAGTCTTCGGAAGTATCTTTCTAACGGCTTCTAACAAGGAGCTAGTAAAAACTCAAACATTGTTATCTATAGCGTCAGCAGTACTGAATATCGAATCAGTAACAGCATCGCTTAGAGTATCTTTCAAAACATTTTTGTATTTATTCCAATCGGCACATTCAAAATTATAAACTTGTCTATTTACTATTGGGGTAGATGTAGACAAATCAAATGATATCGGTAGGTGATCAGAGCTTAGATCATTAATGGTAAGAGGGTTAGAGATGAACTGTGGAATATAAGTTAAAATTAAATCAAGAGTGGATGGGTTGCTGTTTGACGCAGCAGGAATAGGGTGAGTTTAAATTCTAGCATTTAACCCGCTTCTTTAGTAACCCCAAAAAGCTAAAGAAAAATATCAGATTTCCCGTATTTACTTTTTTGGGTGCTATATTTCCCCTCCATTAAAGTATCACAAATTTCAGTTGTATTGTATTGTAGTGGCAGCCCATAATTTAGTACGAATATGTCAATGAATGGAGGAAAATGTTTTGTAAAAAAGTACCAAAAATAGTTACTATTTTCACCCCTTAAATGTTCGAATTTCGAAAAACTATTAAATTCGTATACGTATTGTTTTGATAAGTTTCGAATGTGGTATTAATTTTGTTTCTATGTTTATTGGTTCAAAAGATAGATGGGGTGGAAAAACAGTACTAAAATTCAGATTTTACCCGTTTACTGCCTAATAGGGCCGAATTTCAAAAAAGTACCAGACACCTGTCCGCTTATTTTTCTAAAGAACAACGATAAGTATGACATTTATTTTGCATCTCTTTTAATTTTTGGAGATATAAGGTTGCCGAATTTTCCCGATTTGGGAATTGACAATAATGTTGTGAACATCGCCAATTATTCAAAAATTATGGCAACATCAGAAAGAGAAAAGTATCAAAAATTGAAAGAATAATGCCCAATTTTCAGGATAGTATTTAAATCTATATTAAGTTAATTTTCATAACAAACTTAAATCGTATTTAAAACAGATTGTGTTTTTGAGTTTTATTTGAAAAGTCTTATTTAATTAAGATAAAAGTATGGTAGCACTACTAAATACAAAAAAAAAATATAAAAAAGTGTAATTATCTACAAGGTGGTCTGAAAAAACAGCTGACTGTTAATGCTTTGCCTGTTGTTGTTGTATTTTTGTGATATTCAGGCCACCTTGCTAAAATATTACAATGGAAACTTAAGTTGAAATTAAGTGTACCACATCGGTGACTTAAGTTTGATTTAAGTTTTTAGTGAAGAAAAGAATTTTGTATTTAAATCGATTTTAAAAATAAATGTGTTTTAATATCAATCCTGAAAACTGGGCATAAGAAAGTCCGCAATGAAAGAACCATGGATATTTTTCAACAAAGATTTCCGCTGTTTGCCAGCAAAATATTTTAAAAGCATGTGTATTAACTTTATACTCACGAGCCCTAGTTCGTTATATAAAACTGAATCTATTGACTATTTTGTCACTGACTCCAGTTAAAAGAGAAGCGAATTCTGGTTGTTGAAAAAATATTCTAGCAGTATATAACCAATTATTAGTATTTCCCAACCCAGGTTTAGGGACATCAACTAATAAACTCATTTCTATGCTTAACTTCTCTTCAATATCTCATTTAGTGTACTGTACTAGAGATTTGTCTGTGCTACAAATTTGCCACTTTTTAATTGGCAATCTGCACTCAAAACATATTATCGAAGCATGTAGTGTTGACAAGCCATACTCATTCACACAGAAATAAAAAAATGTAAAATTAACATGGAAAAATGTTGATTGAGAATCATAGTAAATTTCTGCAAAATTATGCCTTTAATTTAAATGTATCATTATTTAATATTAATTTTAAATGAAAAATATTAAAATAATCTTTAATCACGTTTATTTTAACATTATTCACTGTTAAAAAAAATAAAAAAATATTAAAATATAAATAAATATGGATTCAATATTGAATCCATAAAAACATGTTTTATATTAAAATCAAAAGTTTATCTTGTTAAATTAACATGCATACATAGTTAAGTATCTTAATTTTTTTATTTTCATTCTTAAAATATGTTATAAAAAGAAGACAATTCCCGTATTCTTTTAATTAAAATTATTTAGTTAAATAGTACATCAAGTTTTCAAAGTAGAATGATGACGAAAACCATATCGGGCCATTCTGCTGATTGATCTGTTAACAAAGGCGACTACAAAATAAGTAAAACATGTCCCTAGAGGGAAGCGAACTGACACCAAAGTAGTCCTGTGGTAGGTCTTTGGTGGTAGAGACCGGTTCCAATTCTAACACTTTATATGAATAAGACTTATCACTTTTACAAGGGGTTGTCATTGGAGGGGGTCAATTGACACCATTTGACCAGTCACAGAACTAATCTCAATGAACGTACTTAGTGCCAGTTACTACAATGTAGTATTATTTCAATACAATGTAGTCGTTTTTCAATAAAACAATTATTATATTCAAGAACCAAATTTTAAAAAGTACCAAAAAATGTCTCATAGTACCGCTGAAGACTGTACTGTAATTCGATACTTTTTCTACCTTTTTGTTCTTCATAAACCAGTTAAGGGATTGGTTCTTCTTTCACTGGACATGAGTCCTTTCTTTTTGTACTTGTTCTATTTTCACAAATCCCAGGACCAGTCTGTTGGACCAATTGACACAAATTTCCCGCAGGTGTTACAGGGGTAAGTGGTATGAATTCATCAAACTGTTATAACACACTCAGATCAATTAGTTTCTACATGAAATTCAAGTTGTTTCAACATGAAATAACTTTCATTCAACGTGATTCGGATTGTTATTTCAATATAAATGACATTTTGCTCTAACTTTACTGCAATGTTAAATTAACATGAGTTATAATTATTTTAAAAGAAAAAAATGTTGTTCGCAAGTAATTATAAAATCAGGTTGAATTAACATGAGAAACGTATGAAGCAAAATCACCACCGAAAAATTTTAAATCAACCGTGTTTTCGAGGTTTTTAACTTGATTTTTTTCAGTGTGTTAAATATTTGACTAAAAAATCCAAGAGTGACCAATAAATTGATCAAACTTCAGCAATATTTTTCTATTTCCAGATAATTTTGGACATTTCACAACCCCAATAACCCATATTAACACGCATAATAAGGGCTACCGTTAGTAATTTTTGAAAAGTCTTACAAAAGGTCGTTTTATAAAAATAAAGTCACAGAAAAAGTCGTTTGAGAAAATAAAAGTCGCATATTTTTTTCGACGTTTTTTTTTATCAATAAAAACCATAGCGAAACAAAACAGTCAGTTAAATTTTACATCCTCGGAAGCCATTTTGTATATTATTAATGTGTTTTTCCATATCGCTGAAGATGATTGTTAAGTTCACTAAATTATATGAGATAATCTCAAAAATTTATTTTAAATGAGTTTTAATTTGTTGGTGGCTAATCATGTCTATATGAATCAGTGGACTTTTATTTATTTATTTGATTAAATCTATGGATATTAATCCTTACAGACTACTATATATTACAAGATTATTAACGAAAAAATTTTGTTTAGACATATTAAGTATTTAAAAACAGGATAATATTGCGTTTAATTACTTTTACATTAATAGAAAAATCGTTTAAGCTATACAATTCATTGAAATTTTTGCATATTCTCCTCAAAGGATCAGCATCAGCATAATTTGTTTGAACAACAGGAAGGTACAGAGGAATTAGGTGTCGGGTAAAACGTCGTGGAATATTAAAATTTAAAATTTTACTTCAACCTATTTTACAAAGTTACAACCAAAACCTCTAAGCCAGGATTATATATCTTAATTTACTTTATTTCAGCATTATAGAGCCGAATAGTAGTATGAACATGTTTTTTAGATAAAAAAAAAAAAAAAATAAATAAAACTTGTTAATTTTTCCCCTATCGTTGATTCCGCCGAAAAGTTGTTGTTCTAAGCATGAAAATATGCTTAAGATTTTTAAGTACCTTAACGGGCCTTCCGTCTTCGGCAACACGACGCGCTTATATTTCACCCAATGATTAATTTTTGGCAGTGTATTTTAGTCATGTTTTACTTGCCGTATCTTAAGAACTGCTTGGGACGAAGGCAAGTTTTATTTGGCGCTCATTTTTTCAGTTTTTAATTGCCGTTTTCTTATTACGCGATTATTTTTTTCCCACTGAAAAACTGCACATTAATTTAATTTGGTTTTTGCAATGTCTCATTTGCTTTCATCTGCCAATTATATATTTTCCTTTTATATGCAGTACAGATAAATTCAATCATCTGACTATCAACTTTTACATGTATTTTGAGAGGTGTTGCCAACTGAAAAAAATGTTAACGGAATGTTGTCATTTAGAATACTCTCACACAAATTTAAACTGTACATATTTTTTTGTAGTAAATATTTTGAACTGTTTGTAGTTTTTTTTTTGAAGGACACGCTTTTAGTAGCGATTTTTATATGCATCATTCATAATGTTTTTGACTTTTGTTACATTTTGTTTTGACAGTCTTCATAAAAAGTTTAAGTTTGCCCAATATGTTTAAGATTAAAAAAAAGTTTAATTTAAGGTACATTAACAACAAGAGCAAGTAAAACGTATATAAATAACCGGTTTCTTATAACAAAATAACCGGTTAGTTCAATATTCGAAAAATGTACATTTTAAAATAACCGGTTGAAATTGGTAGAATAATAACCAGCAGATCTCACTAATTTATACCCTCAAAATTTCAATTGTGGAGCGTGCGGTTGCGCTATTGCTTTATCCTGTTGCAATTTTTGTAGCGCTCTTGCTGACGTCTCCAGCGTAAACACCACACTATTCAGTAACTTTGTGCGGGAATAATGGCTCCTAACAAGCTATACGCGGATTGCCAGAGAAGCGATATATCCACAGCGATGGTGTGGGCCTCCAGTCTTATGATGGTTTTCGATGAAAAGAAGTTTCCGCGTCGTCAATACAACTACTCCGTGTTTTTGAAATGTATACCGCTTTATTTCTGATTGACGTGTATTTTGGATCTCTTTGCTTCACAAAAGTCAAAGCAGATCTGCCATTTACTTACCGACATTGGCAAAACTTATAGTATCTTCCTTAAAGGTGATGAGTTTTGCTTCACCTTGTAATAATAATTTTAGTTAGAAAATATTTTGTAATTGCTTTTATCACAAATAATAAATACAAAATAAAAGTTCAAAGATGTTCTATTTCTTTTTAAATTGCGAATTAGCTCAATTGAGAACAATTTTCCTAATTTCGATATAAATTGCATAGAAATTATTTTTGATTAACTAATGCTGATATTTTCATTTAATTTTCCTTATACATAGAGTGGGCCGATTTGTAAGGACACAAATTTGTCCTTAAGCAAAAAAAAAAAAAATATCGCCATCGTTTTAAGCGTACAATTTCACCTTGGAAAGGTAATATTTTAAACAAAAAATTAAATAAGACGATTTAATTGCCAAAAGCTATCGAAAAATTGATGGCTCAATATCGGTTTCTAAATCGACACACCCTAATGTACATATTTTCATTCTTACTAATTTTAATAAATGTTGAAGTTCACTATATAAAATAAATAGTTTTTATATTTTTACTTGTGCTGTGCGTGCAAGTGGTTTTTAATTCACGTGCGCTCATAAGGAAAATAAACAAAATATTTGGAATCGCGTGCAGGTTTTCACGAACCACCATAGGAAGAGATTTTATTGGGCCAATATCCACCTATTTGTTAAGATATTCAGATTCACTCCTCAATTGATCTCAACATGTCCGTCCGTCCAGTTAACTGGCTGTGTGTCCGTCCATGTAAGCCATGTTCGCAAAGTAAATGTGGCAATTTTGACGATAATTTAATGAAATTTGTTACATACGTTTAAATTGTTAGAAGGAGGAAGTGTGTTTAAAATAGAGGGAATCGGTGGGAGTAATTTTACGTGGTCCTTGTATAGCCCTTCTTCCTTAAATAATCATTTTATATTGTCGGTTAACAGAATCGATATTTGATATTTGAAACTAGTTTCCATATAAATACCATTCGCAGAAATAGCTTTAAAGCGATAACTGTTATAGTAGCAACTATGTCATGGCAAAAAACGTGTTTTAGTAGCTCTAAAATTTACTATAAGTTCATTATATGAGGAGCCACTGAACAAAACGTAATTTTTTGCTCATTTAAATTTTTGAAATATTGAGGTTTATTTATTTCGCTTCTTTATAAAGCCCCAAAATTTTTTTCTACTTAGTCCACGATATCCTACTGTGATGTACGGTTTATACTGAATATACTTTTTAACTAATTATAAATATGTTATGGCTTAAATTTAAAGAATAACATTAAAACAAGAAAGTATTCATTATAATAAAATAACATAAAATATTAAGTAATCTCAATCACGCGTGTCGCAAAAAATTCACGTCACTTGCACAGCTCAGTTCTTTATATATATCTGTTACTTATGTTGAAAATATTTGCTTATTCAACCACATTAACATTTTCTTGTTGAATATTAAATTTATTAATTTGTTTATTAGTTTGTATTGTAATTATAATAAATATTATATTGTACATATAGTACGTATATAGTATTATAATTGCATATGAATAAACAAATTATGTTTTGATACAACACTTTAAATGCTTAATTATACGGCAATAACCATGTTCAAGCAAAGTTTGGTTAGGAGAGACAGCCTTTTCGATACAAATTATAAAATATTTTAAAAATTTATTGCAAATATTTTAATGTCAGAGTAAAAAAGACTATTTTTTACCAAACAATATCTCTGTTTAATTTACTTATAATTTTAAAATCGTCTCTAATAAGTTTTTGACATTTATATATGCAACTTACAACCTGGTTCTAAGCTTTAAACTATACAGTTAAAATAGGGTGCCATCAAAATAAAATTTTTTATAATTTTGTGAAGCACTAATGGTACATTAAAAAAATAAGGGCACAATATTGCGCTTCGCCATAAGACATACAGATATGCAGTAAAGTAAGTAAAGGAACTCTTAACAAGTTTTATAATAGTAAAAATATCATTTCAAGTGCCACGGCATTCCCTTACTACGAAGCATGTTTATAAGGGAGAGTACTACAAAATAAATGTAAAAAAATATTCAGTGTGCAAAGCTGAACGCTACGTTCAGCAGTTTTTATATGCGTTGAATAAAGCGCTTTGTGTGTCAAAAATGTATTGCTTCAAAGTGAGAACTCACCATATAAAATGTATGCCTTCCGTAAGCGAGATGGTAAGCGAAACTCTTACATTTCTTCCTTACAAACCTGCTTCGTTTGAAGCTCAGTTTTTTTATTGGGATAAAATAGATCCAAAATCAAAGAAAAGCCAACAGGTGAGGGCAAACTCTTAAAATAGTTTTTACACAAAATTTTGACTTATTTTATTAAAAGATTTAATGAGTTGAAATTTATATAATTATTTTTCTTTAATAAGTTTAAAAGTTTTTTTTTTTATATTAATGGGCCTTGGTTTTTTTTTTACCAAGGGATTAAAGAAATTTTAAAGCGTACCATATTTAGGACGCACCAAAACAAAATTATGTCAAGAGGCTTAAATTGATAAAATAGTCCTTTGTGCCGAATATGTATCTGCAACAGATTTTTCTTTTTAAAATGATTTTTGGGAAAAGGTTTTATATTTGACCTGTGAGTTATTCTGAACAAACCAGCACAAAATTCATATCATGATATAGTAAAGAAGTAAAGAATGCTTTATTCAAGTACGGATTATTCAAGTCTCCCTGTAATCGAAATAATCTGAAAAAGGGATTAACTTAAGTAAAATTGAGATAAAAATCAATATCAAGTTGTGCTTGATTTAAGAGTTTCTAGGTTGGTTAAATCACGAATTCGTACTTGAAATAAACCAAAACGTGAATTGATTCTTACGTAAACACTTACTGCACAGAATGAGAATTTTATTTTTTATTAATTTTACTTACCCACCCGTTTGTTTCACATGTTTTGTTTCACCTTTGTTGTATTCCCCACTTTGCTTACAGAAGTCTCTATTATAGATTATCAGCAGCATGCCGGATATGGCTTTCGTAATCATTCTCCCTTGAAAATTTGATGTATTAACTACATGAATTTAGCAAATAGGATTCGGGAATTGTTGCTTCTTATTTTACTTTTTACATATGAATGCAATGTATGCTTGTTTTACCTTGTAGTGTTGTTGTTTCTACACAACACAAGGAAACCCGTTTTTTATCTGCTATTGTATAACTTTTGCCGTTTCTACACTTAACATCGACAAACACACGCGTATGTAAGCATATAGAATTTAAAGCGAAACCAATAGGAAGAACGACTCGTCCTTAAAGTCAGTGGACAAAACTTGAATTTAATACGAGTTCTGTAGCTACAATGAAATTAATTGTCACCAAATTGTACATATAGCAATACCAATATTTAAAGGAGAGTTATAATTAAAAGCTATTTTCTTGCAGTTATCACCAGTTATAACACATTCCAAAAGAGGTGATTCATGTTGCACTTAAATATTTTTGGGCCGAATGCTATTTATATACTAACATGATTAAATTGTTAATGCGCACAAAGATTCCATTTCGGAAATAAGTTTTATATCCCGATTCTTACTATTTTAAAAAAGCTTCGTTAAAACGAATATCGTAAATTTCACGGAAATATCTCCAAAATTGTACTTTTTGCACAAGGTTTACATTGACAGACAACCAGCTGAATGGACGAATATCGAAAGATCAGTTTAGAATCTGGTTTTGAGTCAATGGGTGTAATAAAAGTTGGGTCTATGACCAAAAATAATATCATTAACTGTACCCAGTACCAAGCTGAAACCCGGTGTAATTCAGGAACGGTAAAAGCAAATTCAAACGTCATTGTATGTTTTTTCATTTTTATCAAAATTTTAAAAGTTATAAAGCGTTATTTTTAAAATTTATGGAAAAATTACGTAAAATTTTAATGAAGGCTGCCAATAGATGAGCCACCCAGTAAGAACTTTGGCTACTTCTTTTACTCATTATTAAGTAGCTTTTTTCTAAGTATATAACTACTTTTATTACTTCTATAACAACTTATTTTTCAAATGTATGTCGGTAAAAAATTATGACTTACATTAAAATGAGTTTATTTTGGGACCTCCCTTGTAAAATTTATTGGTTCTCTCAGTAGAATTGGAAGTAGTTATTTTACTTTTTGCTTATTACTTAACACATTATTTTGTAGCAGGAGTTTTTACATTAAAAAAAATTATTGGACATTTTTCTTTTAGATTGTTTGTTCAAGAGGAAAGAAAATCGTGGGTTTTGGTCAAAGTTTTAAAGAAAACTCCAAGAAAGACCGGCAAATCCAATTTTTGTCCAAAATTCGAGTTATACTTCCGAAAAGTCTGAAAAAAACTCAAAATTATTTGAACCTATACACTTTCAAATTGTGCTTGAGCCCCAAACAAATTTTTTTGGTAAATCCAGCATTTTTGGCTTCTGCAATAGCTCTTGTATTCATTACTGCAGCCAAAATATAGTACTCACAAGAAATTTGGTTTTAATTTCCTAAAAACAGGCAGTCAAATTTAATCTGAATAGGTCGACAAAAGCAAAAGTTTATGACAGTAAGTTCCTTGGGCATCTAGAAGACAATTTACTTGAGTGCTAGGCATTATTAGTTTTCGGTTCAAAACATCCTTTATAGTCATAGGTATTATGATATTCATTCATACAAACGAAATTATATTTTTACATCTACAATTTTTTAAATTATTAATTGTTAAACTTTATTCAGTCAGGTATCCAAATGCAGGTGAAGATTTGTAAAACATGTGCACACATAATAATGCGTATTGTATATGTGTGCATTTAAATAGCTTTTATTTACGTCAAGCAAAACTAATTTTCCAAATATTCAATTCGAATTAACTCGTAATTAATTTCTAAAAACTTAATAAATCAAATCTATGTCAGTAATGAGAAATCTACAGCACCTAAGCAAACCGGGAAAAATTTGCTCGGTACTTAAAATGGGCGGATTTAAATCTCTGATTTCTTAAACCCCTAAGAAATTTTGACACGCTTCTGTAAAATTAGATTAACAAGCTTATAACTTTAGTTTGGCAAATGTATGACTTTTTCATAAAGTTTTATGGAATAAACATTAAGTTTATTAAGCACATTAAATTATTGATTTCTAAAAATAAATTTAACCAACAAGTCCCATAGCCAAACAAAGTTTTTAACACAAAAACAAAAACTCTTCATTAGATGACTTTAATTTGTGGTTCTTTACACCAGATAACACTTTCCTATAGTAAATGTGCTATATTCAGCTGGGCGTAATCTTTGCTACCCTCCACCGAGAGCAAGAATACTTCAGGAGCCGATCTGTAATTTATGGACCGATCTATATAAAATCTGACCTCACATTTTTGTAATTCGTTGCAGTTTTATAAGGGATTTTCATGAAAGTATTGTATATTGGACATATGATAAATTATATACCCAACTTTACAAAATTCGGTAGATTTAGTTCTTCTTCTCTTTCTACTTTATTAAGGATTGAAGATTGGACAGGGTCATAATAGCACACATTAAATTATTACCCATATTTAAAGGCAAAACAGTTAAGAACACTTTTCTCCTCTTTTTGTCAACTGACTGGTATTTACTCACAGAAATGCACAATAAGTAAAAAGGCGTAAATTCGCTAATATATAACTAAAATAAACCTAAAGTAAAGGAGATACAAATAAAAATCTTATCTTATCGTTGTTCATGAAAAAACCGGACAGGTGTCTGGTACTTTTTTTAAATTCGGCCTTTTTTTGGAGTAAAAGGGTATAGCCTGTATTTTGGAACTTTTTTGTCACCACACTTATCTTTTAATGCAGTAAAGATTCTACCAAAATATATATAAACATTTTAACATATTGTCAGCTCATTATTGGTTTGCCAATATCATGTTGAAATTACCAGGATATGCGCCAAACCAATAATAAGCTGACGATAAATTAATTAAATTATAGACTCCCACTACAATATTGAAATTTTCGATCCTTCAATGGGGGAAAGGTATAAAAAGGGGAAATACGGAAAATAAATGTTTTTTACTTTACCATGCCGCATGTGTTAATTTTTAAATTTTCTATAATATTGAACTTAGAAACAAAAAATCATAAGTGCAGGTTCCTGAATGAATGAAAAATGATTGTAGTTTCTTGTTCTTCAATTGGTACTTTTTGAATTTTTGTTTGAAACATAAAATTAAACATACGAGGTCCGGAGTGAATAAGAATCTGTGAGAGAGATGTTTTCGGTTCTTTTTCGATGTTTAATTTTAATTAATACTGAACCTAAAAACATAAACTTATACATGTAGAGTCCAGAATTGTTAAGAAGCTATAAGAAAAGTCTTTTCAGTTCTTTTTTTTTCAATTAGTACTTTCTGATTTTTCTATAAAATTAAACTTAGAAAATGAATTTAACATTGACGGACTTAAGTGGATGATCCCTCACCACATCGATCCATTATGACAAAAAAAAAACAAGAGCTCGAATCATGCAAATACATACCGCGCCTTTAGTGTAACATAGTCATATCCCACAAAAAAATCAAATTTGGCAAACTGCACCTTTTTATACAGATTCAATAGGATATATTTTGCTATAATTGCGGTCCAGTTTGAGATAAAACACTGATTTTTGTTTTACATATAGTGAAGTTGTGAAGAAGCAGGTTTCCTTAAGTTACTTAAAATTTTTGATTTTTTGAGATAAGACTACGTTGCAATAAAAGAGCAAAATGTATATGTAAGTCTATAACATTATATTTTTGCAACTACTAGTATAACTTCACATTTTTGAAGTGATATATATTTATACTAGTGGTTTGGTCCCGGTGCTGCTATGAATTTTCTGAATTACCATTAACCCATATCGTCCCAATAATCGGCTTACTGAAACCACTATTGTCAAAATCATTCAAAAATTTGAGCCCAGTTTACATTAGTGGATGATACTCGACCGGTTAGACCACATATAGAGTGTATTTAATGGTCCATAATTCTTCAAAAATGAAGAAAATCAGAATGTTACCGTCATTGGTAACCTCGCATCATGATTTTTTTTTGTTAGGGCCAGCACTCACTCGACTTGAATTTATTCATGTTGACAGTGAGAGGGAAAAGGTTATTTCACCGGCCAATTGACTGCAAAAGGATGGGCTCTAGCGGAAAAACGTGCATTACAAACGTACGAGTTCCGGTCTCGCCTAAGTGTATAATTCCTGTTCTGACTTATAGCACCAACATCGGACACTCTTGGTCTATAATCAAATTATTACGAATGGCATAGGTTGCTGTCATTTTCAAAAGAGTAGAAAGGGTTGGAAGTTTTACATAGAAGGTTATTAAAAAAAAAATAAGATATAGAGTAGAATAGAGTGGATGAATGTTGAACTCGTTTGACGAAACACACCCTCTATAAAAACTCATGCAGTGCGATCGCTAAGAAAACTCGTCTGAACCATGCTAGACTCTTTTAAACGCCTTGGAAATATCTTTAGCAATTACCTTACATTCGCCAAAATAATAAATGGAACAGCACTATTTTTTCGATAACAGGGCCAGTAGGTCTCCTGTAGAGCAACATTAAAATCAAGCGCATGGTCTCGATGAGATCTGGTTTCAACGATACGGTGCACAATACTTTGATGTAGAACAAAATTGTGCAAAAATAGAAGGAGTTGACCCAGACTAAAAATATTTTGCATGGAGGTCTATATGATAATAAAAAACAAAATTTTAAGTTTTGAAAAATTTTCGTAAAAGAATTCATGTACCTCCCATATATCCTTTTTTAAAAAAAATTTAGTTCGGCAACACTTTTTATATTGAATTGTTGAAAATTTCCAAATCTATCTAATCATAATGTTAAAATTGATGTACTTGATTTTTTATAAATTCTAGCAAGAATTTTTGTATTTATAAATATTACATAATTAAAATATTTCATACAAAAATGTAAAAGACAAGTACAATTTGGTGTTCCGGAAAAAGCCCAACTATGACACTTTAACTCAAAATGTGGTAATTTTTTTTCTTTACAACAATAGTAAGGGCAACGGTGAACTCAGTTTTTTTAAATTTAAAGTAAATATTAACGATTTTCATATATTTTGCAAAAACAACCTGCATTTTTTACGGCAATATAATAATGTCTAATAACGGTAGATATTTTCTTGAAATTTGTTTATTTAGAACGGTAATTTGTAAACATAGTACAAAGAAAATATTTATAGCTTTTAATCTAAAGTATTTAATTATAAACAATAATAAATGCGTTTTTGGCCTCTAAAAGAGATCATATATCTCTAAGTAAGAAATAAAATGTGGTAAGTTTCTCTTTTGATTCTTAATGGCGGACATTTGGTTTATTAAACGGCAGAGAAAATTAAAAAAAGGATTCACTCAGTCTTTTTGTTTGTCCATCAAAATTTTTTTTATTTTTTTTAGTTACGGCAACACTTTTTTAAGATTCATCCAGAGCATTACTAACACATACTTTAAATAAAGTGTGGGCTCATATCAAAGAAGAATGTATTTTTTACCAAATACTAACTTAAAAACTGTGGTACTTCTTTAAAATAAATTTTCAATAATTTTTTTCCTAGAACATGAATTAAGACTAATTTTTCTTGTAAAATTTTATTAAAAATTACAACAAGTTTAGAGACCTCTCGCAGCGGCGAATTGCGTTTGCCATAAAAAAGGATTTTTCGTATATGTAATTTATTTAGATACAAATACAGCATTGGAACAACATTGTTTCATTGTATATGGAACAAAGAACTGTGTAGCGCTACGAGCCATGCACCGCGTGAAACAATAAGCTTGTTGAGAAATTTTGGTGAGCACTTAATTTCATGTTTTGCTATGGTAAATTGGCCACCTAGATCGTGTGATATGTAATGTCTGGGGTCTTCAGAAATAAGTCAGCTACGATTGAAGTTTTGCAAGCTAACATTACTCGAGGACCTTCCGAATGGACCACCTCAGACGACGTCAACATTTCCATGATATAAATTTCAAGCAGTTAAAGCCATAAATTGTTCTTTTAACCGATAATAATAATTTCAAGTTGACTTTCAAATGTATGTGTTTTGTTTCACGTTATAGTTCAAACCTCACGATAAATCACCCGATATATCTATTAATTTTTTTTTTATTATCTATGCTCAGCCCGGTCCTGTGCGAGCCCGATAATCGAGGTTCAACTGTATATTTTTAAATTATAAAAATCAATTTTTCTTTAATCAAATAAAATAAATAAGTTTTAGTTTATAAAAAACTTAGGTTTTCCATATTTACAGACTATAGGAGCATTAAAACAAAAATGATAAATAGTGCCCAATGCTCGAATAATCGAACACCATTTTTCTCAAAACCAAAAAATCTAAAAAAATCTTTTCTAGTCCCAACTTATCTGGTTACAACCAAGTTTTATAAAGTTACTCGACACATAGTTCCTGTCAAACATTTTTCATAAAACTTTATTTTTTACCTCATGTAATGCTTATTAAGAAAATTTAAAACTTTAATTGCGATTTTTTTTTTAGTTTTCCGGAAAATGAGTGGTGATTATAATCACCACCGGCGAAACATGTAAACAATTGAAATTTTTTTAGAAACGATGAAAAACATTTTATTTCTAAATAATTTTATATATTTTGATCAGTGTGGTATATATCAAACCATTTCGTATGTAGGTGAACCTCACACATCTTGCACAGAAATGGTGTATGGCCATGGCATTGCTTACATCGACGTTTTTTTTGCCTTCCTTCTGTCTTACAATAACGTGTTGTGACAATTTGGAACGTTTTGAATTTAGTTGTTCTGATTCTGTTCGCTGATGGACTTTATCCTCAGAAACAAGTAGAGCTCTAGCGATTTCAGACCGGAAGTCTAGTTGTGATTTGGCTCGGGTTTTTCCAATATTACACAAAAAACAGTGCATTTTCCAGGCGTTTACAATAGCGGAATCCACAGCGTTTAAAAAGAAAGGCCACCACCACTTCTTGCCTTTTACATTTATACGGTATTTCGATATGGCTTTGTATGCTTAGTTATAATTTTTTATCAAATTAGGTTCTTCAACACTAACATACCTGCAAATCTTATTGGACCACCTGATCCATTTTGATTAAATGGACTACTCCATGGATTGGTCCGATGTATTGCAAGCATGGACCATGTCATTGTTAAAAAGTGTTTGTAGTGAGACGACATGTCTTCGTATTTTAACGACATGTTTTCGTTTTTAAAAGAAGTTAAAACAAATCCTCTTGTGTACACAAAGGAATAGTAGTTTCAAAACTATTCCTTTGTAGTCCAAAACTGGGTTATATGGTCCTGCCCTAGGACATCGTAATGTTAAATAGATCATGTTTTTTCCATACATTTGGGTTACTTTTGGACTAGTCCTAGTCCCTTAGGGCGCTACACTTTACATGCGTGTTTGGACTAGTCCTAGTATTTATGACATTTTCAGTTATAACGTCGGGCAGTTGTTAGAGGATCAACGGTAGAAAAACTAGTCGGTAACATAACAATTGCATTATCATGCCAAGTTACAATGAATATTTCAATTGCGCGATCAAACATAAAATCGTATTCACCTTTTTTTAAAGTTTTGTCATTTTTAATGCCCATATTGCTTGGCAATCGATTTTTACGCACTGTACCGGTGGCTCGAAATTTTTTATCTGACAGAAGACATTCTTCTTACAAAATCTCTCCACTTTCTTTTTTTTCTTCAAGTCAGCTCGGTCAAGTCATCTACGTTCCTGCTATTGTCCGCAGAGTATTAATCTCGACGGTCGTAGCGTCTTGCTGTGTAACAGTGGTAATTGCACGAGTTTTCGGATGCTTAAGTTGTAACCGGTCGAATGCATGTTCTCTATACCCTCATCTTGCTATTGCCTTGGTAATGTATTTGTTTCGCAGATTATTTGAGTATTAAAAACTTTATACAATAGTGTAATATCTTTTAGAGTTCTATTCGTTTTAAAGTGATTTTCGCAAGAGAAAAATATAACTACTTTCATTACAAAAAAAAAATAAATAAAATGTTCAAAATCGGTTGAAAAAATTGCTATGCCAACACATTTTTTTAAGCAATGTACCTGCACACTTTGTGAAGTTCTATATTAAAGCACATTAAAAAAATGCATATAAACATTTGACTGTAATTAAAATTCAAGCAAATAAAATTGTTTTAATTTCAAGGCCGTTAATTTTTCTTTTGTAAAAAAACTGGTTGTTTAAATAAAATTTATATTATTAGCTTCTCATGTTCATTTTGTTATGTCTTGTATGTATTTATGTAAAATAATATCAGCAATAAAAGCTTATTTAAAATTCAGAAGCTGTTGTTTAAGCAAAACGGATTTTAAAAATCATAACCCTACTTCATTGACTGTGACGACTAAAGGAATCTAATTTTATTCTTTAAAAAAAAAAAAAAACTAAATGACACGTACTAATCGTACAGCACAGCATAACAAATCTATGCTTACATACATTCATACACATATACAGTTACACAGCATACAAACACGCACTCGGAAAAGAAAAACAATTACAGAAAAAAAGCAAACAAAGGGAAGTTGAGAAATATTTGCTGCATCAGTCTTTGTTTAAAAGTTTACAAGGACATTTTATAAACACATACTCGTACAAAAACTTTTAAACAGTTTGTAGAAAATGTTTTTTATTTTATTTTTTTTTCAATGAAGAAATTTAATGTTTAAAGCAGTTATTGTTGTATTGACCCCAAAGCCTTCATCCCTTTCTGCTAAGTCAATGAGTTTTGCTATACTTGATTTTTATATTTGCTGAAGGGTGTTAATACAAATAATTTTTAACCATTAAGATATTTCTTAAAAAAATGGTCTAAAATTAAAAAAAAAATTTTTTAATATAGATGTTAAGTATCCTTAAAAATAATATAGTTAAATAAGACCCTTTTTAGTGCATAACAGCTGTGGATTAAGCCCGAATAATCAATGTTAGGGTAATTGTTTCTTTATACCCTACATTGTCATAGGAGGTTTGTAAAGCGGTTCTGCTTATGTGGCTTAAACTAAAAACACTTTTTAGCCAATCAAGTGAAATTTCAGCATTTTTTAGGATGCTTTGAAAATCTTGTGCAAAATGTACAATAGATTAGATAAATAACTCTAAGAAACATTTAGCTGAAATTAAAAAAAAAAATATTTTTTTTTTATTTTGATGAAAATTTAATCAAATAGAAACTGGGAATTATTTCCTTCCGAAGGTTACTTTATATTATATTCAACATTTGTAAATTTTTCTGTACATACAATATACCTCATTGGTTTCCAAAGGAAACCTAAGGTAAAATGTAACAAGAAAATACAATATAATAGTCTGATAGTGTATAAAGTCATTTCTGAAAAATTGAAGGAATAGGACTATTACAAAAAAGCTTTATAAAATACATAACTGAAATTTAGCGCATAGAATAAATTCGAAAAATAAAAATGTTGAAAATTTAATCGAAACTTAAAATATTTTGATACAATTTCGCTCCTCACAACTTTAATTATATCCAAATTGTACACATTTTCGATCTGGACATCTTATAGGAAATAACGCTGGGCATCTGTAAAAGAAATCAATGACATTAAAAGTTACGATATCCACAGTACCATCACATAAAATAATAATATAAATAAACATACATATATACATATGTACATACATATAAAAATACAAACCTATTTAATTTAATTTTTGCTTACAAATAAATATTAACGTATCCACAAAATTAAAACAAACATCCATATGTACACATATGTATACTATACACTTGAAATTGTTACATTTTTTATTCGATACGAATGTTCGTATACAACATTGTACACAAACATTCGTACATTCATATAACATGAAGTTCTTTTATTGTTTATTGAAAAATATCAATTTCTTAAGAATGATTAGCTACCCAAAATCTTATAATTAAATTGGTCAGTGAACTTTTAGAATCTTAAGAAATACTTCTTAAGAATTTATAAGTGCAGTTTGCTTTGTTTGTAATAAATTGTATACTAATCATTTTTGTAATTTGTAAACTTAACATTTTTGTATTTATAATTAAGAAATTTGAAAACTAAAATCATTCCTATTCGTGGAGTCAATAAAGAAAGATTTAAGAAAATTAAAACAAAATTATTGTTTTTTTTTTAAAATTGAATCTAACAAATACAAAACTGGCGACGAGGATGGGATTTTGTCATATCCTTTGACAAACAACGAAAAAAAAAAAAATATATAATTTTTTAGTGAAACTTATTGACAAATCATGTCCTTTGATTGTGTCAATTGAAACAATAGTGAAAAAAAAATATAACTAATATTTTTAGACTGTGAGTGATTTTTATAAATACATACGTATCTGGAAAATGTAATATATTGTCTGAAAGACATATGTATGTGAAACAAATTAGTAAGAAAAAGTATACAAGTGAAACAAATAACTAATATTTTAAAACTGTGAACGATTTTAATAAATACATATCTGAAAAATAAAATCTTTTGCTTAAAAGACATTTGTGAAACAAATAATTTTATATAAAAAAAAAAATATATAAATATAAAACAAACCGGTGAATGATTTTAATAAATACATATCTGAAAAATAAAATTTGCTTAAAAGACATTTGTGAAACAAATATTTTTTTTTATATAAATAATATAAATATAAAACAAACCGGTGAACGATTTTTTTTTAAAAATAACTGAAATACATCATCTAAAGAACAAACTAGCCAAAAAGAAGAAAATACTCGGATATCAACACAAGAGGAAGATAATCCTAGAGAAAGAAGAGCCTAAAGGACAAATATAAAGAAGATACCAATTATCCAACCAAGAAAAGCAGAAAAATTACTGTAAGCCTTAGTATAAGATATTTTAATTTTATTAAACATATGTATAAACTTTTTTTTTACCATATCCTTTGTGCGTACGAACAAATTTTTCATTTGCATTTTTACTGATCGTTTTTAAGTAAATTGTTTCTATTAAATAAAAAATTAAAATTCAATAAAATGGCAAATCCTCCCCAAATACATTTAGACCCCATTAAATATTTAAATAATTTTCCTGTATTTAACGGAAATATTAATGAATTACACACTTTTACGACATTGATAGACAGAGTGCATCCTCTTCTCTCCTCCTATGACGAACTATCACAACTGTTATTTTCTGATATAATCAAGAGTAGGATTAGTGGAAAAGCAAGAGAAGTAATAGAAATAAATACTCAGGCTCAATCATGGGCAAGCATCAAAACCATTTTGCAAAACAATTTCGGTGAAAGGAAAAGTAGTGACCAACTTTTCGATGAGTTACGAGCTGTAACTTTTCAATCTAATGTCGTCGACTTTTTTAACGATATTAAACATATTCTTAGACGTTTAAATAATAAAATGACAATTACATTAGGAGAAGGTGAAGCTGCAAATCAAGTTTCGATTAACAACCAAAGAACAGCCCTCCATATTTTTAAAAATAAGATGCCAGAACCTATGAAGACTATACTGGCATGCCGAAATCCAACTTCATTAGAACAGGCTATGGACATATTGTACGAAAACGAATATGATAGAATAGGTAAAGACGGACATTTCCACCCCGGACGCTCAAAACATAACTTAGATCATAAAAGGGAAATTCAGGCAAATCCACCAAAACATAAGCCTCAACAAAACTCCAATGCACATGAAAATAGACAGAGGTATAACTATAATGACCAACAACCACAGCAAAATTTTTATAGAAACAAAAATAATCAACAAGGATCATACACAAACCCACAATATAGAACTAATTACAACCATACCCACTATCAAACTAACCAACAAGGACCACACTCAAGTCCACAATATAGAACTAACTCCAACCATAACTTCCATCAGAATAACCAACAAAGAACGAACAGAAACCCACAATATAGACCTAATTATAATCCTTATCCACAGAGGAACTCTTCAAACGTTTATAATAGATCAAACCATGATACAAATTATCAACGAAATGATCAACCAGAACCTATGGATGTAAATATTATACAAAATGCCCAAAATAATCAAACACACGAAAATTTTCAGTATCCGGCCTCACGGGAAAACTACCACATATAATAGTAAAAACCAATCTCGGACATTTAAAATTTTTAGTCGATACGGGAGCTTCCCACTCAATTATTAACCCTGGCATATGCCACCCAAAATGGAATATACCTGTAGAAGAAACAAGTATAAAAACTCTTCAACATTTTATTAAATTAAACAAAAAAGTTCGCATTCCTCTTTTTGAAGAACTTGGTAATAGAAATGAATTAGTCGAATTTTTTGTTTGCAATTTTCACGACGACTATGACGGACTAATAGGAACTAATATTTTGAAACCATTAGGAGTAATAATAAACTTGAAAGACGATGAAATGATCATCGGGGAAAGGAAAATACCACTAAAATTTGGTCAAACTGAAGTAGAATACTACTTTGAAAAACAAGGATTATATGAAGTTGAACTGCCCGTTGAATGTAAAGAAGGGTTAGTGTACAAGAATCAAACACTGTCATTCGATAAAGACATAGAAATATTAGAAGGTGTGTACGAGGCAGAAAATTTTAAAATTAACGCTACAATAAGCTTTAACGGAGAAACCCCAAAGAAAGTAAAATTTAGCCCATTTAAAATTGAAAACGTCAATACAGAAAATTTTTGTATTTATAATATTTGTGAAGATATTCAACAAATTCCAATTTCGGAACAAATTCGCACTGAACACCTCAACACTGAGGAAAAGATAAGATTGACACAAATAATAAATAAATTTAAAAAAATCTTTTACACCGAAAATAAAGATCTTTCGTTCACTAATGCTATTAAGCATGAAATAAGAACGATAAACAACATCCCAATTGCCGCAAAAACTTATCGTTACCCATATATTCACAAAGAAGAAGTGAATAAACAGATTAAGGAAATGTTAGACAGTAAGATAATTAGGCATAGCCATTCACCATATTCAGCTCCAGTATGGATAGTACCAAAAAAACTGGATGCCAGCGGTAAGAAGAAGTGGAGGCTTGTAGTTGACTATCGTAAGTTAAACGAAGTCACAGTGGATGATAAATATCCAATCCCCAATATAGATGAAATATTGGAAAAGTTAGGGAGATGCCAATATTTTACAACATTGGATCTCGCGAAAGGCTTCCATCAAATTGAAATAAATGAGAAAGATATACCTAAAACTGCATTTAGCGTGGAAGGAGGACACTACGAGTTCCTTCGCATGCCATTCGGGCTAAAAACCGCCCCTGCCACTTTTCAACGATTAATGAATAACGTATTGGCAGACTTCATTAATAAAATCTGTTTGGTATATCTAGACGATATCATTATTTTTTCTACTTCACTCCAAGAACACTTGGAATCACTTACCAAAATATTTCAAAGACTTAGGGATGTAAATCTAAAGGTGCAGTTAGATAAAAGTGAATTTCTTAAAAAAGAAACTAATTTTTTAGGACACACCGTAACTAAGGAAGGTATTAAACCGAATCCAGACAAAATAGAATGCGTAAAAAATTTCCCACTTCCCACTACTCCAAAAGAAATAAAACAATTCCTTGGCTTAGCCGGCTACTATAGGAAATTTATTAAAGACTATTCGAAAATCGCCCGACCGATAACAAAATATTTGAAAAAAGATAGTAAAATCAATTTAAATGACCAAGAGTACAAAGAAAGTTTTGAAAAACTTAAAATACTACTTGTCAGTTCACCAGTTTTAACATATCCTGATTTCCACAAAACATTTACTTTACAAACCGATGCTAGTAATTTTGCAATTGGCGCGGTACTATCTCAAGATGGACACCCAGTCTGTTATGCAAGCCGAACGCTCAATGATCACGAGCAGAATTATAGTACCATAGAAAAAGAATTGTTGGCAATAGTGTGGGCCACACAACACTTGCGACCATACCTCTTCGGAAGGCGCTTTATTATTGAAACCGATCACAGGCCGCTTACTTGGCTATTTTCAATAAAAGAGCCAAATTCTAAATTAGTAAGGTGGAGACTGCGATTACAAGAATTTGACTACGAAATCAAATTTAAGAAAGGTGTTTTAAATGGGAACGCCGACGCACTGTCCCGTATAGAAGTAAATTTAAATATGGAAGACAACCCTACTACAAATGATGATTCTTCAACAAATAACGTAATTTTAGAAACAAATAACCCCTTAAATTTTTACAAGAGACAGATAATTTTAAATAAGAGTAATTCTGGTTCAATGAGAATAAAAAACGAAACCATCTTTCAAAATAAAAGAAAAACAATTTCTGCTAAAGAATTCGATGAAGCGACACTAGTAACAATACTGAAAAATCATTTCGATCCAGAAAGAACTAATGCAGTCTTAATTCGTGATAACACAACTCTTCAGAAATTCAAAGATACTGTAAATAAATTCTTCGAATCCAGTAACGGATTTAAAGTCCTTTTAAGTCAGAAAATTTTAAAAGATGTTTTAGATGAAAATGAACTTAGTAAAATAATAGAAAAAGAACATAAAAAAAACAACCATAGAGGCATTAATGAAAATTTTTCAGAATTAAAAACGGAAGTGTATCATCCAAAACTAAAATTACGAATCACACAGTTCATTAATAATTGTGACGTGTGTAATAAAGAAAAATATGACAGGAATCCAATTAAACAAAAATTCAAGCTTACTGAAACCCCAGAGAATCCAGGTGAAATTATACATGCAGATATCTACTATAGCTTAGAAAAAAAATTGTTTTTGACATTTATCGATAAATTCTCCAAATACGCACAAGCCATTAGAATAAAAAATAGATCTTGGATAGAATTCAAAATCGCATTGGCTCAGTATCTATCGCCTATGGGAAAAATAAAAAAACTAGTTATTGATAATGAACTAGGCTTTAAGGCAATACCCCTTTTAGAATATTTGCGGGAACAAGAAATCGAAATCCACTACACATCAAACAACAATCATACTTCAAACGCAGATGTGGAACGACTCCATAATACCCTGAATGAACATATTAGGTTACTTAAACATGATCCTAGAAAAGATCTAGAAACAGTTGAAGAAAAAATATGTAGAAGTATAAGTTATTATAACAACACAATTCATTCTACTACACAAAGAAAACCTATAGATTTTAAAAACGGAATAATTAGTCGAGAAGAATATCCTACAATCAGAGAAAAAATAATAAAAAGGAAAGAAAGGAATTTGGAAAAACGAAACAAAAATCGTGAAGATGTAGAAATACAAACCGGAACTATTTATCTGAAAGACGAAAGAGGCGGGAAAAATCATTCAAAATTTAGAAAAATACAAGTATCACAGTTAGATGATGACCACGTTATAACAGATCGAGGTCATAAATATTATAAATCTCATATAAAAAGAAATAAAAATTTTCAAAAAGAAACTTCTATAGAAAACTAATAAGAAAAATCTAATTTCAGATGATTATCTTCATACTACTTAATGTGTTAATACTACGTGACACAGGAGCACAGTATTTAGAAGTAAATGACCTGACAACCAATCACGGATACTTACCAATAAAACTAAAAGACATGGAGATTATTGAAAATTACATAAAAATTATACATATTTTCAACACAACTCAATATTTGGAAACAGTAAACATCTTACAAAATAATGTACTTAAACTATCAGACACTTATACGAACGTTACTCCATTTTTGGACAGTATTAACAGAAGCATGTATATATGTAAAACAAAAATAAAAAACTTAATACCCAACTTTAGACAAAGGCGAGGACTAATAAATGCAGTAGGGAAAGGACTAAAGTATATCGCAGGGACAATGGACAGCGATGACGAAAAAGAAATTTTTGACAAAATCCAAAACTTAGAAAAAAGTAATAAAGAAACAATGACCACTCTCAATGAAATGACCTACCTAGGAAATTCCATATCGGATAAAATATCAAATATTACAGATCATATCAACAACCAGCAGAAAATTATTCAAAGATATATAAATAGACTTAAAACGGAAATCCAAAATAAAATTATCAGCTTAGAAGACGAAACTTTGTTTTTAGAAAATATTTTCCAAATTAATAATGATGTGAATCTACTGATAGACCACGTAAACGAAATAGGACATGTTATCTTTACTTCTAAACTAGGAATTATTCCATCAGACATATTGACGACCGAAGAGTTCAATTTCATAAACAAAACAGAATCATATATTCACACTAAAGTATCCGTTGCATATAGAGAAAACTTAGTAATTCTAACATTAAACATTCCAAAATTTTTAAACGAGACATTTACGGAGGTATTATTTGAGCCACTTCCCAACAGCCAAAATAAAAGTGTTATACTAAATGAAAATACTGTTCTCATATACAAAAATGAAATTTATGAACCCAATACCCTAGAATATAAAAAACTAAGAAAAATAGAAGATCATTGTTTAACAAACATCGTGAAAAACTTAGAACCTAAATGCAATATGACTATAATAAAAAAACCAGATGAAAAAGAAATTCATCCTGGCTTACTTATATTTAAGAATTATCAAAACAAAATTGTTACAAACTGTAAGCACTCACATAAATTTGAAAATTTGAAAACATTTTTATTAAAATATGAAAATTGCTCTGTTAAAACTAATTTAAGAACATATGAAAATTATAAAATCAATATAAAAGAAATGTTTATTTTAGAAAAACTAATGTTAAGAGTCAAGGAAAATAATATAATATTTCCTAACTTAGATTTTAAAGAAATACACTTTAATAACACAATTAAAAATGTAAACCATAAAATTCTTACAAACACTCTAATAAATACTGGGAGCAATATAGGAATCTTTATAATTTTTATCTGCATCGTTATTATAATCTTTATAAAAAATAATAAAAGAACATACATCGTTTCTTCGTCGGAGCCTCAATCTAACGGAGGGGGAGTTACGATATCCACAGTACCATCACATAAAATAATAATATAAATAAACATACATATATACATATGTACATACATATAAAAATACAAACCTATTTAATTTAATTTTTGCTTACAAATAAATATTAACGTATCCACAAAATTAAAACAAACATCCATATGTACACATATGTATACTATACACTTGAAATTGTTACATTTTTTATTCGATACGAATGTTCGTATACAACATTGTACACAAACATTCGTACATTCATATAACATGAAGTTCTTTTATTGTTTATTGAAAAATATCAATTTCTTAAGAATGATTAGCTACCCAAAATCTTATAATTAAATTGGTCAGTGAACTTTTAGAATCTTAAGAAATACTTCTTAAGAATTTATAAGTGCAGTTTGCTTTGTTTGTAATAAATTGTATACTAATCATTTTTGTAATTTGTAAACTTAACATTTTTGTATTTATAATTAAGAAATTTGAAAACTAAAATCATTCCTATTCGTGGAGTCAATAAAGAAAGATTTAAGAAAATTAAAACAAAATTATTGTTTTTTTTTTAAAATTGAATCTAACAAATACAAAACTATTAAACTGGAATATTAATCACTCTGGGTGTTTTTCGCTGCATAAAAACTTAAAATTATATATTATGGTGGGGCAAAAACCTTGGATAGGATGTACCGGGTTTTCCAATTAAGAATTGAGAACCTTTATTAACGTATGCTGTGTGGCTTGTGGTACTGTCCTGTTGAAACCACATGTCGTCCAAGTTCATTTTTTTCAATTCGGGCCAAAAATGATCGGTTATCATGGCGCGATAGCGATCGCCATTCACAGTAACGTGAAGATCGTTGTTGTCGATGAAAAATTTCGCCCAATGTCGACGCCGGCATGCAAGCCGCAAACAGCTTTTTTTTGCTATTTTGATGAGCGGGGAGATAATAATAGCATGTTCTCTTCCACTCTAACCTTTAATCCCAATTTTTCTGTAAGAAAACATTCACTCTGTGAACCCAGACTTTGGTAAATTAATATTAAAAAAAAAATTAGATCGGCCGACTAAAAAAATGTTACAAATAAAAGTTGAGAAAACGTTAAAAAATCGATGGCACAATATTAATTGATAAGTCGACCCACCCTAATGTATATATATTTGTATATATATAAATTTATTCCCAAAATTTCTACACAGAAAAAACACAATCGGGATAAATCAAATTTTTATGATTCCTTTAACTTCTATTCATACTCAAAAATTCAAGTACGAATAATAATAAAACGTACTCAAAGCAATCCTAAATGGGATTACTTTTGGGTAATTTAAGTACTTTGCGATTGAAAATTCGTACTTGAATCAATCTTTCTGTACTTGATTCAAGAAAATCCGTACTAACCATACCGCTTCGGATTGATTTCAGTAAGGATGGATGGATTTTTTTTGAGTGTATATAGAACATAGATCCATTTTTATGATAATAAAAGACAGAAAAATTGTTGGAATAAAATTTTATTTTATTATAATTTGGTAATTAATTTCGTGGCATTAATTTTTTTGATATGATACTGGAACATGTCCGCCGCTACTACGGATTGCATAGTTCATTCGATCAGTCTAATTATTGACTCCTTTTTTCAATTTGAATATTGGCTTCCAACGCTTCAAGTGTTGCTGGTTTGTCGGCATAAGCAAACGACTTAAATTAGCCCCATAAAAAGTAATTTAGTTGCGTTAAATCGCATGAACGAGAGTGCCAGTAAACAAGACCACTTCTAGAAAAATAGGTGTCAACAAATTGATTTTGCAATAAATCGATTGGTAAGCGCGCTGTATGACATGTTGTACAATCTTGTTGGAACAAAATGTCGTTGATATTTAGCTGCTACATTTTTGGAAACAAAAATTCAGTCAGCATGCAACTCCTTGTACATTTCTAAAGGGAGAGTAAACCGTATTTAACAGTCAATTTTATTGGATTTTAATAGTGATTCGTTAATGGCTTGAGCACGGTCTAAACTGCAAATACGAAAATTTTGCTTATGGACGTGGCCATTCAACCAGAAATAAGCTTCGTAAAATGGACGAAGTGCCCTATAAACAAAATTATTTTTTCAAAGTTAATTTCCACAATTTGGAAGCGGTGTTCTCGCTTTTAACGATTCATGATGACTTGCCAAACCATACTGAACAATGTTATAGTTATCGATAGAGCAAATTTTCATGCAGTTAAAAAATTACCGAATGAAAGAGTTAATGTCAAATCAAATTTGTTTAAACTGACACTTATACTATGTTCACACTTGAGTTTTTAAACGCGTTTAAGCAAAATGTTGATTAAGTTAATCAAGGACGTTCACATTACATTTGAGATAATTAAGATGACAGATGATTAAGAAAAAAAAAACAACAAACAAATTTATATTTATTCAAAGTATTAAAAATTGGAAAAAATACTTTTATAAAGTTAACAGAAGATTATTTTAATCATTTTAATGATGAAACTGTGAAAATTTATGAATTATTTATGGAAAAAAATAAAAACATTAAGCAGAAATCGTGGCCTATTGTACACGTTCATGTTGCCGATTCTACATTATACTCAGCTTGAGGTATGTTCAATGGAGTCAGTGTAATTAATGAAGTCATTTAGTTGTTATCATGTCAATCTGAAGTGATTCAATGTATGTTGAATCATCTCGATTTTGATGTGATTAGAGCTTAATCACGTTCGAGTTGCTTAAACGTGTTTAAGAACCCAAGTGTGAACATAGTATTGTAAAAATAAAACAAATCAAAACAAAAGGTGAAACATTTGGATTGGTTACGATCAGCGTTGCCGTTTTGATTACTTTAAACCAAAATTGGTTACTTTTTATCTCAATGTGTACTTGTGTACATTTTTTCCATTTTGGTAACTTTTCTTCAACTGAGAATAACCAATTTTTGTGTGTTGGACGATCAAGATTTGCGCATTTCCATCTTTAAAACCCCAAGACTTTTTTACCAGTTCACTCATACTTTTCAAAATTAAATCTTAGTTGCTTTTAGTTTCCCTTTCAAGTTAAGTGTTTCAATTTACGCTCAAATGAACAGCTAATTACAATTTTAATGAGCAACTTTTCGATTTTCTTTATAAGTTGTTTTCTTGACGACATCTTGAAATTAAATTGGTCTAAAATTGCGTGCAGCCTACATCACATCTTTAAATTTTATTGAATTTTGACCAGCAGTATGTGTAAAAAACTAAAAAACAAAACTTTATCGTGTGGCTGCTGGGTTAGTGCTACCATTACAGTCTCCGGTTTTTTTTGACACATATAACTGTGTATGTTATTGATGTACTCAACATTTATACTATTTACTTTATAAAAAGTTTGTATGCTATATGGGGATTTTTCTAAAAAAATGGCCATAGTGAAAAGAAGGAACGATTTTTTGAAATTATTAAAATTTAGGGTATTTTTCCAAGTTGTAAGGATTTTTGTGGGTACAATTTTTTGAGAACGTAGGGAAAAATATGGATTTTTCGGGCTGTGTAGGGAATTCAGAAAAAATATAACATCACTGAAACCTTATACTGTACATAGAGTTATAGTCTATTGATTCTTCAAAATTGTGAAAGCTCTAACGAATACCCTTTTGTAAATAGACAAAAATGAGTATTAGATTTCTTTGGGCGGTGCCAATTCCACAAGAAAACTTTAAAAAATTATAAGGTTATTGTACCCTCCAGACGACCACTAAAATTCTGTTAAAATTTTATAAAAATCGATCCAGAGCCTTATGTGTCTACATACATTCTTATATATATATAATATTTTTTAACTTGAGTGCAATAAATATACTGGCCCATATTCATAGTCAAAAATAAAGTCGACTTTTCTTAAAGTATATTTTAAAACAATGGTGTTCACATGCATTTAAAACCGGTTTTTATTTAAAGTCGACTTTATTTTTGACTACACAGAGAAAACAAAATATGCAAAAACTACACGAAAATATAGGATTTCTACACGTTTTCACCGGGATTTTCCACCCATTACGTTTTTGTAGCTCTTCTGCATGCTGCGTTTACTTTTCTCATTTCTAAACGTGGCATGTATCTTTTCTGCATGTCGCGCTTACTTTTCTCATTTCTACACGCGTAATGTAGCTTTTCTGCATGCCGCGTTTACTTTTCTCATTTCTACACGAGTCATGTAGCTTTTCTGCATGCCGCGTTTACTTTTCTCATTTCTACACGCGTAATGTAGCTTTTCTGCATGCCGCGTTTACTTTTCTCATTTCTACACGTGCATGCCGCGTTTATAGCGTGAACTTATCAGCATTCTTAAACTTTTTTTTATGATCAGGCCACAACCCTTAAATGTGAGTATACATATTCGTACACATATTTATGGCATATTACGGGTTGTGGTATAATCGTAAAAAAAAATCTGGAGAACTGGTCATTTGATGTGGTACACGTGATTAATATATATATGTGTAATGAATAAAAAAATTAATTTAAATTTTCCGTTTTAATGTATTTTATTTATTTATATATATACTGTTACTATAAGCTACTATATCTTATATATCTTACTATATCTTATATCTTACTATATCTTATATCTTACTATAAGCTACTATATCTTAAATAACTTTTTCCATTATTTATAAAATATATATGCATAGGCTTTGAAGTAAACTCATCAATATTTATTAAGCGTATTTTTTCTTCTTTACTACTTTGGAGTTCGTAGGACATGAAGTGTGCGGAAAAACATGTAAATTGAATCTTATTACATGCTACAAAGATTTCTGAATTTTTCAGAACAAAAAAAGAAATTTGAAATATTTTAGAAACATCTTCTTTGATAATTGCAAGGAAATACCCTTTTTTATACTTAATGTTTTTATATACTACTGTGTACGCTGTCAACAAATCTTTGTAGTCTGTAATTATCGATGTATTCGTTGTATATTCATTTGCAATTACGTTGGAAGTAAAATCTGTTTCTTTAAAAGTATTTGGTAAGCCATTTGAATATTTTGTTAACATGTAAGAGAATTTGAATGCACTTTTAATAGCAATAGATTTTTCAGCATTTAGACGAGATGTGATGGAATTCGCGTACATTTTCATCTCTTTATGCTTTGCTTCGTAGCGCATAGCCCACATTTGTTTAAGCGGACCACATTTTCGAATGGCTGTTGGATAATGCACCATAAAATGGTGCTTTGGCTTTAAATCACCATACAACGATTTATAAATTTCATGATGTCTCCTAATTAAATATGTTAAATTTTTTAAAATTTCTTCATTAAAATAACTAGCCATAATTATATCAATTATTTTGGAAAGTAATATTATTAATTTCCATAATGTATTTTCAACTGGAACTAAGTCCCCTATCATTAAAGGCAAGTACTTGACAAAACAAAGCATCTCACTGGCACTCATTTTAATACGCGAAAGTTTTAAATTTTTTAGAGTAATATCAGGTGACGTGCTACTACTTTCCAACTCTCCAAAGGGAAACAATCGTTTTCTGTTGTTGATAGTGCTTTCATTTAAAATATTTTCATTGATTAAAGATAGCAACACTTGCGATATATCATAACTACACACGCCCTCAAATATATCGTGCATTATATCAAAAGATATATTTTCCACTAAATGAAAATATTTAAGGTCATTAAATACGCATTCTTCCCTTACGCCATTGAAACTATTTACATTATTTACATCTTCGAAATAGTTTTCAATAGTTCTAGCATTTTGCTCTGTGGTTCCTTTTGCAGTGCTGGCCTTATTTTCCGTGCAGAACCTACAAAAGTTCGATGAGTTGAAAGATTTTGTCATCCCTAAAATTGAATTAAGGCTAAGGTTGTCCCCTACCGCTAGTCCCAAGACAAATCTTACTTTTTTAAATTTAACGAAAATTCCATTTTCTAGAACCTTAAGTTCATTTATTAATTCTTTTAAGCAAGTTTCATTTCCATAAATTTTTAAAAATTTGGCAGAAATGAATGCAGCGGGAAATATGAAGTCTAGCTTAGATTGAACGTGAACTGGAAGAGTTGGAAAGCTGTAATACAGGGCACAAATTGAATAAGGGTGTGAACCCAAGCAGTTATTAATTTGGAAGTCATCTGAAAATAAGTTGTATGGTATAATGATATCAGTAGAATAATTTTCAAAATGATTTCTAAAGGTTTCGGCGTTTACAAAGTTAGTAATGCTTTTGCTTTCAAATAAAACTTTCATATGACTTTCTATTTCTTCTAATACGCCGGGAAGTTCAAAAAAGCGTTTGATTTGATATTGAATTGGCATTACTTCTACAGTTTTAAGCTTGGTGCTCAAAGTACGACAACCTTTTTTAACGACTTCAGTCAACTCATTTTTTATTGGAACTGAAATTGGACTTTTAAACAGATTTTCCCTCTCTAAATACTTTTTATATTTATATTCCGAGCAATGACTTTCAAATACTTCTTCACAAAAATTCAAAATTTTGTTTAGATCTGGAGTTGGTTCGCACACATTTCTTAAACATTGAGATATGCTTTTCAAAACTTCATCAAATTTATTGATTATAGCATTAGCATCTTTTCTAGGCAACGAATTTTTGGCAAACAAAAAAGTAGAAAAATAGAAAACTTTTTCTTTAAGCTGCTCCATTAATAAGTCATTTAAATTTTCTCTAACTTTGTTCTGAGTTACATCGTTCTCGAGAGTTGGAAGTATATTAAATTCATTAACCGAACATGTAGACGTATCAGTTAATTTTTTTATTTTGACCATTGTGCCAGAGCTAGAACTATGATATAATAAATGGCGCTTTAAAGAAGAATTGCTTGAAAATAACTTATTGCAATCATCTTGAACACATTTCTTAGTATCAGTTGAATGCAGAAGATGATCATATTTTAAATGATGAAAGTATAGTTCTACTCTCTCAAATGTTTTTGAGCACACAAAGCACAAATTCATCTTGTTTTCTTAAAGGAATAAATGTTTTCTCAAAAAAATTAAAAACTACGTTTAATTTGATTAATATTATTACGATATATTATTTATAATATTGGAGTCATTTTTGAAAGTAATTAAGAAATAGAGTTAAGGTAGATGACCTTGCATCACAAGGTGTTTCTATTTCATAAAAGAACTTTTGGAAAAAAGTCCATGCAAGCAAACAAGGGTGCGGATACTTTAAATTTAAAACCTGCATTAATTTAAAAGCGTAGTCAAATGCTTCCAGCAAAGACTCAAATTTAAAAAAAAATTTGTCGAATACTACGTAAAAGTTTTTTTTAACTACTCCTTCCACAACAACAAGCGGCTGAAGGGTTAATTTGAGGCTCAGGCATTTTTTTTGTATCTCCACCAATTTTATATCTAAGTTGTTTATGCTCACTATATCTAGTATAAAAAATTCTTCGGCATCCAGCAAAGAGTACTGTTTTCCACCGATTCCTTTTGATGGTACTACGCAGTTAATTAATTGCAGCAACGTTTTATTAAGGCAATCTGTAAAATAGTAAAAAAATTTCATATCAATATCACAATGAAATTCATTTATGTATAAATGTCATTTAAATTACTTATGTCGGATGAGTCCAGTGCATCCTTTAAGACTTTCTTGCAACGTGGATTAAGGTTTTTGCTGGAATAGTAGCTCACCACGGTTTCTTTAAAGTTATTCCACTTTTCAAACAGGTTGTTTCCCTTCGTTGGATGAAGAATGTCGAAATCTATTTTAATCTAAACAAACTCAAATTAAAAAAGATACGTTATATTTAAATCATTATGATTTACCAAATCCTTTGCCCTAGCATCTTTAAACAGCGGCCACTCATTGAGGAATTCTGTGTTGTCCAAATTTTTTAAATCACACTGTCTTAGAGAGAAGGTTCGAGCCCATCGATCTAATTGGTCATCCCACTCTGATAGGGGCCAGTTTAACTCCCGTTTTAATTCTTTCAGTGTTTCATCTGCTGGGATCTCTGGATTGCTGTTATTAATTTCCTTTGCATTTCCATGGGTTTTTTCCAAAATATCCAATTTTCGGCGCTTATGTGCTATTGCTTGGTACTTTGCAAACAGTTTTCCAGAAGGAACTTTTCCATGCCTTCTTGGAATATAATAGTAGTCCTAAAAAAATTCCATGAATATATTCAACATCACTTGCTATTTAAGTTCCTACCGAAAATTTTTGTTCTTCTGGAAAAGCTTCAACAATTTCTAATAATACTGCGTTGAAGTCGTAAGGGCTCAGCTTGGAATTATTTTCAGCAGCTTTTGATATAATTATATCAACGAGCCTCTCTCTTTGATTTTCTGTTAGCCGCTTGTTCTCGTTATAGGAAAACTTTATAACGTTTCCAGCTTCAGTTTCAGAGAGCACTTCCAGAAGCGTCTGAATTCAATTAATAATGTTATTAATACCATACAAGATTTTTATATGAAAGAAAACCATTTCATTATATTTTGCATTTTAGCTAGCTTAATACTTCGAACTCAATTTTACCTTCTTATTTAAAATATTGCAGCGAGTTTGTGAGCTTGCGGAATTCTCAAAATTAAGTTGCCGTTTTTGCCATGAAAACAATTTTGTTCGAAATTCGGCACGCTTGCCAATATCCTGCTTGAATATATCACAAATGTCCCGATCTGTTAGGTATATTAAGTTGGTGTCATTCACACCGGCGGCTAAAAGAACACAAAATTATTTAATAATTTCTACCAGCGAATACATATTTGCATTAATACAGACCTTCAAGAGCCGGCAACAAATCATTTAGTTTCCAACTTTGGATAAGTTCCTCCATAAGTGCCTCCTCACGAGCAACTAACTAAAAAAAGAAAAAAAAGGGAAATGGTACAAATTATTAAAAAAATTAGTTTTGTATTAATTATTTGGCATAACTTACCAAAAGTTTAAAGATTGATCAGCTACCAAATTAAAAAAAAACACGAGAAAGGAACAACAACAACACTTGTTAGCAAAGGGCACAATCAAAGACAAGGGGAACACATATGTACATACACGTACACATCGATTCACTCCCTATATTTTCTTGCCGCTGAATATAAATACGTTGTTGTTGCTTTTGTATGTACCGTTATATTAATTTTAAAGTGTTAGAGTTAAAAAAAAAAGTTTTCTTTCTTACCTTTATTCAACGTTCACCACCAGATCTTCACACTTTAAAGGCCCAGTTAGGCGAACGTTGCTGTACCCGTAATGTACCGCACCGTACTGTAAGCACGTTGGTGCACTTATAGAACATTTAAAAACGTGTCATATGTTTTTCCCATACATAAACAAAAAGAAATAGTATACATAAAACAATACACACAGTGATGGGAATCCAAAATTTTTAAATGGTGACCGCTGTGCAGAAAAAGTACCAAGTGATTTTAATGGTATTTAAAACAGTATTTTAATAATATTTATATTATTGATATAAATAATAGTTATTTTGTGATAAATTCATTATATTTATTAAAAAAAAGGGGGTTGAAAACACAAAAATAACTTTTGTTTCTGCTCGAAAAAATAAAAGTCAAAAATAACTTTTATTTCTGCTCGAAAAAATAAAAGTCAAAAAATAACTTTTATTCATGCTCGAAATAATTAAAGTAAAAAATAACTGTTATTTTTGTTAGAAAAAATAAAAGTTAAAAAATAAGTTTTATTTTTGCTCAAAAAATTAAAGTTAAAAAATAACTGTTATTTTTGCCTGAAAAAATAAAAATCAGATTTTTAAAAAGCATCGCATTTTCTGACAATTTTGTCCAAGACTTTCAAAATGGTATACTTGGTTTCATTCTCCGACATTTCCTTGAGGTTGCTTTTTTCAATCAAAAATTCAAAATTAACAGTTATTTTCGGTCCCTGATTTTAATGTACATATATATTTTAAGCATAAATTTATTGTAAATGTGCATATGTTTATATGTTTCACATTTCCATAGTGTGTGTATATGCATTTGTTTGTTTTATACATCTTAACATACATATGTATGTACATATATTTGTATATATGAAAAAATGTTGTACTGTAAGTTGTTTTGTCACAATTCCATAGCTTTACTTAAAAAGTACCAAAAAATAGAGCAAAAATACAAGCATTCCAAGAAACATACAAGCCGCCCATCACTGTTTTACAAATGTCACGTAACAAAGGTATGAAATTCTATTTTATACAGAATGGTACGTTGCAACTACGGTACATTACATTTCGGTAAGCTTTTGTATTGCGTTTCATATAACAAAAAGCGAACAGCTGATTGATACAGTACAGATACGGTACAGCAACGTTCGCCTAACTGAGCCTTTAAGGCTGTTTAGCGGATGCTATATTATTTTGTTTCAGCTTACACTCAAAAATATTGTGCGGTCAAAAATGCTTTAGGTAACATCCAATGCCTTGCGTGCAATATTTAGAGTCTAAATTTTAAGACTTAAATGCAGAGTAATATAACATTTCTTTTTAATTTTAACATAATTTAAATTGTTGAAAATATTTAGCAGCAAAGCTAACGTAAATTTTATTAAGTAACTTTTTTTAACAATAACATTTACTGCAACGTTTAAGCTAACGATATGTGTTTTGTTTGTGAAAAAAAATTCTTTGATACCTGTAAAAGGGTCCCTATTGCTTTCTTTAAAAAGACGTACCTAAATGCAGAAATTATTAAGAAAAAAAAATAGCCAAAAGAATTTGTTGGTATTTTGCTTGTAAAAATATTTTGGTTTCTGTACCAATCGCGTCGGTGGGTTTTTTCTTTCTTTAAAAACACTTTTCTTAAGTAAGTAGAAATATTTAAAAAACAAGTAAAAAAGTCTTGTTTTGCTACAATTTATGTGTAAATAACCTGTACACATAAAAGCAAATGTGACAGTAGGTAAAATGTTTGGGTAAGAAGATGTGTTTTATTGATGTATTAATGAAACTTTATTGTTTCGCACTATTTTTATTGCTTACTTTTTTATGCTACAATTATTTGACCGATCCCAAAGAGTTAAGGCTCAGTAAGTCTTTACTTTCTGGTCTGTTACGTTGTTGTTTTTGTTATTAAAAAACCTGTGAAATTGATTAGTTGTTCTGTTCTGTTGCGGTTCAGTTTGATAAAATCAAGAACTTGTAAAGTAATTGTAAGTTACCGCAAAATAAATAATAAAAAATTCGTTAATTAAATTTTATTTCTTCAAATTTATGTGCATAAAAGTTATTGAAATAAAACAATGGATGGTGCAAAACTAATAAATTTGTCATAAATGGCAACAGTTGCTACAGAAAAAGAAACTTTTACAATTTTGAAACAGAACGGCACGGAACAGAACAGAAACAGAAAGTAAAGACTAATTCTGCCTTTAACCTTACTAATTTATGGTAATTATTAAACGTAACTTTGACCTGTTATAATGACTTTATACATTTTTGCAGGCAAACTCATGTGCACATTTGGTATTTTCTAAAAAGTTATGATATACCATTAGCTAGAATAAAAATGTATGCACAGATGTTTGAAGTATGAGCAACCCAACACCGTGAATACCATTTCTATCCTGAACTAAACAAAAATTCATTGACGTGCCTCTCTTTATTCGGCACTACTTACCTATGCGAACAAATTTTTTCGGATTTAAAATTTATTTGTTCCAAGCAACGTAATAAATTAAGTTCATCCCATTTGAAAAGCATTCTACTATTACAAAACTGCCATAAAAGTATAAATTTAGAAGATTTTATTTTATAACTTGTAGAACACAAGGGAAAAAAATTAAAAATTTTTGTGTTGCTAGAACATTTGTAGCAGTTCTTTACCAATTCAATGTCGCTGATTTTAAAACTGCACTTTTTTTCTATCAGCTATGATTTGCGTGCAATATTTATTTTTTATGAATTTTTAATTTTGTACCTTTGTGTTATACAACTTATAAAATACCTATATTACTAAAATTTTATTTCGGCTGTAAATAAATGCATTCTCTCAATTTGCTTACTCTCTGGTACTCACTAACACACAACCAAAAAAATTTTGGAAATCCCTGATTCAAAGCCAACTGAAACTTCTTTACAGGTCAACAAGCATTTGGTGGTGGTTTTTTTATAGATAGAGAAACAGGTTTTGATAGAAGAGAGATTTGATTTTTCTGAAAAGTGCACACATGTTCAGTGCATTGGAAGCAAAGAAAAAGAGCATGCCGCCAGGGTTGTTAGACTTTTTTCCTCAAAAATCGTCAAAAGTTTTAACACAATTCGTCAAAATCGTCACGAAATTTGAACAAAATCGTCAACAAAACGTCAAATATATAAATTTTACAATTTAAATACAAATTATTGCATGGATTGGTTCGAAAATATAAATTTTTAGCAAGAAATTCTATTTATGATGAAGAAAGTGATATGGTTAAGTTTTATTCTATTTATTTCTGCAAGTGAGCTGAATATATTTATCATTTAAAAAGAAAACATAAGAAAAAATATATTTGCATAAATGCATAGCAAAAATATTTTTTATTTGATTTATCCATATTCAGAAAAATATTAAATAATAAATAAAATCTCATTTGCTTTTATCTCGAGCTATTTTTAAATGATTAACTTTTAGCGCTATCTCTATTCCAAATTGTTTTTATTGTTAAAGGTGCTAAAAACCAAGGATTCTGTCTATATCAACCGACTTGAAACGTTTTATTACGTCCAATATTAGTTCCAAACTAATACATTTTTTTCTCATTGCACTCATTTTTCTACACAACTTCTTATTAAAAAGTAACTTCTTACTTCCTAATACGCAATTTTACTAAGAATAACTTACCCAACAGAATTAAATGGGATTTGCCTATTTACACACAAATAGAACAATTTTTCACATGTGATTATGACTTCATCGTATGTGGCGAAGCAAATCGAAATCATAAAAACGCAAAGCGGATTGAACCAATTGAACCAACTGACGCAAATCGGGGCTCTTGTGTATATTTTTTTTGCAGTACCGTTGGGATTTCTATAATTGTAGAATTTTAATTACTAATGCTTCTAATGAAATCCACCTGGTTTGTGATGGGAGAGGAATTTTTTTGTTTAATTTCCAAAAATTTTTGTATTTCGAAAAATTGATTTTTAAGTTTTGGACTGTTTTCAATATAATTGTAAATATTTCTTGTGTGTTTTATCGATGCCAGAAAATCGATATAACACTATTACTTTTAGTCAAAAAATCGTCAATCGTCATTTTACTGTATTTTCTCCAAAAAATCGTCAAAATTACGAAAAATCGTCACATCTACCAAACCTGCTTGTCAGATTAAAGTGTTATAAAATTGATGCTAGATTAAAGTTTAAAGTGAATTTATTGACGGGATTAAATCGTCAAAACATAAGTAACTCTACATCAAAAATCGTCCATCGTCATTTTGGTTAATTCTTCAAAAAAAATCGTCAAAACGACGTAAAATCGTCACATCTAACATCCCTGCATGCCGCACACATTTTTCTTCCTCTCTCTCGTCGGATGACGTTGAACGAGCAGAGCAGCAAATTAAAAACAATCCTGAAGAAATGTTAAAAGTAAACGCGGCAAGTAGAAAAGCTACATGATACGTCTTGAAAGCAGTTTTCTAAATTAAAAATATAAGAATTCTGTACTGATTTGGATCTATATTTTTCGTTTAAAATTTCCACACGCGTTTGTAGGATTTCAATATCCAAATGTTAATGTAGAAAACCTATAGCTTTCGTTTACTTTTGAAGCTGCTATGTAAAAAATGTAGAACTTATATGGGAACGAGCTGATTTTCTCATGCCATGCAGACTTTGCCTTTGCTTACTTAGCATGTTGCTTTTCTGCACGCCGCGTATTCATTCCTCATTTCTATATGTGGCGTGCAGTTTTCCTACATGTCACTTGTAGCTTTCTGTTTTCTACATTTAACGTTTGGAATTAAGCAGGGCGAAATACGATTCGTTTAGGATTGCCGTTTCTACACGCGCAGTGTAATGGAATTTGTTTTCTCTGTGTATGAATATGGGCCACTGTTTTTAATACATAAATATTTCGGTTACTTTTTATAGCGTTTGCACAGAAAAAAGTAAAAACCGGTTTTAATCACCAAAATAATTGAAACAAGCAAAAAATTGTTTAATTTTGCACCTATCACCGAAATGATTATACCAATTACTCAAACTTGCAAAAATTGCAAAACAGTGATTTTTTTTCCAATTAAAAAGTTTTTATATTTCAATTACAAAAATAATTGAAAAAATTATTAATATTAAACAATCTTTTAATTGAATGAATTAACAAAATATTTAAAAAAATATCAATATATTAATTGAATGAATTACTGACGTAATTGATTACAACACAGAAATTTTTTTTTTATTTTTTTTTTAATTCCCTAAGCTAATACCGCGAAGCTCTTCGCTTGTCTGCAGGAAAGAAACCAGAGTCTCTGGCGGGAATCGAACCAGCAACCCCGGCGTTGATAGTCTAGCTCACTACCAGCTAGCCTACCGGCGCACTCAACTTATATGAAAATAAACGTAATATCTACGTTCTTATACTATGTTTGTGTTAGCATTATTTCAACAAAGTTTTCAATTCAAACAACATAGTTGATTGATTCAATTAAACATTTACTTAAAATTAAGCTTAAAATCAAGTAAAATTTTAATTGAAAAAAAAATTTTTTTTTTAATTCAATCAATTAAGAGCGTTATTGATTTATTTTAAAATTCAAAAATCACCATTAATTGAAAAGAAACTGCCAATAATTTTTTCTGTGTGGTTACTTTATTTTTCCATTTTGGTTACAAATTTTTTTTGGTCGTGGTAACACTGGTTACGGTATTCTAGACTTGTTATGCCCGTAATTTCAACAAACAGATATCTGGTCGTGTTCGTACCTAACAGTTATCTTTACCTATCAGGTAAAAATAGTTTGGTAATTTCTACGTTAATTTTGCCTAAGTGTTTTTCCTTCAAGTTTTCTTTTAAAATATGGCAACATTTTTAATTTTATTAATATTTTTAATTAACTGTCAAAAATAGATGGTGTATAATACACTACAGTACAACCAGTAGGTAAGACAAACATTTTCAAATTATCAAAAATTCTTTACACCATAGATAACTATACACAGCTAGATATCTGTTTGTAAAAATTACGGGCATTAGTTTAAGAAAAAATCACTGTACCGCATTACCCGCACTTACTGTATAAGTACTAAATGGATGATGTTATGACTTCATGTTCTTATAGCTGGTAATGGATATATTATATTCATATAGAAATTTGAATGAAGCAGCATATTATAATACATACGGCATCAACAAATAAATAAGAGTTTTGAATTGATTTTTATTATTGATATAAAAATATAAAAATCTAAAATAACTCTTATTTCTTGATTTAAAAACATAAAAATCAAAAATAACTTTTATTTTTCATTTAAAAAAATAAAAATCAAAAATAACTCTTATTTTTGATTGTTAAAATAAAAATCAAAAATTTAAATATCATGCAATATGATGGATGCATTTCGCCTAAAAATCATGATGGTGTAATTAAAAGTTTTCTACGATGTTCATTTATGTATGATTTATTTCTTTAAAAATTTAAAAATAACTCTTATTTCCGGTCCCAGGTATTAAGGGTTGTTTTCGTCTACATAATCACTTAAAAAAATAGACATCGTTCCTGGGTGTGTTAGCCGAACGCTAAATAATGTTCTCTTTATTTTCGAACACTGTTCCTAATATTAAGTTTTGGAAACACAACAATTTTTGAATATCTTAATTATTTTTTGATCTATTTTTCATATAATAGAATATTAATAAAAATTTACTTTTAGAATATTTTACTAAACTTACATAGAGAGAAAATCAATTTGAATTTAAGATTTAGAAATGAAAAATATGGAAATATTATTCCATCTTATAAAATTAAAAAAAAAAAAAATTTTAAATTACCGGTGGTTTATAAAGCTTTTTAAAAAATAAACAAACAAAATTATACAGGTTTCTGGAAAAAATATAAAAATTTTTTCCCTCCTCATTTATAAAGGAAGAAGAAAAGTAAAGGCATTTGTGTTGGCAACTAATCGGATTTTAAAACATCACACATACGAGTACACATCGGAAATGGCAACTGAGCTACTAAGAGACATACATAGCTACACTAACGTTTAACAATACGAGTATACTCGTGCTTGCATGTAAAGTAAAACAATTTTAAAGTTTATTTAAATATTCCAGCATACGTTTGTATAATAGAATCAGTGATGCCAGTAAAAATTTAAAAAATCCCAACGTGTTTAAAAAAAATTCCTTTTTTTTCTCTACAACCAAAAAATGTTCCCTATACTTTTCCCTTCTTTAATAATTTATTGTTTCAAGCAACAGGCAAACATAATAAACATATTTTGTCAACATTTTGTAATTATTATATTTCAAGCATTTATTAAAATTTATAATTAAAGCATTTATTAACAATAGGAAAAAACCAAAATAAATATGTACATTAGGGTAATGACTAATTTTTTACAAAAAATGTTCTTATCACCACGCCAACACTAAATTAGTAATAAAAATCGGGATTGTTGGTCATTTTGGCAAAAAAAAACCTTCCACACCAAAAAATGCAATTTCTAAAAATTTACACAAACATTTTTTTTACTACATTAGCGGAGTTTTGAAAGAGATAATGCACAACATCGTAGGTATTCTGTTAAAACCAACAACAATATGCATGAGGAAATGAAAAATCAAATACGAAGTTTGAGAAAAGAAAAAAGGAAAAATTTTAATTTTTCACACAGTGTTATTTTTGAAATTGAATATTTATATTTTTAACGTAGGGAAAAGTGTAGGGACAATTTTTTTGGTTGTCGGGAAATAAAGGAATTTTTTGTTAGACACATAGGGATTTTATAAAATTTCTCTTGGCATCACTGACAACACTTATAAAATTACTACAGTAACTGATTGTGGGTTATTAAATTCGTTTTCCGTACTGTTTAAATTTAATAAAAATATAGTTATTTTACGAATAATTTTAGCATTTATTTTTGTTATTCGAAAAACAAACTACCTACAAATAACGTTTTTTCGTATTTATTTTGTTATGTAGTTGGATTTTTTTCGGTTTAATTAAATTTTTTTAAATAAAAACTTTTCAATTTTAAGGAATATGCAGATAAAAAATTTAAAAATTAATGTAAAAATCATTTGTTTTAAATAAAATGTAAATAATCCATTTTTTAAATGAATTTTAAGTTGTTTAAAATGAATTTTTGTTTGTATTTAACTACATAATATTTTGAGTGTATTTATGTTTTAATACTTAACGTCAATGTGCGTCCTTGATTTTTCATTTACTCATCTTTTGCCCTTTAAAAATATTTCTTTTTATAATATTTTTAGCAAGGGAAGGGGAATTTTAAAAAAAATATTTGCTTCAAAATTTAATGATTTTATTTCATTTAGTTTAGTAGGAGTGATTGCTTTTTTCTCGGTACAAAATTTATTTCTGTTCACATACATTTTTAGCAAATGTGAGTGCAAATAACAAAAATAAGCGAACAGTTTTGACACTTGCTGTAGATTGCCAGGCTGTTTGAAACTCATACAGGATGGTTTCTATTCAAAAATACTACATTTGTACTTAAATGCTATTGTATACGAAAAATTTTAATTTTCAAATGAAAATAATACGAATATTTACGTATTTTTAAACAATATATTGATCATTGTTAATATTTTGATAATTCCCTGAATTTGCTTTAAAATAAAATTTCTGTCAGTTTTCCCTACACTTGAAGTTTTCCTAAAAAAAATCCCTACAAAAGGGAAAATTCCCGACTATTGGCATCACTGATTTGGATTTTCCCTAGAGAAAACTTTTTTCTTTTAATTTTTTTAATAAAAACTTTGATGCTTTATTTCTATTTAAAATTACATATATTATTTTTTATACCCTCTACCACCGCTAGTGGTGAATGAGGGCATACTTAGTTTGTCTTTCCGTGTGAATCTTTTTTATTATTCATCTCAGACCCCATACATTATATATATTCTAGCTTCTTGAGAAGTTTTAAGACGATTTAGCCACATCTGTCTGTACATCTTTTGAAAACACTCTCACTTTCGAAAAACTTAACAGAAAAGAACAAACTTGACCTCAAATTGCTTGTAGTTATCTTAATAGGCTTTTTACACTGATCAGCATCTAACATCTTTCATCAAAGATGTAAAAAATGTCAAATACTCGTTAACATTACTCACATCTGACATCAACCATCAAACAAAACTTTCACCATTTTTGAAAAAAAAAAAATGTTTTTAAAATAAAAATGTTTTTTTCTACAAAAGTGCCATAATTCAAAAATAAAATACAAAAATGTAAAATAAATACTTAATAAAAAACATTGCAATAAAAGAGAAAACTTAACAAAAGGTAACGCAGTTTGTAAAACCAATTTTTTTGGAAGTGATGCCACAATAATAACACAAGGGAACAAATTTGGATTTTTTTGTGCGGTCTGGAATTTTAAATTTTAAATATGTGGGTGTCATGAACGTTTTTTTTTGGTATGGAAACCGATATTCAGTTTTCTCAGTAAATTGTGAATAAAATCAAAAGTTGTGTACCGATCACAATGAAACAACCCTCATTTACTTCGAAATTATGTTAAGCTAAATGGTTATTGACCAAAACCGGGATTTTTGTCGCGTTTTTATTTTTTTTTTATGAATTTTTAAAGAACAAATAAATAGTTTTTTTTTCAAAATGTTCCTATTTTTTCTTCAAAAACTCAACGAGATCTCTGGAACTACAGCGCATATTTTCAAACAATGTTACCGGCTTAAAGATAATATTGTTGCCTAGTTTCGGATTGTTTTTTAACAGAATATGGTCAACCGTTTTCAAGTTATTTCAATATATGTAGTAAAAGTGCCTTTATTTTAGACATTACGGTATATCTAAAAAACTAAAGCTGATAGAAAAAATGGAGATCCGATTTGAAATCAGTGACCTTAAATTAGGTAAAATTTACAACCAAATTCCAGACCGCACAAAAAAAGTTTTAATTTATTCCCTTGTGTAATTATAACCGGGTGTTATCTATTTGACAACAGAGTGCTATGCACTTGACACAAATGGTATTTTTTACATCTTATGGCTAATAAATTAGTGAATGTTTATACGCTGGTTAAGTTGAACTAAATTTTTTAATTGATATGTAGTTTAAACTCAACAACTGCAAATCAATGTCTCATGTGTTATATGTAGTTGAAAAAATAACTTGTGGCAGCACTATGAAAATTCATGTCAAATTCATATGGTCTGTAATGGTAGTTAAAACGCCCAATTTTAAGCGTTTAAAGATGGTTTATATATTTACTGATTTATAGATTTGTTGGCTTAAACACATTTAAAACCAGAAATAGAGTTTAACTGATTTATTAGCCCTTAGGATTTAATTCGACTAAGTTTGGTTAAAAATTTGACAATAGATGTTGTCGATATATTGTCCACACTTTGTTATTTTTCTAATACCACTGGAGAAAATATGTTGAAATTTTTTTTTGCTCTGTGTACATCTTTTTTTAATATAAAGGATGTCAATCACCTAGGAAACTAGTTTGTCTAAGAAAACAATTTGGCCCAAATCACTCTTAACGCTGTTGAACTAAGTAATTCAATAAAAATTACTTAAGGACCGAAAATATATTTAGTTTACTGAGCGCTTTTTATATATATTTTATTACACGTTCAATCACTTGTGTTGTGAAAACAGCACATTAGTATAAACCAAATTTTAATAAAAATATCCAAAATTGTGCCATTAAATAGTTAATAATATTTATAAAAGAAATTTTAACACATATTAAAACAGTTTGGGGAAAACAGCCTTTTGATTTGTACTATCTAATAAAATATTCATTTAATTTAGGTATAATTTTATTTCTGTGCATATTTTAGTACTAAATATGTACATTCCTCAAAAAAGAAAAAAAAAATGGAGCAAATTACTACATTTACACCTTTAAAAGATTTCACCTTTCCCAACACCCTAAACTCTACCTTTTGTGAACGTGTTGTGCAACTGTATTTAAATTAAACTTTTATTTGCAAAAATAGGTTTTTGGGATCAAAACTTCACTTGGCACAGGAAAAAGAATTTAAAATTCTACTTTCATTTCAACAATAAACAATAGTAATTTGAGCAAAAAGGGAAAAATACTAAAAGTAAGTTTCCACTTTATGTGTCGGTTTGCTCATGAATTGAACAATATTAACTTTTATTTAAATGAATAACTAAGTTATTTTTTTTTTTTTTTTGATTAAATGAAAAAAGGAAACAAATGGTTACTTTTTATTATAAACTAATTTAGGAGTAATTTAACAGAATGGATATTGCTAAAATAACTTTATTTAGTAGAATAATGAAAGAAAAGGGAAATATTTTTGGAAAAAATTTCTTTAACAATGGGTAAATAAGGACTATTGTTAAATACTCGAAAAATTGTTATTTTAAATACTGATTTAAAACTTTTAAGTGGTGGGACAATAGAAAATAGAAAAACGTACTTTTACTTAATTAAACAAAAAAAAGCTTAAATTTTTTGTTTTACCGTTAGAAACTTTCTAAATAGCAATGAGTATGTAAGTACCGAAGTAGATGCTTATGTTTAATATTTATACCTGATATCACTATTGTCGGGAGCTTATAAGCAACTGTGCTGATGCGTTTTTCACATAAACACCATCATTTAGGTAACAAAAAAAACTCAGAAACACTATCTGAATAGATCTAACGATGCACAGCGCAAGATTTTGTTGATTTTTAAAACGGCTACACAGAAAAAATTATTGACGAATTATTTTCAAACAAACGCTTGTTTGAAATTTTTTTTTATATCTACAAATTTTTTTACTGATTCAATTAATATTTTTGTTTCATTTTTATTTAACCAACAAAAATGTTGGCAACTATTCAAAAATATAATATACACGGCATTGGTTTTAAGTTTTCATTATTTTGTATAAAATAATTAACGCTCTTTAATGTTGTTGTTTATTTGCATTTTTTTATTTGATCGTAAGCAACACTTCTTGATGTAATATATAAAAACAACAATACAAAACACATACAGTCCATTTTTAGACGCTTTAAAAAAGTTGATACAACAATAAGAAAGATGATAAAATAGCGTGACGAGGTTTGTAGCAAAAAAAACAAAAACACACAAGGTAAAAAAAAAACATTTCACTCTTTTTAAGCAACAGAAACAACAACAACATTATAAGAAACAAAATGAATTTTTGGTTGGTTTCAAAGGTGGTAAAAAAAATGAAAAACAAAATCCCGTATTCAATTTTTTAAAACTGTTTAGGTTCATACATCAAATACAAATACAGAATGATGACGAAAAACATATCGAGTCGGTCTGCTGTCGTTTTTGGTTACAAGGAAAGGATACAGGAACAGTGAGTGATGAAGGAAGACATTGTGTGTATAAACAAGACTTCGTACAAACATTATTCCTGTCATCTTCTCCTTCAGTGATTGCTTGGGCGCGCGTCATTGCTACTTTTTGTTTGATTCAGTTAAATTATTTGTTTGGAAAAATCAATGTTTTTTTTTCAATAAACAAAATGCAAATAAATTGTTTGAATTTTCAAGTTTGTTTATAGGACCGATTTAAGACAAAAAATGTTTTGATCCTACAAATTTCTTGTTTGAATTGGAAAAATAATTTTTTCTGTGTAGTACGATTGGTATAACATTTTATGAGGAAAATAATGGTTTTTAAGTTTAAGGGGCGTCGCCATATGTTCCCAAAGTAACAAAAACAAATTGTTTAGCGGCTTATTTGTTATTTAAACTTATAAATAAAAGAGAGTACCCAAAAACTAAGAAAACAAAAATAAAAAATTCGAAGAAATAAAATTTAATTTAAAATTTTAATCCCTACAGGCTTACAGATCTTTCTAAAAATGCCACATTTGCTACAATCGCAAAGCTGGAATCAAAAACTTTAAGCAATATTTGTATGACCCAATATGTTTGTAATAATTGTGTAATGGAAACCCTAAGACACGTACTTGTTAGGGAAAATATATCCAAAAACCTAATTGTTGGGGATTTTCCGAAGTTTTTTTTGGAATTGTGGAATTCCATAAAATTTCAAAGCAAATTATAGTTACTAGGCATTAAAAAATCTAACCGTTTACAAAATGAAGAATTATTTCCAATTTTTACAAAATCTAACACTGTGCGATGTCCGTCTGTCCAGCTGGCTGTCTGACAGTCTGGCATTTAAACAAACATATCTCAAAAATGTTTTATTGTTACTTTACTATGCTATCGATATTTATTGCGAAACGTTCTACATTGAATCATATAAAATTTTATCCAAAACTTCAAATTAACATTTCCAAAATCTGAGTTTTTAAAGCTACCTGGAATTTCAAAGTTATATCTCGCGTAATTTTTGTCTTGAACACAACCTGTAGTGTGAAATAAAATGGTAAAAACGACACCTTCTGTGCGCTTTACTTTAAGCATTCTGTAGTTCTTGGTTCAACGTGACTAAATTTTACCGTTGAACTAACTTTTTTGTCGATATCGATACTGTAAATCCAAAATTTTATTTTATCCTAAACAGGGATAAAAAAAAAACATATTCAGCATTTAAAAAAAGTAAAAAAGTCTCTTAATCTTAGCAGCTTCTTGTTAATTTTTTGGTTTATTTTGTAAGCATTACTAAAAGAGGAAATTAACATCAATGTTGCACCGATTGTGCTTGATATCAACTTTCGAAATTGAGCGTGATTTTAAAACACAGACCGACAAAGACCCACAGACTGACAGACAGACAGGCATGGCTAAATCGACTAAGAGTTACTCAAGATTTACCTTATTGGGTCTGAGATGAATATTAAAAAAAGTTTCGAACAAAGGTCAAACATAGTATACCCTCATTCACCACTAGTGCTGGAGGGTATAATAAATAAGTTTCGTCTTGCAGACTTTGAATACATTAATTTTGGCATCAAAATTCCATGTGACTGCAATTTACAATGAACAACTTCAGCAAAATAATAACCATTATGCCGAAACTTTTAAAGGAAAATTGTGATCGTTATCATTTTTAAAATTTGAAGAAAATAAACACATTAACATATTTCACTTAAATACAAAATAATTTATAAAAAAAAACTCAAATTTAGAGTGACATAATTTTAAACGCACAGCATTTGGTGCAACCACCTTCATTTCGTATAAGAAAAAATATTCGGTTATCCATAAGTTTTCAAGATACCAGCATTCCTAGATTTTTTCTTTAAGCTCATTTACTGTTGAGAACAAATTTTCTTTCTCGAATACTGTTGATGCAAGCATTCCCTAAAGATTTTTAATGGGGTTTCAATCAGAACTGCACGCTGATCACTGCAACAAATTATTACTTTCGACTTGACTGGAAGATCAAGTTTTTCCTTATTTTCCGACAAGTCAGTCGACTGTTTGTGGCTTCAAAGCAAGTATTATGGCGAGAGATAAATTTGCAAGCAGGTGTTTTAATGCCACATTATTGGCTAGTTTTAAAAAGTTTCTTACTACTTATTTTTTTACATTCTTTCAGTTTTATCTAATCGTTTGCCAGATACTATTTTTAAAATTTTGATTTATTTAATTTTTCTTTCCATTTAATTTTACAAAACAAAAAGAAAAGTTGTGTAAGATTTCGAATTAGCATGGTTAATGAACTCTTTTGTTTGCTGCATCCAAATTTTTGCGTCAATAAAAAAGTAACATTTTACTGGAAAATTTATTATATTTGTTAATAACCGTTATACCAATTATTTTTTTTTGGCTTTTTATACTTTCATAACTGCTGTAAGCAAAAAAAGTAAAGAGAAAAAGAATTCTAACAATAAGGTTTAAATAAGAGCAATTTAAATTACCCACACCTCTTAAAACTGAAAAAACAACGTAACTTTTTTAATGAATGAAAAAATCAAATTACCTGCACAAATAATTTAATTTACGCAATTAATATTTTATAACTTGCAACTAATTGATGATGAAGTTCACGCACATAAATATGAATCTATGTACGTGTTAAACAGAAATTACCATATTAAATTTTATGTTTTCCAACAATAACGATATTAAAAAAAAACAAAGCGAAAAGTATAGAAAAATCAACAAAAATAATACAAAATTAACCAATAACCAAAATCATAAAAAAATATTTTTTTTGCCTGATATTTATTGATTCTATCATTATCTGCATGTTGCCAAAAAATATATTCATATAAAAAATACTGTAAAAGTTGGCATAAAAAGACCAAGCTAAGCGATTTTTATAACCCAATGGGAATTGCTTTTATTAATATTTCTTCCGCTTTGCTGACACATAAACTGAATGAATAAATTAATGAATGAACGTAGAAATAACCAAGTCGGCATAAAGTTATAAACAAAAAATCATCGCATAAACACATATGAATACATACATACATATTAGCATACACAATACATACAAACAGTAATTTACAAATATCAAATATCCCAGCAAGCATTTTTTGAAATTTTTAATCATAGTCGAGTCTTTTTTTAATCTTTATCGCGATTAAAAAACCTGAATATGTACTCATTTTCGGGCTATAAATGATAATGGTGCCCTTTATGAGGCTCTTCTTGATGAATAATTTATGATACATTTTTTATCAGTTGGGTTATTCCATGTCAAATCGACCAAGAGTGGGACCCGACTCCTTTCGATTTTAATGAAATTTGGTGAGAGGGTTCCTTTTATCCTATAAGGAACATATGTGAAGATATGTTTGTAGCCCAAAGTATTGTCTTTAAAATGACATAAAAATCATCATCGTATGTAAAGTAGTAGATATATTGAAGAAATAAGCTCAATACATTCGGCTAATTCGGTGAAAGTATGACATTTTGAATTTCAAATAACTTTTGAAAAAAAAAATTTCATTTTTTTTTGTTCATTTATGTTATAGTATAAAAGAACCTTCTCAACAAATTTCATAAAAATCGAAAGGGTCGGGTCCCGCTCGTGGTCGATTTGACATGGAACTACCCAGTTAAGAGTCGTTTTCCATTCTTATTTAATGGTATGTATGTATATGTTATTTGATTTTAAATCAAACATTTAAAAATCATTAGCGCCAATAATTTTTGATTCAATTACCAAAAGTAATCAAAAGAGACTCATCAAGATGATTTATATTATAAACAAATGTATGTGTGTGTATTTTTGTTTTTTAGAACACTTATTCCTCGATTTATATGATGCCTTTTTTTTTGCACATTTTCAATTCTATACGATTTTTTTTGGAAGTGAAAATTACCATAATAAACACGATTTTTTATTTTTTGTATAATAGCTAAAATTAATTTTTTTTTTAATAATATATCCTTTCAAACAAAAAAGTTATTTTATACGATTTTGTTTGTCGTGTTTAATTCCCAATTTTTATTCTTGATAAAAACACTGAACTTTATTGTTGATGGAATAAGCTATTCCTATGCGCATTTCACTGGTTGCTTAGGCCAGATCGCACGGAAACTTCATCTAAAGATTTTAGAAAAACCAAAGATATACCAAACCAAAGAATTACAAGCGACAGTTCAACTTGTTACAATATCAAAGTTAAAACAAAAACATTAACAATAAACAGGGAGTTTATCTTTTCTTACATTCCCCACTACAATTGGTTGGAATTCTTGCAACACTAATTGTAGTTGTAAGTAGGTTAAGAAAAAACAAAATAAAAACAAAAACAACCGGCTTAATTGCTCTCGAAAAATTAGGCATGTTTCCAGTTTCGTTTTTTAAGCCGTGCACTTGCCAGTTTATTATCAAAGTAACTTTAAGGAATACAAATCTCCTAATTTACAAGATTTTGTTTGTCGTGCTTAATTCGCAATTTTTATTCTTTATAAAAACACTGAAATTTATTGTTGATGGAATAAGCTTTCCTATACGCATTTCACTGGTTTCTTAGGCCAGATCGTCAGGATTTAATATTTTGTTTAATTGTTTGTTAAATAAGAAAAGCAAAAACCCTGAAGAAGGCACTCAAAGAAGTGCCGAAATATTGGTTAAAAGAAACGTTTAAAGTTTATTATATAAAATAAAAAAAAAGACCTGAAGCTTGAAAATTATGTTATATTTAATAATAAAGGTCGAATAAAATTCATATATTATGTTTAATAAATTTCACTAAAACAATCTCATATAAGCACCGCTTCAAACTTGAGTCAAATACAATAAAGAACCCACAAAAGTTATATCATTAAAACTAAATTTGCTAAATATTAATAATTCTTCGAATGTTTCGATGCAAGTAAAATAACTTTTTTCATGATGCTGATGAAATTAAGCGAGTTTTTTTATTTATTAGCACAGTATATGCCTATGAGCGAATTTTAATTGATGCATTTCTCGTTTAAAAGCACAAAAAAATACGGGCAAATTACGTAATGCTTATCAGCGATAAATACTGTAGTACAATTAGAGTTCAGAAACAGAGAGGTGTCTATCGTGCTACATTTTTCAATCAGAAATATAAAAATATTTGTGAAGTTGGCTTTTGCAAACAGTTTCTAAATTAATTTCCATAATAGGAAAAAGTGTAATTAGGAAATGTGTAGCTGCTGGAACTAAACGAGAACTCATATGTTCAGTACAATACAATTTTAAATATGGAAGAGTCAATAATGATCTGGATAGAATATCAAAATCAAAAGCGAATCCCAATTGGTACCAATGCTATTACAAATAAAGCTTTGAGGGCTTATGAAAAACTTTCATCAGCTTCAGCAACAAAAATCATCGTTTTGGCAAGTCATGGTTGGCTTGAAAAATTTAAGCAAAGATATTTCTTACCTAATTTAACATGAAAAAGTGCACAGGCCTTAGCAGATATTGATGCCAGAAAATTTGCCTGCCAGTTCATTTACGAATTTATATAACTTTAAAATAAATAAATTTTCTAAACAAAATCTTAAAAATGTATTTGTATTTGGGTTTTTTTCAATTACACGATTTCTTATACAACAAATTTACATTCCGATTAATACGATAGATGCGTTCCCTGAAAAATTAATTAGGTATATATATAAAAAATGTAATGTTACATTGATTTGGTCATTTGGTTTTTAACACAACGTAAAAGCCATCGGCAACCCTTTAAATGTATATTTATATATGCACATATTTTAGTCTGTATTTCTGTTGAAAGCACGATAGAGCTCGAAAAAGAAAACTTTGGAAGAGTAAATTTCATAATGGTTTGCAAATATTACTCATAAGTATAGATACAAAAATATTTTTTGACGTTTTATTCGAACTTTTTATGGATTCAGCAAGACCAAATGTAACCTACTCACTTGTTGCTGTTGTTATTCAGCGTTTTTGGTTTATTTTGTAAGTATTTTATAATAGACCCAGATATATTTTATTTGGAAGATCGTTGGTATCAGTCTTTTTAGAGTACTTTTAGTGATTAAAAACTGATTTATCACTTGCACGCTAAAAAAATCGACACAAAAATGACTCGCGCTTATGATTTACAATTCCAATAACAAAAACTTTTAAAAAGAGTCGAAAGTGTATCTCAACTAATAAAAAACGAATTATATATTACTCTACAAGAAGGTCGCGGGCAGGTTACCATTATCTCCCGGACAAAAGTATCATTATGATCAGAAAATCAGCGCATTTTCTGGTATTTTAATCACGCTGAAGAGTCAAAAAAGACCGGAATATGATTAAAAATTTTAAAAAATGCTAGCTGGGTGTAGGCACATATAAATATGAATGCTTTGTCAACGTGATTTATAAGCCGCATTACGCAGGATACTCTAATTACCAAGGTAATAGTTAGTCCTTTAGCTGCCCCGTGTATTTTTAAATACCTAAAATGAATGTTTTAACGTAAAACAGAAAAGAAGCTTAGCAAAAACCAAAAAAAGCAATTCCATCGAAAAAGATTTTAAATTTTATTTTGCAATTTTTACCACACATATGTACATTGTACATATTTAAGTATCAAAAAAAGAAAACAAATATCTAAAATCTAATCTAAATATCTAAAATGGTAAAGTAAGCGTTATATTTTGTAAGATTTATATGGCAGACGAGCGATTTGTGTAAAAATTGGGATAGAGCAGTTCTTTTGTAACAATTTTCTACACAATAAGAAATTTTTAAATGAATATAAATTCTTTTAACAACAAGTTAATGTTATGCCGTAAAGTGAATTTTTCACCAATAAGAGGATTGTGAAATTTGTTTGAGCTCCAATGCCTAACCGGGTGTCAGAAATCGCCAAACGTCAATTTTGTTCAGTTTTCGGAACATTTTATTTATAATTAAATTTTGCCTACAAACAAAAGCTGGTATATTTCAGTCCAAAAGCGCCAAAAACTGAGAAAAATACAAAAAAGGTGCCGAAACTAAAATTTAGTTTAGTTTCTGTTTTTTTTTTATAAATAACATAAAATGGAGATCATATATTCAGTTGAAAAAACTAAGATCGTACACTTCAGCCTCATCGATTTCATTTCTAGTGTTCTGACCTGCATAAATTCTATTATAATTAAATAGTGACTGAATATAAAATTCACCTAAAATGATAACAACAACAAACATCATTTGAAAAAAAGTTCCTAGATTTTTTTTAAATTACTAATGATAACAAAAAATGATAAACCTGTTAAGTAAACAAACTAACTTCATCTTTTTCGTCTCTTGGATTTCGAGTGTTAGTCTCTTTTGTTTCATACACTCACAATATTTTTACAGTAACGAACTATAGTTTATTTATGAAGTATTCAGTTGCAGTTAATATTGTCCGTTGAATAAGTTAAATTCTTCTTTATGAAAAAATTAAATGCACATGTAATTTTAAATAAGGAAAAAGCTCATTTAATTTTTACTGTCAAAAATTCAACCGCGAGTTCCGTAAAAACAAATTAATATTTAGATATTTTATATAAATTAAATTATCTATGAACAACGATTTGATTATTTTGCTTTACAAATTCCTATGTTGAAATAATTTAGTTAAATACATCAAATTTTTTAAGTAAAATAATTGCGAAGCCATATTGGCGATACTGCTGGTGTCTTATAATTGAGAGTTCTTCTGTAAACAAAACTGGGTCAGTACAACAAAAGTTAAACAAAAGTGTGTAATGTGGTAAGTAAATAATAATGTTCTCTCTCTTATTAGAAAAACAAGCATCATTATTAAGTTTCATGCAGATGTTTAGTTAATACCACTTTTAAAAAAATTACAACTTGTAGTTTCGCTCACCAAACAATATGAATGTTATTAATTCCTTTCTTTTAAAATGAAACTTATTATCTAAATTAAAGTTCAATAAATTGCTTGTATTTTTTGCTCTTAGTTTATACGAGCAATTAGTGTGGTAATTATTGCCCGTGGCGATTGCCAACACTAAATATTAACTTGTGAACCGCCAAAATATGCATTAGGACACATGTTCAGCAACAAATGTTATAAACATTGCTGAGCAATTATCTTTTAAGACAAGCTGTCAAAATTAGTTATCATTTACAAAAAAGGAACATTTTTAAACTTAAAATGTACAATTTTTTATACAATGTTTACAAATCTATATAAAAAAATATAAAATAAATATAAAATTGTAACTTTACTGACTGACTCATCATCGCACTGGCTAAACGCCTGAAGCTAAAAACTGAAATTTGAACTAGAGATTGGTCACTCCCCAAATCGATCCACTAAGACGGGGTTTTTGGAAAAAAGGTAAAAACGCGAAAGTTCGTTTACTTTAATCTCCAAAACTAAAAGAGATAAAAAAAGAATGTAAAACTTATCGTTGTTCTTTAGAAAATAAGCGGACAGGTGTCTGGCATTTTTTTGAAATTCAGCCCTATTCAAGAATAAACGGGATAAACCTGAATTTAGGTCCCTTTTTGACCCCCATCTATCTTTTGAACCAATAAACATAGAAATAAAGTTTATACCACGTTCGAAACTTATAAAAACAAAAACGAAATCGTAACTATTTTTGATTCTATTTTTACAAAACATTTTTCTACATTCATTGACATATTCGTACTAAATTATTGGCTCCCACTACAATACTGAAATTTTTAAAAAATTGTACCAAAATAGGAAATACGGAAAATTTGATATTTTTTGCTTTAGCTTTTTGGTTTTACAACTGGTATTTCTTTAATTTTCGTAAAAGTTGGACCTAAAAACATTAGATTCAACATTCAATGCCCTGAGTGGATAAGAGTCTATGACGGAACTTTTTGGTACTTTTTTATTTATTACCTGGTACTTTTTGAATTACCGTTAGTATTGGACATAGAAACACACAATTCAAGATGCAATGTCCTGGGTGGATAAGAGTCTATAAGAGGGAACTTGTTGGTAATTTTTCATTCGAAAATACGAATTTGGTACTTTTTCGAAATTCGATCATTTAAGCGGTGAAAATCGTAACTATTTTTGGTACTTTTTTACAACACATTTTTATCCATTCATTGACATATTGGTTCTAAATTATGGGCTGCCACTACGATACTGAAATTTTTGATACTTTAATGGGGGAAAATATAGTACCCAAAAAAGGAAAAACGGGAAATTTGATATTTTTCTTTAGATTTTTGGTTGTACTGGTATGTTTTTTAATAAACTTTGGGATAAAAATATGTCCACGAAGGAAAAGGAGACGCTAACGAAGAAGAGGGTTGCATGCTAGTTAATAAAAAAAATAATTAAAAATAAATTGGTTGTCGTTGAAAATGTAAGTATTTATTTTCATACAAATTCATGTTTTGTGTTTACACCACTCTGAAAAAAATATTTAACACAGAATATTTTTATCGACGTTATAAAGTTATTATATTTATCAAATGGATTTCTTTAAAAGTTTTGTAATGATCTTGTATTATTTGATTCAACAATTTAAAATTAATAAACTGCTTATTTTATTTTAACAATTAAGTAATACTCCTATTAAAAAAATTTCATTGTTTACCAATTTGTAATATAACGTAAAATAAAACGCGAAAGGCTCTTACTAAACAAAAATTAAAAATCGACTTTTTCATTAAATCTGATTTATTGCATGAACACAAATGGCCACAATAAATTATTCAATGTTTGGACGACCATTAGCGATTTTATTGACAACAAACGACCTTACCTACAAAAGATAATATTATTTTTTTTTCCTGTGAAATTTTCAGAATGTAAAATTTTGCGTCTAAGGTGACGATATGCTAATACAGCTATAAAATCTAGATGGCTTGCTTGGTGTATCTGTTGATGTTGTTGTGGCAGTAGTTTCTGTAATTCCGGCGATCCGAGCCAAAATTTGCCAGAGCAACTTTATTTGGCATAAATATTTTTTATAGAGAGTTTTTGTATCCGATAGCGTCTAAAATGTTTTTCTTTGCTTTGTGTACACAGATTTGATGGACATTTATGTTATTGCAAATACAACTAATATGACAAAATGGAACACTTTATGATTTGACTAAACACAATAACTAACGCATACCACCGAAATAAACGGGTTGAAAAAAACATTAAGAAGACTAAATACTTGATTGTGAAAAGAAAAATGACCCCAATATCATGGTTTGAAAAATTACCCCAAAAAATCACAATTTTTGGCGGTGAGCAAAATGACTCCAGGAAATATGGCCCCTAAAAGGAAAGTGATGAACGGCCACAAAATTTTACATGAGACACAACAACACGCAATTTTCGGGCAATTTTTTTGTCTTTTTTGGGTTATTTTATATTATTTTGTTAGGGTGTTTTTGCATTTTATGTGGAATGAATAAAATCACAACTTTTCCTTTGGTGCAATTTTTCGTTTACTAATAAGAAATGAAAAATCACCCCGAACATTTTTACCCAAATTTTATGTAAAAGTTTCTAGGGATAGTATAAAAAACCTGATTTCTTATACCAAGGTGAAGAAAATCTTAGCTGGTTATGCAGAGATGTTTAAGACAGCGAAGCCGGTGGTTGTTATACCATAGAGGAACAAATCTTTGCGCCCGGCCGAAGGCCAGCTATTTAAAGAAGCTTAAGTGAGCGAAGCCAGTGTACGTTATACCATAGAGATAAAAATCCTTGCACCGGCCCGAAGGCCTGTTAAGCAGAGAAACTTTTGTTAGCGAAGCTAGTGTTCGTTATACCATAGAGAAGAAAATCCTTGCGCACGGCCGAAGGCCGGCTATAATGTGAAGCTTTAGTAAGCAGAGCCAGTGTTCGTGATTACATAGAGGAACAAATCCTTGCGCATGGCCGAAAGCCCAACCATGGTATCAATCGTTCGATTTTTAAAGCCAAATCTGTATAACAATTCGGATTTTGAAATCGGGATTTTAAATTTGGGATTTTTAGTTTCGGGCATATGAACTCCACCCAAAATTATTTATACAAGTTTCTTTGTGTTCTTTTTTGGGGTTAAAATTCATTATTAATTTTGAGGTAATTTTTTCATAATGAAGAATTACTCCAAATTTAGGGTCATATTTTAAGAGTTATTTTTTAATTTTTTGGGGCAATTTTTCAAAAAAAAAAATGGGGTCCCACTGCATTATAAAAATAGCCCCCGATTTGGGGCCATATTTCGAAGCACCTTAACGAGTATTGGTCTCAAAGTGGAAATGTGCCCTTGGGCACATAACCCTTGTTAACCTAACGAGTATCAATTAAAGTTGGTTTTTCTATTTTCTATTTTTAGCAATTTTATGTAAAAAGTATTTTTATTCTTTATACACTTCAATACGATTTGACACATGATTTAGTCAGCCTTTGTCTTCCAAAGATTGTCAAAGTTAAAATACAACATATCGCACTGGTTTCTCTAAGTAACTCCTCCAAAATGTATACATTTTCAGTAGAGACAGAAAATTTTTTTATATGTGCTCTTATATCAATAATTGGATTTTTTTTTTTGGCAAAATAGTAGCTAAATTTACCTAAAATTTTTACAGTGGGTAGACATGACCGCTGTTTATCGTTTTCCAGAAAAAAGTGAAAATGTGCATTGACTCTCTTTAGAGGAACCAGTGCGATATATTTTAAGAAAATCGGAGCCAATGATTATATTTACCCACCATCTTCATGAGAGCTAATGTTATTTAAGTGTGCACCAGTAAAATCGAATGGTGTTGAACGTACATATATTCTCAACATAGTCTATCAATTTAAAAACTTAAAAAAAACAGATAATTATATTTTGTTTAAATATAACTAATTTGAAATTATTAGTTTGGGCATATTTTTTATTTTTTTATTTTTTTTATATTTAAAAAAGCTTTTTTCATATTTCAACTTACCCTGGGCCCAGCTCATCACTGTCGTGATCGAGTGACAGATCGAAGTTTTACTTTTTGAAATCGGCCCATTCGTTATCAAAAAACTTCTATCGAAATTTGGGATTATGTCGTTCGATAACGTGTATTCGATCGAATGCCTTCATTCGAAATACCATTCGATAGGTTAAGAACTTTCGAAAAACATGTAATTGTTTTTTTTACAAACAATTTACACACTTTTTGGAAATAATTATTAGATTTATTTAACAAATAGCTAAAAATGTAAGTATTAAACTTTTTTCAGCAATAAGAAAAAATAATTACATTCAGTTTTGCAATTTTTGCAAATTTTAGTCATGTTTTCATGTTTGCGATAGAAACGATTTTTTTATTGTAAGTTTTTTGATTCTTTACAGCTTTAACGATTTTAAATAACTAGTAGACTTTGCTTTTATGCCGCTGTTAGCAATTTTTTGAGAATGTCCCCTTATTTAGCAATTTTTACAAAATTTTTTTAATTCTTTATACTTTTATGGACTTTTAATCAATTTTATGGATTGTTAGAATTATTTAAAATTTTAGCGAATTTTTGCTATTTTTGCAACATTTTTTTTTTTAATTATTGTTATTTTGTTTTTTATTTAACCGATTTAGCGATTTTAAATAAATTTTAGGCTTTGTTTCCAAGTTGTCGATTATTTGCGATTTTTTCTGTAAGTTTTCTGATTCTTTACAACTTTAACAATTTTTATTTTTAATTTAATTTACAAAATAAATACTAGACATTGCTTTCTTACCGCTGTTTGCGAATTTAAAATGTTTTAACGAATTTTTGCCATTCCTTGCAGTTTAAGGCACTTTTAAACAATTTAATGGCTTGTTTCATATTTTAAAAACTTTCTCGAATTTCCGCTATTTTTGCAATGAATTTGTAACATTTTTAAGAATTTCTATAGTTATCCGAATTTTTGCGTTGCTTTGTTGCTCTTTTTGGCAAGCGCCGACGTTATAAATAATCCCCAAAAATAAACCGAAGTCACCTATTTTATAGGGCACTATCAACATTGTTGATTTATAATGGATAAAAATATCACATTAAAGTGTAAAAATCAATTACATTTTTTAAACAAATTTCGATTCGAAAGCTTTCGAATGACGCAATCCCGTTTTTGATACCTCACTAAATTTTATTCGATACGAAAGTTCATTCGAACACATGTGCGACAATTTGGGCTCTGGTTATTTTAAAAGTAATATATTAATGGTGTTCTCTTTTCTACAAAAAAATTCCACATTTTAAAAGCTGTATGTATAACATGTATTGCCGAACATGTAGTACTGAAAATTTTTTTTTTTGAGAAGAACAAAACACAAAATTGGATTGCCCTGTTTTTAACAGCAAACAAAAATTTTTTCTTCAATATATACATAGATAAATATGTACATAAATCAAAAAGTGTGTTCTTAAAAATATAAAAAAAGATATATATAAACCCAAATTTGTTAATAGATTGATATAAAATAAATAAATAAATGAACAAAATTAATGACGAAGTCCCAATTTCTTTAGTTTGTCTTTCATAAAATATGTAAACAAGAAAATACCTTTGCCGGATTCCCGATTTATTGACACCAAGTTTTTACGATTTCTTGATTTGAAGTTTTTTTTCAAAAACAATTTTATAACACCGAATACATTTAAATTTTATATCACTGACAACATACTATTAACAACGTAATGCTTTCTTTTGTTTTAACTATTAAAAAATAATTTTTAAAACTAAAAATTTTTACTGTAATGATTAGAGGCGATTTTTCCCAACTGCATCTGGTAACCCTATAAACAAACAGAAGCCACCTTTTTACAGGACATTATCAACACTCTCGATTTATACGGGATGCAAAGTGCAATGGCTCATGCAATTAAAAGGTGAATTTTTTTAGAATAAAAGAAACGAACACCAAATTGATTTTTTTGTGGAAAAGAATACACCATAAGTTTGCTAATATAAGTCATACGTTTAGATACAAAAATAATTTTGTCGTTTTATTCGAACCTTTTATAGATTCAGCATGACCAAATGTAATCTACTCATTTGTTTCAGATGTAATGCAGTGTTTTTGGTTTATTTTGTAAGTATTTTATAATAAACAAAGATATATTTTATCTTTTCTTTAGACTTAAAAAGCATAATCACATAGATATATGTTTGCATGTGTAGCTACAAACAGATACGTGTTTTATAAGCCGCATTACACAGGATTTGATGAAATGAAATTCTCTAATTACCAAGGTAACTGTTAGTCTTTTAGCTGCCCGTGTATTTTTTAATACCTAACATTAATGTTTTACCGTAAAACAGAAAAGTAGCTTAACCAAAACCAAAAAAAAGCAATTCCATTGAAAAAGATTTGAAATTTTATTTTGCAATTTTTACCACACATATGTACATTGTACATATTTAAGTATCAAAAAAAGGAAACACATAAATCCTTGGCGCTTCTTATATAAATATCTAAAATGGTAAAGTAAGCGTTATATTTTGTAAGATTTATATGGCAGACGAGCGATTTGTGTAAAAATTGGGATAGAGCAGTTCTTTTGTAACAATTTGCCACACAATAAACAATTTTTAAATGAAAATAAATTCATCTAACAAAAAGTTAAGGTTATGCCGTAAAGTGTATTTTTCACCAATAACAGGGTTGCCAGAATTTTGCAGCTCGATCGTCAAACCGGATGTCTGAAATCGCCAAACGTCAATTTTGTTCAGTTTTCGTTACATTTTATTTATAATTAAATTTTGCCTACAAACAAAAGCTGGTATATTTCAGTCCAAAATCGCCAAAAACTAAGAAACAATACAAAAAAAGTTGCCGAAAATAAAATTTAGTTTAGTTTCTGTTATTTTTTTTAAATAACATAAAATGGAGATCATATATTCAGTTGAAACAACTAAGATCGTACACTTCAGCCTCATCGATTTCATTTCTAGTGTTCTGACCTGCATAAATTCTATTATAATTAAATAGTGACTGAATATAAAATTCACCTAAAATGATAACAAAACAAACATCATGTAAAAAAATGGTTCCTAGATTTTTTTTTTTAAATTACTAATGATAACAAAAAATGATAAACTGTTAAAAAAAATTGCTGAAATAATATAAATAGTAATAATAGCCAAGTAAATCGCCAGTTGTATCAAAAAAATTTCAAAAAAAGTCGCCAGTCGCCAAAGGAAAATCCCACCGCCAAACTCGTTTCAAAATCGCCACGCCATATCTGACAACCCTGACCAATAAGTGTCTTTTCTGAAAACCGTTTACCGTGAATACAAAACTAGATAGAAAAGATAAGAAAAGCAATGCTCTTTGTTTTGTAAAAGTTGCAAACTCTATTTGTTATTATTCAAAAGGGACTAAAAAGCCCATAAGTAAAAAATGAAAAGGCAATTGTTATAAGAAGGGATGATATTTTCATGCACTAAACATCGAATATATGCGCTTAAAATATGCACCAAAAAATCCAAAATAGGCATTAAAAAAATAAAAATATGCACCAAAAACTAAAAAAATCGTTTTTTAATTCAACTAAAAACAAAAATATATATATTTGTCGGGCTATTCTTCCTTCCACATTGCTAATATTACTTTCTGCAATATCGATTAATTTGACTTGAGTATTAAGTGAACTGTATCCCTCCTAATTAGTTAGCTATTAATTCACCAAAAATTGGAAATATTTTAAACCCATTGCAAGCCATGAAAGGTGCTGCATCAGTTTAAAATAGAACGATCTTTAGTTGAAATCTTGAAATCTCGTGTTTAAAGCAAAACTCCAAAAGAATTAATTTATTGATATTAAATTTTTTTTTGTGTATTTAAAAATTTTTTAAGAACTATTTTATAATATGAAAATTAAAAAAAAATCATTTGAAAATGTTAGGGATGACATTATAAGTAATTTTACTTTTTTATCATACTAAAGTAACTATGACGGCTACAGTCAGATGAAACAATTTTTACTAAAATTTTGTTGTTGTCGTTTTCCATGTAGTATTATTTACAAAGTGGTGTGCAGTTACTTTCGTGCTCTAAAACATTTAGGGAGAGTATAGATAAATATCTAAAAAAAAACCAAACAAATAGATTCCAGCGATATTTTTATATTTGCTTAGTAATTTAGGAAATCAACTTTAGAAAACTTAAATGCATTCAACTTTAAAACTTTTTGTTTTTCATATTTCTGCTGTTTCCTCATCCACCTTGAAAATACTTCTGTCAGTCTTGTGTTATTGAACTTTTATTAGCACTTAATCCTGCTTTCAACAAAAAGAGTGACAGAGAAATTGTTATGTGGGTTTATGGCTACAGAATTTAACCACTATTTTGATTCTATTCCTATATGGTGTGTCTCTGTTGTTTGTACGTTAAGATATGTGAAAAAAGTTGGACATTACCAATTTAAACACTTTTATAATTGATTTTGGACATTTTTTTTTAAATAAAGCACTACACATTTTAAAAAGAAGTGTATTGAATTTTGAATAATAAATTATATAATCAGATTTAATCTTGCATATCTAGTTCTTTGGTAAATATGCCTCCTCAGATACTCTGCGTAAATTTTACGCATGCACTTTCGAAATATTGCTTTTTCTTATTAATTACCATTTCCCATATAAACATTTTATAAGCTTCGGTGTTTTTATTATATGTTTACCCAATAGGCAATTTTGCTGGAAACCAAGTGCAAAACAATTGGTATTCAAGTTCGAATTTCAAGTTTCAAGGGTTGAGATATACTTTTGTTACACTTTATTTCAATAGCATTCTCCAGTAAAATGGTAATTTAAAATCCAGTGAATATTAGTTAAATATTTTGAAAATGGAATACCATTTAAAAATATGTTTGAACTCAAGTTTATTTCCAGTTAAATTTTAAACACTTAAAATTTATTTTTATGGCTTATTGGGTATGTAAAAATATTATTAGCATGAGTTTGTTCTTAATTAATCAGAAAATACAACAATAAAGCGTGTTAAATAATGCGTCACTTTAAGCATGATCATCTTCAAAGTATGTGGTGATAGTATTATCTTTCCAGGGTTAATTAAGAACCGAAGAACTCGAGCTATGCTGTTATCCTTGTAGCCTTAAGAATTTTTATTTAAGATTAATATGTTTATCTTCTGAAGTAATGCTGAAAAAAAGCATTTTTTAAGCCCGATAAATCTTACGAAAGAGCAAGCTGTCAAATAAACTTTTTGATATTAATGAACAGAAACTCTAGGAGTACTAATAAATGACCAGATCGGCATAACGTTATTCCTTTAAGAATAAGGATTTCGAAGTAATACTAGCCACAAGGAACGAGACATAGCAAAATTAATTAAACATAATTTTTGTATACAAAGTAAGACATTAAATCATTAGTGTACTTGAAGTTAAAAGATATGCTATTACCATCACCAAGAGCATTCAGAAATCGAAAGGTTTATAAAAACCGAAAAAGTTTAACGCTAACGTACAGCAACGTTTAAGTACGTGTTCGGTTTGTGAGACAGCATGTTTGTAACTAAATAATTTGTTTTTAGTATTAAAAATAAGCTAAATATGTTTATTATTTAAAAAATCCCTTGAACCAGTGTTTAAAAAACTGCAGTTGAAACAAAAAAACTGTCGAACAAAAATCTGTGTTCAACTTTCGCTTTGTGAGTTGTTTTGTCAGCGACTGTTTACATTTAATGAATCAGAAGTAAAAGCAACAGTTTTTTTTTTCGCCAATGACAAATGAAGAAATGAAAGAAATTACAGTTTTTCTACTTTGACTGCTTTGAACAAATATCCTCCTGGAAGAAGTATATTTTAATGAATTATGGCAACAAAGAGCTATGATTAAGAAATTTATACATTTTGTATATATTTATTTTATTCGGGATTTATATATACTGACAGATTAGAAATTTTCAGGGTAAGATTTGTCCTAAAAACGTCGGTCCTTTAACCAAAGGATTATTTTGAAAACATATTAATAATACTTATTTTCGGGAAAGATCCTTCCAAGTCAAAATTTTATAACTCAAATTTTTGGTGAATTTTTTCTAAAATACGATGGTATTTAAGTAAATCTATCGAATCTTTAAAAACAAAAAAGCAAAAATTGCAAAAACTTTCTTATTCTAACAAACTATGATGAAGGGTATATAAGAGTCGGCATCCTCGAATATATAACACTTACTTGTAGTTGTGGAAGCCTTCTATTCGATTCTGCTTTTCTAATTTTTTTACATCAGCTTATGTTTAAGGTGTGTTCTATGATTTCAGATTAATCATTCTAATTACCTTTTTATATCAAGAAATTTCTGACAAAAGCAACACCATAATCTTCTTGTCAAGTCTACATAAAAAAAAATTTTCAATAAGAAAAAAAGGAAAACTACAAAAATTCACAATCTTTTAAACCTGCTTTATATAATTTTCTTACTTCTTTTCAGTATTGGAGCTTCATGCAAGAATATGTAACTTTTTCTCTCTCCATAAGTTTTATAAAGGATTTTACTTGAATTTAGTTTTTCAAATAGATTTTTCCATTTTTAAACTACAAAACATAAAAAAAATTATTTTACAATTGTAACTTTTTAATTTATTTTTTTGTTTTCTTAGCATTTTGCTTACAGCAGAGTAAGTTGACAAATACTTAAATTGTCAACCTTTTTATTTTTATTAGATTTATAAGGATTTATATAATAAATGTATAGTTTTTCTAACAGTTTTTTTACGTTTAAATGTCAAGATGAAAAAACAACAGTAAAAAAGTCCTTGAAAAACAATAATACCTTTCGAATGCTATCACGACTTGCCCATTCACGAAACAATAACAATTTTGTATAGAAAAAAATCTCCGTTTAGAAAAAAGCACAATTTAAATATAAAATAACACCAACAAAATGGTATGAAAAAGTTCCCAGTGAAATGAGAAAACGCAATTATCCGTATTTAATTAGTTTTGCGAGGGAAATCATGTAAAAAAAATTGCAAAACGAGAAAAAATAGAAAAAACAGATATCCGGCTATGCCGAATCTTTAATACCCTCCACCGACAGTTAGAATATTTCAGGCGTGTTCACTATATGGGAACTATAAATTATTAATAAGTTTTTATAAAAACGGACGTCAGTATGAATATTGGTTGCCGTTAGATCCACATAAGTAACATTATTGACAAAAAATCAGAAAGCTTTATGCTTTTATTTTTAGTTAGAAAAAATTTTGCAACAAAAACATTATTCGTTGCGACTTTAGGCGTACTTAACTGTTTGAAATTTGACAGTGTGAATTCTAGTTCTATAAAACTGTGACGCACTAAATTGTATTACAGTAGCAATATTTGTACGGGTTCAGGTGTACTAAACTGTTTTATGGTAAATTACGGACCGATCTTTACGAAATTTAACAAAATGATTATGGAACGATCTTCCAGTCATATAGAACGAAAATATCTTATCTTATATCAATCCATGTATCATACCATCATTAATGTCACTTTTTAGAGTGGTGGTTCCAAATTTGGACTTATAACTCTCATCCTTCAGAACCGATTTTGCTGGGTTTCAAACCCAAACTACTCAGGATAACGATGTAGAAGCAATTTGACACCAACATTGTTCTTTTTTTTATGTATTAAGAAAGTGAGCGTGTTTTCAACAGACGGACAGACAGACGGACGATTTATGAATATATATATACTTTATGGTGTCTGAGATGAATAATAAAAAAAGTTTCAAACGACATGGCAAATTAAGTATACCCTCATTCACCACTAGTGGTGCTGGAGAGTAGACAAAAAATTGAAAATGTGACTAAAACGTCGTTTGACAATAAATGGTCTGTAAGTAAACTTGATGCAATGAGAATAGGAAAAAGCTGGAGCAAAAGTCCGTAAAGTAAATAAAATTTATTTTGTTCTAGTAAATATACACTTTGAAATTTTTAAATTACTATAGTTTACATGGCAAGAATTACAGGTTTCTAGTGTGTTTATTATATGGTGGAGTTGAAATAGAAATTATGGAAAAGATTTTGATTTAAAGCAAACTTGTTAAATCGTCTCGATTTCTGGAAATTGGTTTGAACCTTTTTTCAAAGTTGTGATCAGAATCCAATTAGTAAAATATTAAGAAATAAAAAAATTTTATATTTAAAAGTATATAATCTTGTCAAATTAGTTTTATTTTCTTTTTCTAATATTTAATTAAATTTAATTTAAAATTGATAAAATTTCTTGCGTTTTTTACAAATTCAATTTTATTATATGCAACTTCTAATTCGCTTATAGCGAACTTTTTAAAGTTTGGTACGAAGAACAAAACAAAGGAGATAAAGAAACAGCTGTTTCCAATTGTATGCTTAGAAAAATTATTGATAAAGAAACACTAAATTAAGACGTGTCTGTTTTAAAAGGAAAACATTTTTCTTTATTTGTCCCATAAATAGCAAAATTCACATGGGAATCGGTTTGCGTTTAATTTAAGTGAAAAAGATTTCCGTTAAGTCAAGTACAACATCATTTGGACACTAAAAAAAAGAATTGGAGAGAAACCAGAACGTTTTTAAAGAAGAGATGCTAATGAACTCTCAAAATCAGTGTATCACAAATCGCGCTATGTGGTTGCGCAGCAACAAAATTTAGGCGCAAATATAATATGGCCCTATGCAACAAAATTTAGCCGCAAATATAATATGGCCCTATGCTTCTTATTTATAGGATCGATGGGAACATATATGTATATACATAATATGTCGGATATTGTCAACAGAGCCATGTTTATGTTAAATCCACTTGTTTCTTCCATATGTTAAATAAGTTAAATGGTTCACACAAACCGCAACTGAGCGTCAGTGAAGACGAAGATGATGCCATAACTGTAACAGAATCAATGTACACAAATGTTTTACATAATATTAATTAAGAAAATTAAATCCATGCAGTGCGCTCGCGATTATATGAACTAATTAAAACCAAGCCGGTTCACTTTTGCAAGATTGTTCATATATCCGAACAGCGCGTCCTTTCCCCTTAGAATCAGGATTCCCATAAAAATAAAAGTTAATTATGTTAAATTTTTTATTTGTTGATTATAATTATAATTATAATAATACTGTGTCACAAATTTTCAATTCAGTCGTTACCAAATAAATCTGACACCTAATTATGTAAAAATCCGCTGAATCCGAAAAATCAGAATTGTGAAAAGAAAAACATTTTTCGAGACATTCCAAAATAACCGTTATTTGTGTTTTAAAAAATTTAAAGTGACTTAAACGCAGTGGTGCCAATGAAGAATTCTGAAATAACACATGACTGTACACCAAATCACACATTTGAATCAAAATTACACATAAAAATCGAAAAAGTAGCTTTAAAAGAATGAATTCAATTTGCAAAATCTTATTGATATTCCATATTTGGAAGTAAATGGTTAGGCTTGCAAAAAAAACCAAGTTTACTAATTCCTGTAGTAAGAAAAAACTGGAGAAGCATGTATAAAGGCGCGTATACACGCGAAGTACTTATTTCCGAACATAAGCGGTAACGCCGGCAGAAAAACAGCAAAAAATGTTTTTGTACAAGCTTAAGGTAGCTACTAGGGTGTTCAATTAACCGTTTTTTATTTATATACGATTCAACGATTAATCGATATTTGGCATTTGTAACTTATTCGAATAAACGAATAAAATTTTAATACTTATAAAATAATTTTAAATCCAAAGATTTTATAAATTACGAAATTTATTTTCGATAATTTTAGAAAAAATTAGTACTTGAGTAAATAAAGATTATTTTTAAAATAGAACATGTCAATGTAGCTCCAATTTGTTGCTTTACTTTCGGGCACTTAGATTTTAAAAGAGGTGATTTCATATTGGATTTTTTGAAACTTTTCACGGACATTCTATCCGCTGCTATGCATCTGCAAATAATTTCCTCCAGAAAATCGATCGAAGTATCTTGCTTAAAATATTTATTTATTGGATCGCTTGTAGCCCCCTTTCATTTTGTTGGTGGAGCAGCTTCTTCAAGTAATTTGTTATAGTCACTGTATAAGTGGTAAATAAGTGAAATTGTTGAAGAACATTTACGTTAAAACATTTTTGTATACCTGTTACATTAAGCATTATTAGATTTATCTTTCGTACAATTTTTTTTAACCAAACTCATTCTAAAGAACCCGATAAATTAATATAAAAAAAAAAATGAAAAAATGTAACAAAAATATAAGCTAAATTACTCACTAAACATGACTGTTTTTTTTAATTCCAACAGACACATGTACATTTAGTTGGTTTATTCGACTTAAAAAAATTTCAAATTAATCGAAATAAATTCTTCGATTAATCCGTTATCTAAATTAGCAGTTTTAAATTCTTCGAATAATTAATCGTCTTAAATTGTTCGATTAATCGAACAAGAATTAATCGACTGAACCTACTGCACAATATTCAGGGGTGTTTGGAAATCGAATATGTAAATTGCAAGAATTTTATACGTCATGTTTTTTTTATAAGATTTCTGTAATAAAAGCATTTTATGACAAATATAATATAAATATTTCAATTTTATTTAAAAAAATTTTCTAACAAACATTATAAAAATTGGATTTAAAATTCTTGCGTTTTGCGTTTTCGATTTCCAGAACACCCCAGATTATTATTTACTTTATTGCTTAAATAAAAAAGTCAATAATCTCTAGAATTTACACTCTTTTTTTTTGTTAAATTGCGCAAAACACAAAAGGCCATGCAATTTAAATCGAATTTTAAAGTTTATGTTAAACATTATTTGTTCAAAACATTTTTAACCATTATTTCGCGATATCTGTATGTATCTATGTAAAATATATACATATGTATGATTTTGCGGTCTACACATGTACAATTGGTGCTATGGTATTCTTGCAGATACATAGCAAGGTATATTTACACAAGGTAAACTCGTTGGCCCATATGTTTGTCAGCTGTTTACCTAAGTTGGAACACCAATGTCAAATTCCGTGTATATGAGCCAAAATTTGTACATGTGTGCGTTAAATTTATATGAAGACAATTTTGACAATTCCGTTCCACTCGGTTATTTTTATAGAGCAGCATGTCTACACTCCCAAATGAGTCTACCTTGTGTAAATATACCTTGATACATAGTTTATGTTTATTGTTGATTGCTATGGAAAGTGAAAGAGTCATTGTTCACAAAGCAAGTTTGACTGTGATGGAAACTGAAAAAATTACCAAAACTTAATGTTCGAAAAGCATATCTTGTCTGTCAAAAATTAATGAAAAATAGAGCTTATAGTGAAATTACACACAGATTACACATGGCCTACACATGCACGTAAAAATTACACACAATATGTGTAACTACACACGGATTGGCAATACTGCTTAAACGCAAGTATCTTCAAAAATATTAAACGGATTAAGTATTTCTTTTCTTTTTAGTGAAAGATAATAAAACTATCAAAAAACTCATGGGTCGTTTGTGAAGATTAGTCAAGAAATCACATAGTAACAGTGGACAATTGTACAAACTTCGTGAAAAATTTTATGATTTTTGCAATTTAGCTCTTTTCAAATTATATTTTTTTGTTTTATTACATACGAAATTGGATTATTTTAATATGACCTATTTGTTCTCAACAACACATAGATTGGTGCAAAAATTAAAAAGTGAATTAACCCACATTTTCTATCCGCATTTCACGGGTTGCTTAGGCGAGATCATGAGGAAATCTTTTTCGAAAGATTTTAGAAAACATAAAAATATTAAACAAATAAAACAAATATGAAATATAGACACTCAAAGTACTTACTTGTAACAATATCAAAGCTTAAACAAAAAACAGCAACAATAAATAGTGAGTTTATCTTTTCTTACATCCCGCTTTCATTTTATTGTTTGGTTTAAGAAAAATGACATGAAAAAGCAATATTGCAAAAAATCATAAAATTTTTCATAAAGTTTAAATTTTGTCCACTGTTACTTTGTCATTTTTTGATTGAACGTCACAACCGACCCATAGTAATTTAAGTAATTTTATTACCTTTCACTTAAAAGAAAGAAATTTTTATCAGGTTGGTACTTTTGAGGATATTTACATTTAAGTCACATATTTTTTTTTTAAACCTCAATTACGGTTGCTTTGGAATACCTCGAAAACCTCTAATTTTGACACTATTGACTTCATATTCGGATTAGGCGGACAATTCCACATAAAGATTGGGTTTCCGATTAAATTGGTCACAAAACTGTCACGTGGTGTTATTGTACTTATTTTGAAACAATTTATTTTTAAAATTACAAAGTTATGTAAACAAAGTTGTTATGTCTCTTTGCTGTTTCTTTTGTTCAATCATCTCCAAAACGGCTCGCACTCTTAACTTCCTCAATACGTTCAAATCTCGTTGATCAACCATTCCACTTTCGGAACATTCCAATGCTTTATTCAACATTAGTACAGGTTCCCCAGATTCTATAGTCTTTTTTGGCTCCTCCATATAATCTTCTTCGTGAGACATCTCTTCTTCTATTTCACTCTCGTTGCGCTCTATAGTATTCTCGTTTTATTCTTTATCGTTCAAAGTCGAAAATAGAGAAGTAAAAACATAACTTTGTTCAAATACAAATTTTCTAAATTACAAGCCTTAGGTATAAGAGTATTAAAAATGGTACTTGAATTTTCTTCTTACCCAACTAAATTTATCGTCAAGTTGTTTCTAAGAACACTTAAAGGAATTTCATCTTCAGGATCGTCTATATTTAGCACCATATTCAAATCATTATTCCAACATTTAGATAACACATTAGCATCCACTCTTCTCCATGCAGATTCTTAGGTTATTATGGCTTCCTTGTGTGATATTGCTAATTTATACGATTGCTCATCTAAGCCAATGACCTCTTTGTACCCCCTCCCACCCAACGAAGAACTTGTTTGCCCATGATACCACCCAAATCATATTACCCATCAAATCCGTATCGTCTCTTCCTGTAAGAGTTACACTACCTCTTGAATTTGAACGAATTTTGTCCACTTTGTTGCCATTAAGCAAGCCAGTCTTCATTAAATCTCTTGGATTTTTAAATTCGTCTGATTGACGTTGCCAAAGTTATTGGGCCCATCCTTAATTTAAACCTTTCATTCCACTTTTAAATGTTATACTTGTCCTTTATAATACATGAGACTCTTTCTTATTTGCCAACAAAATTTGTTTGAATTTTGGTCAAGGCAAAGAAAATAAGCAAAATATTTCTAATCAAGTGTTTTATAGTTCAAATTATTTCAAAAATAAAAAGGGTTAATTTTGTAAACCCTTAAGTTTTGCGTTGGGAAAAATATCGTATAAACTTAAGATTTTTTAATTATTTAATTGTTGAAATACCACCCACAGTGCAAATAAACTTCATATCTTCAAAACTGAATAACAAAAAGTGAGGAAACATTCAGTGTAAATGACTTTAAAATACTCCTAAAACTGTAAATTACTTATTGCAGTAATAAAATTTTATTTTTAAATATTGAATGTAAACTTAATAATAAGATTCTATTATTAAACTGAAGTTTTGCAATATTTGATGCATTAAATTTCTACTTTAGGCTGTCCTTGTTGGTAATTTCATAATTCTTAAAAAATAAGTCAAGCAAAAAATCTTGAATGTAAATACAATTAAAAAAAAACAAACAAATCAAAATCTGGAAGGAGAACTCAAAGAATTCCCATCCCAAAAACATAAAATTTAATGATAATTATATTAAGTTAACTGTGACAAGAGACCTTAAAATGAAACGTAAATACCTAACAAAGCGCACACATACAAATACAGAACGACCCTTATTTAAATATAAAGAACAGCCGTAATTTGGGACAAAAAATAAAAATAATACTAAGTTATATAATTAGCATATTAATGAATATATATTTTTTTTCATCCTTAAACTGAAGGTGAAGAAGTGTCGCTTTGAAATTCAAAATTGTATTCCATTTTTTTTATATTGTGTACCTTAATAATTACTACTTAATGATGAACGAGGTCTATTTGAGAAATTTCTGGAGAGAAAACCTTAGTAACAATCCCATTTAGCTATATTTTTGATTATAAAGCTTTTTTCCACAGGGACGCTACAAAAGTAGACCAATAGTGACAGCAAACGACTCCATATTTTTTGCCGCTCTTTTGACATTTCTCTTCAGTAAGGTTTGCCATTTCATGAAAGGAATGAAAAATCATCGCAAATTAAAACGCAATTTTAACTTTGGGAATACTTTTCATTTAAACAAATTTAACGTACGTATAAAAAAATTTAATTGAAGTAAAACACCAGACTTCAGCAGTGTTGCCACCTCATGTGTAATTACACATATCCATGTGTAATTTCTTTGTTCGTGTGTAGCAAATGTGTAATTTAAAATTTTAAAGTTTTGTAGCACTAACTTTTGTTATTATTTCGTCACAAGATGTAAAACGTTGAATATTCTTGGCAAAACTTAAAAATTTAATTAATTTTGTCACAAGATGTTAAAAGGTTAAATATTCTTGGCAAAACTTAAAAATTTAATTAAGATAATGAAAGCGTTAAGAGAGCTGAATTAAAAATGGTTGGATCATTAGCTACAACCAATTTAGCATTAAGGTAGCTTTTGTCACAACTTAGTATGTACCATAATGCACTAACATCATTGACTGTATAAAAAATGTTGGAGCTTCTCAGAAGCACAATTATAGAAAAAGGGGTTCCTTTTGAATATCTAGTTAGATTTGCACCAGATACACCTAATGTTATGTTTGGACAGTATAGTTCAGATGTTAAGTTGTTAAAAGACGAAAAGCTAGATATTGCTTTCATAAAATGCTCGTGCCACCTAATACATTTGGTAGCGTCGAAGGAATGCCGGAACCTTCCAATCTATTTTGAAAATTTACTTCGTAATATTAGATCTTGTTTTATTAGAACAAGGAGTTTAAAGAACATTTTCGCGACAACATGCACTCTAACATTTTAAAAAATTTAAGCTTGATAGTAATTTGGAGGCAGAATATTATTGGAAAAAGGTTTTTGAAATAAAAAGTTCCTTGGGAGACAGTTTATTTCAAATAGTTATTTTTGTTTTAGTCTTTTCAAATGCTGCTGCGGAAAGAATATTGAGCAATTTAAGCAATTGTACGACGGATTTAAAAATAATACATAGAAATGGGGGAGCAAACTTTAAACCTATACCAATCATTATAAACAAAATGTGAAAGCTTTAAACATCTGGAAAAATTAAAAAAAAAATTTACCTCAAGTAAATGTGATGTATTTTACTTTGTTATTTTTTTTTTAATAAATTACTACACAAATTTTATGAATTTTATTGTTTTGAACCGTTATTTTTATGAAATAAGAAACGATGAATCTATAATTTTTTGAAAAAAAACCCAATCGTTATTTTTTTAACTAAGACCATATTTAGATTATGCAATTAACGTCGCAATTTTTGCATGCAACATTTTGTTTGTTAGCAAGAGGTGTAGGGAAGAAAACGGGGTTGAAAAAGTTGCACGACGACGCATGTATAGGCATTTTATTAGTTTTTTACCGCATTTAGACTATGCAATTAACGCCGAGATTTTTTCTATTTTCTTTAAAAGTAGTTGCTACGAAATTTTTTTCACATTTACATTTAAATTTTTTTCAAGCATTTTTCCAACTTTTTCAACCCCGTTGCGGCGTTAATTGCATAATGTAAATACGGTCTTTGTCATTTTTGTTTAATTTTTTTTTCTATTTTTAATGTTTTTTATTGGAAGTGTTGTCAACTTTTGTGCTTGAAGAAAAAACGCAGCTTCATAAAAATATTTTAAATTAATTAACGGCCTTAAAAAACAAACAATAAAAAACATGTTATCCTCTTTGTAATTGGCCATTTCGTTGGTGGCGCACTGCACGTCAGTTTATTTAATTTTTATTTTTTCAACAATTCAAAATATGTATTTTATATATAAATTTCTAGAGACTGGATTAAAATACCAATTTTTTTTGCGAACCATATGAAAAAACTTGAAAAATTTAGTACTTTTTTCAATATGTTAATAATAAACAAATTATGTAGACCAGTGCTACAAATTTGGAAAAAAACTGACTGCAGAAACGAAGCATTTTTTTAAACTAATTTGCGTGCGGTGAATTCCACGCAAAAGTCTGCCAGAAACGGAAAAACCTAATGTCTAATTTTGTTAGTAAAAATACTTAAGTATGGTGGCAACATTATGTTACTTTTAAGCAACAACTTTTTGATATTTTTTTAAAAAATTAGAATTAAAAAAAAATTAATTTCTTAAGTTTTTGAAACATTTATATATCTTATTTAGTTTAAGTTTTGGTTCATCAACTTATTATTATGGCTAATAAATCACGGATGGTTTAAACGGTAGTTTCGTTGAACTAAACTTAAATTTATATGTAGTTTATACGTTGTTAAAAACATAACATGTGGCAACACTACGATAAATCTTATCAAATTCATATGGTCTGTATTGGGAGTTTAAACGCCCAATTTTATGCGTTTAAAGATGGTTTATATGTTTGGTGATTTATAGATTTGTTGGTTTAAACATACTTTAAATCAAAAAGAGAGTTTAACTTGCTTTGATTTTTTAGCCCTTAGTGTTTCAAAAATAGAATTTTAACGATTTCAAAAAATTTCAATTTTGTATCTTTCAACTAATTTTAGAGTTTCTATTTTTAATTCAATTTTAATGTTTCATGTAAAAATACCGACTTTTACACTACACAAAGTGAGTGTTGTGTCGGTCACGTTTTGGGCTGTAGTGTCAGTCACAATTTATTTTACTAATAAATATTTTTTTAAATAACTAACCGCTTTTATTTTAGCATTTTATAATAGTTTGATTCTTGAACTTTTGATAAAAACACAAATTGAAATTATTACGAAAGTGTAGAGGAAGATTATTGAAGTTTAAAAACACTCTCGATAACTACTTCCTTTTGCATATAGTGTCAGCCACGTTTACATTTTACTATATAAATAATATTTCAAAATATCGTTGGTTGCCATTTTTTTCTCTATCGGATAATTGTTGAAACTGCTACATAGTCATGTTTAAATTGATACAAAAAAATATTACTAATCGTAATATAAGACAAAACAAAACGCAAATTGTGTCAAATGTAGAGTCAGTCACATATGCGATTGCCCGTGCAATGAATTCGAATCTTTTTTAATTTTTTATCGTATGCTGGTAATACTGTAAGACCGTCAATACTGACACTACAATTTCACAATTATTTATTTGATAGAAACCCACATTCATTCTAAATCTTCATAATAGTAGCGTTTAAGCATGTCATGTGTTACTGATTCAAGCTATTTTTGCTTTGTGTGTGGTGAATATTTGGTTGAAAAAAAGGATATGCAATATCAGAATCATTAAAATATGCATATTTACATTACTTTGGTTATGCAGTCAGAAACTTGGCCAAACCGTGGACACCGACAATGTTTTGCATTTTCTTCATTCGCATTAAGAAATTTGCCACAAAACCTAGCTGCGGTGAGTGACGAACAGAGGATTTAATGAAAATTGAGAGAAATTGTCAAGGATTTTTGGACCGAATCATTTACTTTTAAAAATTCATTGATTTTTAAATAAACTAATGATTTCTTTTGTAAAAAACGAATTAAAACATGTTTTGTATTATCAAAGTAATTTTTGGGATTTTTGTATCTCGAAAACCGGACGTGATAGAGAAAAACCAATTACAGATTCGAATTCAGCCCATCAAATTACCCATTTGGTTATTTATTTGGTTGCTCCAGTCCAAAACCTTGTTGGCTAGTGTTAGTTATCCTTTATTATTGCAAAAAACTTCTTAAATTTAGATTTCTTTTAACCAAAATATAAAATGCAAAATGAATACCTTTGGTACAAAATTTCGATTTTGTATCAAATCAATTTAATCCAGTTGTTTTTGGAATTATTTATTTTTGCATAAATTGTGTTATTTTCTGTATCTCTTTTAGCCTTTGTCTAACCAAAGGATTTCATGTACATCGTTTACCAATACCCACCCGGATAAAACCGCACACATATTTTTATGTGTGATGAACAAGTTTTCGTCTTAAATTTTTTTTAAGAACTTAACAATTTGTTCAGCGAGTAAAAGTTTCCTTTTGACTGCCGTAAGTTTAAGGTAGTTTTTAAAGAGAAAACATCGAAATGGTCAGTTGGGTGGGTATCCCTAAGGCTAAGGTTAAAATGTAAACGGTTCTCTGCGAATCAGCTTAATATCAGCATACTTTTCTAGCCAACTGCATCATAACAGAAACAGTTAAAAAACTTGATGTCCATCAATATGTACAGATAAATACAACTTTTTGTGACACCCTCGTTTACACATACAAAAAGTTTATTTAAATATACAAATGTAAATGACAAAGTTGTATTAAGTATTTTTATCTTATAATTTTCTGTTTTCTTGTATTTCTGACTAGACATTAAATTACTTTTGCAATCTAGAATTTTCAAGTACTCCCAAGGTAATACAAAATCAACAAAGAATTTTATCAATTATTTTTGTTTAAGATTGAAGACAGATTATAGAGAATCTTGTCAAATAGTATAGTTCTTATTCGTATTAAAAATGACTTTAGGTTTTAATAGAATCAAAAGATTTGCATTATAAAATAGATAAAAACAACATTTACAAAAATTTTTTTTTTTGTTTTTCTGGCTTGTATCTTAAAGACCAAATGGATCAGACAAAAATTGAAGGCAATGACCAAAAACGAAACTAGTATTTGTTCTATTGAGTCAAATCGATTTGTGTAATGTCCATATAAAATAGTACACGTAGAAAAAAAATATGGTTGGAGGTAACCATATTCTAAGACCAACATACTATGGTTGGTTTTTAATAATGCTTATGTTTGCAGGTTACCATATTATGTTTAAATATGACCATAGTATGTTTAAAATCAACAAAATGTGTCCCTAAATCAACCATAATATGGTCCAAATTAACTATATTTTAGTCAACCATAACCATAATAATTGTCAAAACTAAACATATTATCTTCAAAATTAATCATATATATATATATATATAAGTTCCCGAGGATCCTATAAGAAGCATAGGGCCCCGAATTTATGGTTAATTCATTTTTTCAATTTGTTTGTTAAGTGTCAAATTATAATTTTATTTAATTTTATATTCTTGATAGGTGTTGCGTTCCACTTTTATAAAAAAAATCCAATTTGGTTCATATTCCAGCCTGTGACAAGCTTCATACTACCCCAAACATTTTTACACAAATTACACAGAAAAAATTTTTGCAAAAAATTATTCAATTCAATAATTAATTGGTGTACATTAATTAGTCAATTAATTTTATGTTTGCTGCAATTAATTTTTTTAATCAAAACCCATAAAATTAAAAGTTTGTGTATATGTGGTGTATTTTTAGTTTATGCAATTAATTTTTTAATTGACTAAATTTGTGTCCCATGACTCGAAAATACAAATCCGTTAATTGATATTATCAATTCCTTTGCAGGGGCAAAATTAGTTAAATATTTAATTGTCTGAACGAATTGTTTAATTAAAGTCGATTTTCTATTTTTTCTGTGTACATTAAATTTTATGAAATAGATTCTAGGGATAGTATTAAAAACCCGAATTATTATACCAACGTGGAGAAAATCCTTGCCGGTTATGCAGAGATGCTTTAGTTAGAGAAGCCGGTGTTTGTTATATCATTGAGAAAAACATACTTGCTTCCATAGAAAAGAAAATCCTTGAGCCCGGCCAAAGGCCGTCTATGTCGACAAGCTTAAGTGAGCGAAGCCAGTGTTCGTTATACTATAGAGAAGAAAATCCTTGCACCCGGCCATAGGCTGGCTAAATAGAAAAGCTTAGTTACCGAATCCATTGTTCGTTATATCATAGAGAAGAAAATGTTTGCGCCCGGCCGCAGGCCGTCTATAACGTAATGTGAAAGTTTCCAGGGATAGTATAAAAAACCTCAATTCTTATACCAAAGTGAAGAAAATCCTTGCTGTTTATGCAGAGATGTTTAAGACAGCGAAGCCGGTGTTTGTTATTACATAGAAGAAAAAATCCTTTTGCCCGGCCGAAGGCCAGCTATTTAAAGGAGCTTTAGTGAGCGAGGCAACTGTTCGTTATAACATAGAGAAGAAAATCAATGCGCACGGCCGAAGGCCGGCTATAACCTGAAGCTTTAGTAAGCAAAGCCATTGTTCGTGATAACATGGAGGAAAAAATCCTTGGGCATTGCCGAAAGCCCAACCATGCTATCAGCCGTACGATTTTTAAAGCCAAAACTGTTTAATAATTTGGATTTTGAAATCGGGATTCTAAATTTGGGATTTTTAGTTTCGGGCATATGAACTCCCCCCACAATTTTTAATACAACTTTCTTTGTGTTCTTTTTTGGGTTAAAATTCATTATAAATTGTGAGGTGATTTTTCATAGTGAAGAATTACTCCAAATTACTCCGAGTACGGTTTGCTCTTGTTTTCGAGATATGCCGTTATTTCGAAAATGTAGGAGTTTGCACAGCACATATTCGCTTAACTCAAAAACGCTTTACTTTATTGAAACGTAATTTTTTTTTTGAGAAAAATATAATTTTTTAGCAACATTTCAAAATTTTTGTTTGTTACAAATTCTTAAAAAATTAGAAATGCAGCTATGCTTCAGACATACTATAAACGAAGTTGCAAACAAAACAAGTCATAAATGATAAACATCTCTTAACAACTTTTGATTTAATGCACAAAAGACGAACAATTTTAACCAATTTAAGAATTTCATATAACGCAATATTTGTGTGGGAGCCAACCAAGATGTAGAGTATATCTCAAGAAAATGTTAAGGACAAAAAAGTAATTGAGGTTGGTCATACATTATACTCCACTAGGGGAGACTCCTGGGCAGTTATTCTTCTTCAATATGTTTCTAGTCTGTATTGAACATTTTGTATGGGAGCCCCCTTAAGAAGTGAAGACAGCGGGTAGGTATGTTTAAAACAAATGATGAAGATAAAAAATAAGGTGGGTTGGTCATACATTTGACTCATCTAGGAGCATGCTACGTGCTGTACGGGCTAATTTTAAGAATTTGAACCATAATAATATGACGGTTTAATAAAATTCTTTAAGTTGGCCCCTGCTCCTAGATGGGTCAAATGTATGAACACCCCCACTTTATTATTTATTTTTTTTTCTAAGCTAATCCCGCGAAGCTCCACGCTTGTCTGCAGCAAAGAAACCAGAGTCTCTGGAGGGAATCGAACCCGCAACCACGGCGCTGATAGACTAGCTCACTACCAGCTGGCCTACCGGGGCACTCTATTTCGGAATTTCGGTTTTTTTTAGTAATGCCAATAAACTAAACCATTTTTGAGTTACGCGAATATATGCTGTGCAACCTTCTACATTTTCGAAATAATAGTATACATATCTTGAAAACAAGAGCCACTGGATTGAGCGTGCTCGAATTAGGTCAAAACGCCAGTAGTGCGATTAACTAATTTGTATAACGATAATTGTATCGTTAAAACCCATACTCAAATCTACACGCTTCGGCATCGATTTGGATGAATATTATTCAAAATCATTATTGTGGTCATTCATCGATTGATAGTATTGCGTATTAGATCCTCAAATGGAGGATTATACGCGCCCTTAACTTGACAAAGTTATCTGTAAGTTCCCAATAAAAAATTGAGCTTCAAACGAAGCAGGTTTGAAAGGGAGAAATGTAAGAGTTTCACTTACTATCTCGCTTACGGAAGCCATGAATTTTATATGGTGAGCTCCCTCTTTGCAGCAATACATTTTTGACACAAAAAGCTCTTTATTCAACGCATATAAAAATTGGTGAACGTAGCTATCAGCTTTACTTAATGAATTTTTTACGGTTATTTTTTTGTGTTCTCCCTTACAAACCTACTTCGTGGTAAGGGAATGCCGTGTCACTTGAAGTGTTTTTTTATAAAACTTGTTAAGGGTTCCTTTACTTACTTTACTGCATCTCTGCACAGAGGGAAAAATCCGGTATAAAAGTACCAAAATTGACAGCATTCGTTGCCAAAAGTGAGCCAACTACATTTGTGTTCAATTTGGTAACAGATGGTGTCAATATTTTTTAACCACCACGTTGTGATTTTGTCACCTTTTGGTCTCATTCTGTCAACAAAATGTTAATGTACAATATCCATAACGATGCCATTTCGACAAAATGCTGTTATCATTTTTGACAACACACCGTTGGTATATTGACCACATTCGGTTGTCATTTCGATAATACATTGTTCTGAGTATAGTAATAAATAACCCATTCCGAACACAATCAATAACAATCACCCTTATCATGAATTCCACATGTGAAAATTTCCGAATGAAATTCTAAATTCACATGGATTTTAATTTCGTATCATGAAATCCCTTTGAATAAAATAACATACCTGATTTTAAAAACCTTTGTCATTATATTCGGAGTTGTAAACAAAAAACAATAAATGTATTTAAGAAAACTGTGTTTTTGGAAATGTATAGAATTAAATTCCATATTTGAATAAAATATCGCTAATTTGCTAAGAGCGACATGATAACACAGTCTAATTTTTATTAAAAATTGCGAACATGGCTAAAATTCGCAATAAATAGAAAAAAAAACTTGTTAACAAACCCTAAAATTTATTTGAAATCGCTTAAACGGGATAAAAGAACAGAGTGTCGAAATAACAAAAAAAAATTTGCAAAAATTGCGAAAATTCGCGAAAAGTTTTAATATTTCAAACAAGTCATAAAATTTATTAAAAGTTTTTAAAACTATAAGAAATGGCAATAATTCGGTTAAAATTTTTATATTAGCGGAAATTCGCAAAAATTTGCAAACAGCGGCATGGTCTACTATTTATTAATTATCGTTAAAGCTGTACAGAATCACAGGAAAAAATCGCTTTAATCGGCAACATGGCGAAAAGTTTTAATGTTTCAAACAAGCCATAAAACGAATTAAAAGTTCCTAAAACTATAAGGAATAGCAAAAATTCGGTAAAAATTGTAAAATTAGCGGAAATTCGTAAAAATTTTCAAACAGCGGCATTATGGCAAAGTCTACTATTTATTGTAAATCGTTAAAGCTGTAAATAATCAGAAAAATTACAGTAACAAATCGCTTCTATTGCGAACATTTCTGAAATTCGCCTAAAATTGCAAAATTTGAAACAAACCCTAAAACTAATTTGGGATCGCTAAATGAAATAATTTAATTTGTGCATTTGAAACGATTTTTTTTTTAATTTTAAATAAAAACTTACATTTTCTTCCTTTTCCGACACACAACTCTTTGTGAATTATTTTCTTGATAAGTTGTAAAAATATTTCACATGTGAACTGTTAACAATCGTGTGTAAAAAAATAAATTCACAAATTATTTTTTTTCGGAGTTTAAAAATATAAACATTCGGAAATTTCCACAACAAATTTTATTATTGATACCAACTGTTCACACGTTCGGAAATTTACATGTGAAATTTTATTCATGATAAGGGTTATTAATTTATTTCAAATTATCAAAAAGTAATTTCAATTTTTGGGAATACAAAATTTAAATTTCAAAAGATTTTGTTATTCGTGCTAAATTCCCAGTTTTTATTATTGATAAAAACACTTGAAATTTATTGTTGATGGGATAAGCTATTCCTATGCGCATTTCACTGGTTGCTTAGGCCAGATCATCAGGAAACTTCATCCATAAAGATTTTAGAAAAACTAAAGATATTAAACCAAGTAAAAATGTTAAACGTATAAGACTTATAGCAACAGTTCTACTTGTAATAATATCAAAGCTTAAACAGAACAACATCAACAATAAACAGTGCGTTCATCTCGTCTTACATTCCCCGCTACAATTAGTTGAAATTCTCTCAACATTAATTGTAGTTGTAAGTAGGTTAAGAAAAACAAAATAAAAAACAACAACAACTTACAAAAGATGTTGTCAATTAAGTGTTTTTTAGGCCGTGCACCCGCCTGTTTATTATCAAAAAGTAATTTAAATTTTTGGGAATACAAAATTTAAATTTCAAAAGATTTTGTTATTCGTGCTAAATTCCCAGTTTTTATTATTGATAAAAAATATTGATGTTGTTTTGTTTAAGCTTTGATATTATTACAAGTAGAACTGTTGCTATAAGTCTTATACGTTTAACATTTTTACTTGGTTTAATATCTTTAGTTTTTCTAAAATCTTTATGGATGAAGTCTTATTGTGTAGAGCAGAGCTTGCATTTTGGAAATAAAATTTAACGATTTCTAAACGTTGTTTCGGTGTAAATCTTTGCATATTGATTTGCAAAAATATATTGAAAAGAGGTCAAACCTACTTCATTAGTATGACAGATAATTTAGCATTTATCTCTATTGGAATTGATTTAGCCACGTACATATATCTGTGCATCTGTTCAAACGACTCAAAACAAAAGAACAGTTTTGATGATACATACTTGTATTAAGTTCGCCTAGGCAGTTTGCGAATTAAGTCAAGCATAATAGGGTTATAGACTCAAATGACACGAAAATCACTAAACAATTAATCAATCTTATAGTGGTGGTGGCACGCATTTTTCCATAAAAAGGAACAAAGGGGACTTAAAAATATACACACACCAGTAACTTTGGACTGAAAGAAAATTAGTTTTACAATTTTTGCATTTATTTTGTGTTAAAAACCGTATAAAAATCAATTTTTTTGTTTTGTCGGTTGAAAACGCTCTTAAAACTTTAAGCAAATCTAAATATATTAAATAATTTCGTATCGTGTTCTTTTATAATACTTCAAAGTAATATTTTGCATGTTTCCTATTAAAAATCGATTATCTGAACATAACTTTTTACATGCTTTAGAAATGTTTTATTTTTATGTGACACAAATTCATAATTGTGTCAGTTGCCTTTACAATGACGGTTTATTTCAGATTTGAGGTAGTGTCATAAAAAGAATTAAGGGTAGGCACAATTCTGCCAGCTTTGAAGAAGGACTAAACACTTTTACTGGCAAACTTGCATTGCACACATGAAAAGGATTTGTGAATATAAGCGGAACGACATTAACTTATTTTTCTCTTAAGGGATTTGTCATAAAATTAGCGAATCATGCTTAAGTTAAATAAATTTCTGATATTAAATATACATACAAATATGAAAAAAAGCTGCTTATATTTTTTGTTATATAAAAAAAACAAACTGTAAAACATGACTTAAGAAATATATTCATAAAAAGTTTTGAAATTTCAAACAATTTTATTTCTCTCTTAAAAGCTCTTGCCGTTACACAGAAAACGTAATTTACATCAATCGAAAATTTCTTTTGATTTTGCTGGAAGTTTGTATGAGATTGGTTTTAGGTTGTAGCTACAACCCGGAGGATGAGTTTAAATCTCATAGCTATTTTTAAGAAAGAGCCGAAGATTATTTCGTCCCCTCAATATAACAAAAGCGTATAATTTTTTTTGGGTTTTGAGAAAATCGTGTTTAAAGTTTTTGTCAAATCGGATGTCTATTAAAACCTCAATATCGCGGTAAATAAAAATTCTTCATATTGGATTTTTCGACGAATACATAATACCGTTTCTTGTCTTTAAATTTACCAATTCTTTTTATTCTACGCATCCTTTAAGACCATCCATATGTCATTCAATGTCATGTCAATGTCATTTATTGTTTAAGGAATTCGTATGATGAATTTGATACACTATTTTATTTTGTATGGTATACGCTGTTTTATTCAATAATTTTACGGTATTTTTATTAAAATATTTGATCTCAAAAATATCAATTTGTAACATTATAAAACAGTGGTGATTAATTCATAGTTTTGTTAATTCAGTGGCATATATTCATTACTTTTTAATTTCGGTTATTAAAAACAAAAAATTATGACAAATTAAGGAATACATTGCGTAAATCAAAAACTCTGAAACGTAGCCACAAAAAATAATTTTCATCTGAATGAGCCTCCGATAGGTGGACACTCCCTTATATGGACATGGACAAGCATTTTGTATATATTTTGGTTGAAAACCCTCCATTATGTGGACATCTTCATAAAATCGCTGAACATTTTTGAAATGTTTTTGTATAATTTTTTTTATCTGTCATCGCTTTTGCATATTTTCGGTTTGTTTTCAAATATAATTCAATTGCTAACTCTGAAGCAACTAAATATATGTGCGTTCGTTTACTTTTCCAGTAAAATCCAGTAGGTGAGTAATATGAAAATTTGTGTACGCGAACGAATTTCAGTAAAATCCAGTACAAATTTGTACAAAATTGTACAAATTTTGGGGTAAATTAACTTATTGGTTTTGTGTCAAAAATGGCTTCACAGCGAAAGTGTAAAAAAGATACTGAAATAGAAAACTGGGTAGATGTAGCTAACAAAATCACAAATAATATTGAAGCTCTAAAATATCTTCATAATGTAAAACAATTCTTATTGGCTGATTTTAAGGCATATAACTATTTAAAACAATTGCAAAGCTGTTTGCAATATCGTATTATTGCCGAAAAAGAAGCAAATTTAAAACAGAAAATTATAAACAACTTTTTTAAATCGATTTAAAACTATAAATTACAAAACATTATTATCTATTGAATATGTGTGTCCATATTAATGATATAAGAATGATCTTTTTTTGTTTTTGGTATTAAATAAACTACAAAAAAAATATTATGCACTTTTTATTAGATTTCCCCACTGTACATTCTTCTTGCACAAATTTTGGAGATCATGCAGCTTTCGATGGTCGGAATGAAACTATTTCTCAAACAATAGTGTATATTATTATAAGCTATTTCATGAGTTAAAGTTTTCATAAATTGTATTTTTTTTCTACAGACTAAAATGGAGTATAATGCGTATACACTATTATTCTTTTAACAATTTTGGAGTGGCAATATCAAGTAAAATAGCGCATATGAGCTTACACACTTATTGAAGGAAATTTTGAACAAGAAATTATACACTTTTTTTTTCAACGACATTTTGACCCACTTTTTGGAAGTAGAATTTGACGAAATTTTGACCAGACATAAAATCAATGATGGAAATTCTAAATATTCAATAAAAAAATAATAACGTATGAGCACATACGCAAGCTATTGTTATATTAAAGGGACGTTATATTCGATTACATATAAAATCTGACCAGATCCTTGAATTGCAACAGCAGCAGTCCATATTTTTTTGCTAATTTGATTTTCAAGAAAGAATAAAATATCGCATAATTTTTTCAAGGTATTTTATTTATTTTTTGCAAATTATTTTATTTTATTGCAAGTTTAAAGCTCAACAGACACTTAATCCATTTTTCAACCTTTATTGTAACTAAAGCAACAAAATTTACAAAAAAAACACACAGTTTCATACCCTACTCCCAGCACCATCTAAAGCTGTGTTTACACCAATTCGTACTGCGTTACTATAGTTATGACACTAACTGTTTTTTTGAAAATGAAAAAAATGCATGTGAGAAATTATATTGAAAACAACAATAATATAGGAAAATTTGTTTTTGTTTTCAACATAAATTTTCACACGAAATTTTGCTCCATTTTCAAAAGCCAGGCAGTAAATATGATATACAATATAATTTACTGAATTCTTTTGAACGAAACGAATATTTTGACATAGGCCCCTATCACGGTTCTGAACAGTTGCAATTTTTGTTATGTTTTTGTTCGCCGCAATATAGCAAAGTTATAAACCATAATACAAAAATGATGAAATTACAACTCAACCGTAATAGGGGCCATAACATTTTTACTGTATCCGCCCTTGGCTGTCATTAAGAGTCCAATCTCATCATATCGCATATCGTTGTTCATGGCTTAACTATGGCTTCATGGCTTAACTTTTTTTTATCCGACATCAAATTCTGAGCGCCACTTGTGTCATCTCGGTTCCTTCCCCCTTATGTCCAGTTTTTTAGCTTGTATAGTTTTTAATATTCATACTCTCTTTTATGACCCGCCTCAAAACTGGCCCCCTTTTTCTTTTTCACACAAATTTTGCATTAAACCAGGTGGATCTCAATACAAAATAAAAAAATATGACAGTCATAGCTTAAGCTACAAACAAAGATAAATTGAGGTCGGCAGAGTTAACAAAAAGGCTGCACCAAAGAAAAAAACATTGTTTTGGTAAACACATTCCAAAACATATTATGATAAAATTCATGATTGTAGTCACCATATTACGATTAATATAACATCATATTATGACCAAATATATTCGTAATATACCATCATAATATTATTCACTTAATCATATTCTTCACCAGTTATTCATAATAGTTAAGTTAAGAAGCAATCATATTATTATCATGTTAATTATAATAAGTTAAGAAGTATTCATATAATGGTACTGCCCCACTTTCACAACAATAAAATAAAATAAAATTTTTTTGCAACAATTTTTTATTTTGTGGCACCTTACAATTTTTTTTAATGCAAATACAATTTCTCTTTATTTTTTAATGGGTATTTTTTGTTTTTATTGTTTGATGCATGTACTCTGGTTACTCATTCATAATGTAAAAACGCAAACATATGTGTGTTCTTCCTACATAAAAAAGTAATATTTCAGCAATAAAACAAGCATTGTGTGAACGCCGAAGCTGATTCAAAGAAGAAAATCTGATAAGTTTATCCATAAGACTTGCAACGTATGAATTCGGACTAACAAATAATTCGATAGGCATGTGTAGAAAAAACGACACAAGTGACACAAAATTATTTAACAAATGGCGATAACAAAATATTGTTAAAGTAAAGATATTTTGATTGCATCCATGCCCAACCATATTTTATTCTTTTTTAGAAACTTCATTAAAATATCTCTTATTCTTTTTTTCACCCCACCTAACAGTACAGTGATGTTAACACTAAAATTATTTTCTTTATAAAGGAGAAAATGCTTAAAACGAAAAACTAATGGAGGACGGTCATAGATTTTATCCCCCTAGGGGCGACCCCTAGGCAGTTATGGGACTTTTCTTCAATATATTTCTAGACTGTTATTAACATTTTGTATGGGAGCCACCTTAAGAAATTGTGATAGCGGGTAGGTAAGTTAGACATAAATTATGGAGAGGAAAAAAATGGGGTTGTTCATACATTTGACCCATCTAGGAGCATCCTAGGAGCTGCAGGAACCTAAATTAATTACACCTTAAAAAAAACGGTTAGCAACACTGGGTTCAGCGCACCTGAATTAGGTTAAGTTCAAAACTAAACCACAGTGAATAAATTTATATTTTTATTGTTGATATTTACCTTCATATTTCTCCTACTATCTAATATCGTTATAAATAATGTTTAAAACTATTCACCCTTATCTTGGTTGGCGTATTTAAAATACGCCTACGACTGTTTGGTAATAGATTAAAGAAAATAAGTTCACCTTCTCTTTAATCTATTACGAAACAGTCGCAGGCGTATTTAAAATACGCCAACAACGACAAGGGTGATTGTAAAATTTTTTGGAACTTTTTACACCCACATTTAATTAAATTTATTTTAAAGTTCAACGTGTAAGGCCTTGAGCGAATAAAAGTTATTTTAAACAAAAGCTTTGTTAAGTTTTTATAAAACTGAATTACTAATTTCATTCCTAGTTAACATCTGTTATTCTAATTAAACTAGAATTATTAATTGCATACTCCTAATATGAAAACTTTAATTCTAATATAAATTAAATTTGCTTAAATTCAAATTTCACTTTTTGCCTACTGCATTAATTTTTCTTTACAAATTCAACAACAATTATTTGCATACAGCATATAAAAATAGTTAACTATTCGTGGAAATGACAAATTCTCTTTGGAGTAAAAAAAAAAATAAAAAAATACTATGAGTAAATTTAAAAAAAATTTATTCAGCAACATAACAATATACAAAAACATGTAGCATGTTATAGAATTATGCTTGACCTTGTTTCGTGCATTCATACGAATATGGATGACTAAATTTACTTTAACTTTGTACAACAACAACAGCTAACTGTGGTATTAAAATAAACACATTTGAAAATATGGAAATGTATGTGTAAATATCTAAAACTATACACACAAATAGCGAAATTTATTCACATCTATTTATGTTACATACAACTACAGTTTAACTACGGAAAGCAGTTTTAAATTTTATATCGTTGTTTAAAATGAAATAGTTATTTTAATATTTTTTTTTTATCAAACAAAAACTTTCAAATTTGTTAGTTAAAAATTGTTCTGGTAAAAAAGCTCAAATAAAATAAAAATATTCCTCTTCTGAAAAAGCATTTTTAGTTTAGAATTGTTTAACAAATACCTTTTACATAAAATAAATATTTTATTAAAATTTAACCCTGCAAAAGAAGTTTTGTGATCATATAGTTTTTGTAAAAAAAATAATCACATCTACAGAGCTACTTTCTGAGTCTATTAGAGCATATCAGTCGATTTGTTTGTCCATGTATAGCTTTTAATTGATTCCAGATTACATCAATAATATTTAAAATCTATTTTATTTTTTGAATTCCTTAATTTTTTTTCAAAACGTTTTGGATTTTTTTAAATTTGTCGCGCTATTCTTTATCCCACGTTGTTAATTTTGCCTTTCGCAATATCAATTAATTTGACTTGAGTATTAAGTGAACCAAATCGTTTGTAATTACTTAGTTATTGTTTCACCAATATATCCGTAATTGGAAAATACAAATGCTAATTGACTTATGATGTTATATAAATTAAAGATTACTTTTACTTTTTTTATTGCATTAGCATGGGTATCAACAAACTCTTTTAACTTTCTTTTATTAGTCAAAGTTTTTTGAATAAAATTCCGTAGCATCTGCCTAGGCCCCATCTTCTTACTACTGGCTGCATTGAAAGGGGGATCAAGGGAAACATTACAAATTGCAATATTATCGATTTGGCTTCTAATTTCCTCTGCAACACGGTATAACCCATGTGCCAATCAAGTAATTTGTAACAGTTTTGGATAAAATATGTTGAACCCATTGGAAGGCTAAACCATGTTAAATACAGCACCGGTTTAAAATAGAAGGACCTTTTGTCGAAATCTTGAATATCTTGAATTAAAAGCAAAGCTCTGGAAGAATTTATTTATTGATTTTAAAATTCTTTGTAATGTTTTTTTTTTTTATTTAAAAATTCTTTTAAGAACTTCTTTCAAAATACGGAAATTAAAAAAGAAAATCACTCAAAAATGTCAAAATATGCAAAAATATGCATTTAAAATCTAAATATGCAAAAATATGCATTTTCACCAAAATATGCAATAATATGCAAAAACAAATCGATGCCATTTTAACGCAAATTTAATGATTCGGAAAGATAATTGGTCGACATCGTTTTTACACTATCGACAAAAAACTTGCAGCATTTGCATAGAAATCGCATCCCTACTTAAAAGTTAAGGAAAGTGAAAAATAAAGTTTATAGATTTTAAGGAAACTCAAACTGTAAAGCTTAATGGGTAAAAGTTGGATAAATATGATCACAAATTAGAGTCAGTCGAGGTTTTTTGCTCATATAACTATCAGCCCATCATATCTGGGATCTTCGGAAAACCAATTTAATAATGCATACGAAGAAACGGACATCGCTAAATTAACTTAGCTTATAATAAGGACGCTCCATTAGATAGGCTTAGCCGTTGGGTGCCCCGGTTGTTATAAAAAAAATTCCAGCACTATTTTTATACGCTTGGCTTATTTATCACAAAAGTATGTTTATCATAATATGCGACTGGCACATAAACATATGTTTTATATTAAGTTTTACCACCAAATTTGTTAAATACACGGTCCATATTTTTTTCTCTGTCCATGTGTATATTGAAATTGGTTTTTTCCAAGACCCCAGAAACGATGGGGACTAGGTCGTTGTATATTTATTTCACTCCGTTAAAGTCCGCTGTTGGAATTCAGCCAGGACTGTCTTTAGTTTTACCAATAAATCCCTTGTTGCTGTTGTTTTTTTATTTCTTTTTTCTGTATATGTGGAGAACGGCAAGAGGAAAAGCTTATAGTTAAGGTATAAGCATCGTGGTTACCAAAACAAAACCTTTTTAAAAAAGGGGCCGTATTGGATAAGTATGCGTGACACTTCCCATACAAAGACATTTTGCATTCTGTATATCTGCAAAACGAAAAAAAGCTAAAGTTTCCAAATTAGTTACACACATATCGGTAAGCAATACACAGCTTCCCATAAATGTGGGCACAATTGGAGAAGTGAGCGGGGAACAAAATAGTTTTTGTCCTATATCTATAAAACGGTAAAAGAAAAATTCTCTAAAATTGGTACACATTGCTGGGTTATTTAAACACAACCTTTCTAAAAATATGGACGGGATTGGAAAAGGTGGCGTGGCAACTCCCGTGCAAAGACAAAACTAATTTCTGTATTCCTAGAGAACGGCGGGAGCCAAAGTTACCAATTTAGGTACGAAACATCCGACAAAATGTGGGGAGGATTGGAATCATAAAACCAGAATATGGTTTCTGTTGAAGTAACTTTAGTATGTGTGAACTTTTGTTGCTAAAAAAAATTTTACATCTTTGCGTGTGAGCATATCGTCGGCTTAGTGTGCAAACTTGTTAATCTACTTCTTAAGTAATTTGAGATTTTGATGCCGCGTGGTAGAGAGAAATAAGGCTCGTAGACCAGCATGTCGTTTTTCTTCAATTTGAGTCTTGAAGTGTGTAAAACCAACTAAAGTTTTGATTTTTCACTGTAAAATGTGCTGGTTTGCATATTTAGCCGAAGAAATGCTAAATTTCAGACTGATTTTAACACAATTCAAAAATAATAAACAGAACATTATTTAGCGTTCGGCTTACACACCCTAGAACGATATCCATTTTTTTGTGACTGTGTGGCGACCACAACCCTTAATACCGTTCGTAAATATTTTCAAGAAAAAGCCTAACATTATATAGTGTTCGGATCTTCGTTAAAGAACATATCAATTGTAGTGATACTGTAGACAAACATTATATTTTAATGTTCTATAATGTTTTTTTTTAATATTGAGAAATAAATGACCAAACAAACAATTTTAGCAATGACCGGAGCACGAATAGCTTGTGTGTGTATTGTGTATATGTTTTATTTGTGTACAATTATTTTGCTGGCTTTTTGTTTCTTTCGTATGTGTATTTTGTTTTTGTACAAAATGTATGTTTATATTTTTTCCAGTCAAAACGAACGATCATTTATGAGCTGAACAGAACACAATGAAGTTTGTGGCTTATTAAAAAAAACCGAACGGAATTAAATGTTCTTATATTTTCTTGAGTTGGATTAAGACAGTATTATTTTAGTGTTCAAAAGATGACAAACACTATTAGCATTTGTGTTTTCCACAAATCTACCAAACCGAACACTAAGGAGTGATACTTAGCGTTTATTTTCGAACCCTGACATAAATCCACTATGTTTTAAAGTTGGTTTGACTGAATTGTTCTTCATTCTGTCCTTTATGCTCTTTGTAATTTATCGACAAAACACAAAAAAATTACTGGTCATATTAAACTGAGTTTTAACAAGTTTTTTCGAAAATATTTAAATATTGTGCAGTTTTGACATACAATTGGACGATCAAATCATTTTCGCCGACGATATTATAATTTTTTAAATAAGAATATAATTACAAGGTTTTTTCCTTATTTCTGATGCTTAAAATAAAATCATATAATTACGTTTAAGATTTTGATGGCCATGTCTATATAAATTATTTTATTACAAATATAACACATTCATATGTGTGCATAAAATGTGTACATTAATAACTTTTAGTTTTACAATTTTCATTTAAAATCCCTAGAGAGAAACAAACTGACACCACAGTAGTCCCGTAATAGGTCCTTGGCGCTAGAGACCGGTTCTAGTTGTAATACTTTTTTTAAATAAGACTTATAACTTTAACTTGTCGTTGTCATTGGCCACCATTTGACAAGACTCACATCTATTCTCAATGAAGGTGTTTAGTGTTAGTTACAACAATGTAGTATTATTTCCATCCAATGTAGCTATACTTTAGAAATTCCCAAAAAAATGTTTCACACCACCAGTGAAGACTGTACTGTAATTTTTTACTTTTTCTACCTTTTTGTTCTTCATATACCAGTAAAACGATTAAATCTCCTATCACTGGTCATGAGTTCTTTCTTTTTCTACTAGTTCTATTATTTTTGTTGGGACAATTGATACAAATTTTCCGCAGCGATATTACTTAAGGCATGTTTACATTTAACAAATATTTGACAAACATCTAATGCCTTGTTGCATGGTTTTTGAAATTCAATTAACTTCATATTAGTTGTACATTTTACTCTGCACAGTAGGAATGAAAAAAAAATATATTTGCAGTTTATAAGCGAAAATAAAATTTCAAGTATTAACATCAGAGTTTGGGGCGAGCTTGTGTTAAATTAGGAACCTAGGGCAGTAAAAAAGACGGATAAAAAAGGCTTTAAAGTATAGTACGTGACTACATGCGAAATTAAAAACTAACGATCTTACTTTCATTATGTTTTAAAAGTTCTGTGGCTTGGTGCTTAACAAATCAATGTCAATATTTTGTTATTTCGAGTTGATCGTTGAATTATGTGTCGGTATAACTCTGTTTTATTTTGCTCAAACAGTCAATGTCCAAGTAACTCAGAACAGCTTCATAAGGGATAAGATTTATAAGATTTAAAGCCAAAAATGCCAATGTCTATTTTGGCCCTTTTAGCAATCACTGATGTTATATATTTTTTAAATAAACTTTGGGCCAATGTCTACATTTGCCCTTCCAGCTTAATGTCATAATCTTTCGAATTATGACAACATCGTTGATTACTTGGTAAGGCGAAGGTAAAACGCAAATTGTAATATTTCTTAATTTTACTGCTATTTTTAGTTTTTACAATAATTGAATTTAATAAAATTTTAAACAACATAATAATCAATTAGCAGAATTTCAAATTATTCTAAGCTGTAATTAAAAGAATTTTTTTAAAAAGATTCAATTGTAATTTTCTAAAAACTGAATATTATGTCTTTGGTCACGGTCTATAAAAATTGATAAAAACATAATAAACGGTGGTTCAACCGAACCGCACGATGTTAATTGTTAATAAGGCCAAAAGTTTTCAGAGAATGATCATACTATTTTTTTTATTATGATAGAAGGATCCATGACAATTATGTGTGAAACATACATCTATTAGATGGTGGATATTTTCAATGACTCTGAGACATAATTAAGGGTAAATGTCATAAATGCACCGAATCATTTCATCATTTAACTCTTGAATTGTTGTTGGCTTATATACGTACACTTTTTCTTGTAAATGTAACCAAAGAAAAAAGTCCAATGGTGTCAAATAACATGGCTATTGAATTTTTTTTGTAATTTTATATTATTTTAATATTAATTTTAATTTTCGTTTGATTTTAATTCGCAAAAAAATAATACTTTTTAGTTTGATAATTATTAATAGTCTGTTATACTCACCTCGCTAGCACTATCAATTATAAGATTTATCTTGTTGCGCTAGGTCATCAATAAATAAATAAACACTGACCGAGTAAGATTCGTTGGCTGTGTGGCAAGTGGAACCATCCTGTTGAAACCTCATGACACCAATAGGTTCAGTCATATCAATTTACGTAAGAAAATTGTTAATTTCGGAGTTAATGTATTGAAGTCTAAGGGGAATATAATTTCTGGAAGGACGAATAGGAATTGAAAACTCAACCATACGAAGTAGGAATTCTGCGACTATTTCACCGCTAAACAAATTCAGAATGAGGTTGGAAGATAATATAGTTTTAAACAGTTTTCATTCGGAAGTAAATTGATATTTGGATTCCTGTGCAGTTTGTGAAGACAGAATAAGAGAAATTGCATCTGTACGGATTCGGTTTTTTTAACCATTTACATCATTGCTATATGACATAGGAATGATCATACTAGTTTCCCCAATCCAAGGACACCTTTGGCCTTGTTGATAGTCTGTGATATATGCGCAGTATAACATAATTTATGATCAAGTAAAACATCCAGATCAAGGAATGTCTCTTCTTTTCAAGTTGATGCTTTTTTAGTGTATATCAACAGTTTACTGTATTTCTTCTATGAAATAAAATAAGTTTACATTTTTTCAAGTTCAGATCCAAAAAATTTATATCACAGCGTAAGGAAGACATAGTTGAGGAAAGTTTTACATCATCTGCATATATTTATATTTTTGATTATTTAATACAAGATGGGAAATCATTAATGATTAATAGGAATAATACTGGACTGACTACCTCGAGGGACTCCAGATGGAACAGGTTAAGCTTTAGAATTACAACTGCAAACTTAAAGCTTGAAGGATTGTGCTAAAAATAGTAAATATGTTTCCGTTAATATATACAGCAATTCCAGGCGCTCGACAAACACAATTTCAACCCTTATTTAAGTTTGACAAAGACTTTGCCAATAGCTTTCTCAAATAAATAAATATAGAAAAATATATGTATGTGTATAAAAGAATATGCGGATAGCTTTTCTTTGCTTTACTTATTTATTTTTAAATCCACCTTTAAGTTAAAATATTATTATTGTTTTTTATTTCAAATGTATGTTGACAAATGTCATCTATAAAACAATTAAGAGAGCAAAAAAAGGATTTTATATTATATTTTTTCAAGTTATTTATGATTCGTTATCAAGAACTTTTCTAATCAGCATATACTCTTATTATTTTTTACTTTCTACAGTGTAAAAGAGAAAAAGGGATTTGTTTTTTTACGCCCAAAATATTTTCACAGATTGTCAAAATATTACATCCACTTGTTTGATATTGTGAGGAGTAGATGGAATTGACTTAAACTAATAGTTTCGAAACAATTCATTTTCTACTGTTTTCTTTTTATAATGATATTTCTTTACACAAAATGAGAATCTCACACATATTATGTTGGTTTCTAAATTTTCCTTTGTTTCCCACATTCATTGTCACTCTGTATGCTTAGCTCCCTCCAATCTAGTTAATATTTGTCTAATATATGCGTACATTTCTACATACAGACATACATACATATATATTTGTTTATTTTTATCAAACCATTTAAGATCTATTTGCGAATTAAACAACAAAGTCCACCTTCTGTAACACCAAAACGCATGTGGTGTGATAAATTTAATGTGACGCTAAAAGCTCATCACTTAGCCAGAGAGCAGAGGGAAGCAAGAACAAAGTACCGAAATGTGACAGACGAAAATTGGGCCTTTTTAACACTGAAGGCTATAAAACAACACCTACGCACCTAACAAATTATTTTTTGTTGAAGTTGCTGTAAATACAAATCTTAGAAAAGTGTGTGAAATAATTTTAGAAACAATTCTTATGGAAACAAAAATAGATCTATTAGGTTTTTAGTTAATAATATATTTAAATCACATACTAAAAAGTATTGAAATGACAATGTTAAGCATCTTGTTTTTTTGACGTGTAAAACAATTTGTTTTATTTTAAATTCAGGGAATTCCCCATGCCTTATGGAGTTTATTGTATTGTAAGAAGAAGATGCAACTTTTTGTGAAGATTTTTTTAACCATATTCATAAAAACTTATGAAAGGCTTATTAACCGTTTTTAAGCAAAAAATATAAAGATAAAGTTGTGTTCATAAACTATTAATATGCTTTAAAGCTGTTGATAAAAGATTTATAAAATCAAACAATTTTATTATTAGATTTTCGCTTTTTTTTTAAATTATTTTCACTGAGGAAGGAATTTTTTTTTTAAATTAAATGACATTCTGATAAATGTTGGCATTTTATAATATTTTTTTTGTGAACATTTTTTATGGAAAATCAAGTGAATCGATTAGAAGTTTCACTAATTAATTTAGTTTTTTGACAATAAAATTGCAAAAATAGATCAGTTTGTTACAAAAATATGCAATCATGTGTGAAATCAGGCCAAATTTATAGACTAACAAGTAAGAGTGCTATATTCGGCTGCGCCGAATCTTATATACCCTTCACCATTGTGCGAGCTAAATACAGAGCAACTAGACAAAAACTAAATAATTTTTACATATACATACATATTCACATTTCTAAAAACTTCATTATAAATTAAATTTAAAAATCTAAATTATTAATACGATTTCCGTATGACGTGGTAAATTTCCAGTTTTTCATATTTAATAAATACACTGAAATTTATTGTTGAGGGAAAGCTTGTATATATTTTTTTACAATCGTTTTTAGAACATAAAAATTAAAAAAAAAATGCTCTTTGAAAAACCAAGATTTGAACCAGAGGACTCAGGTTTCTAAACTCAACCCCCCAGACGACTGAACCATAAACGAACGTTGTTTGAATATCATTAACATGAAATATGGCCCGTTTTAGTTTTCACAACTCAACTCAGTTGTGTCAACCCAACTCAGCAAAGTTGTAAACCATAACACAAAAATTACAATTTAACTTATTTGAGTTGTGAACCGTAATAGTGGCCTATATTCACCAAAATGGTTTGTACCATGTATGTGTGTTTGTTTTAGTATAGACGGTGTTGTCTTACCGTAGATTTACCTTTTTTTGCGACTTTTTAAGTAGCAAAAATAATCAAAAATTCCCCGTTTCTATTTGTTAAAAAATAGATGATATAATAAAGAAGGGTGATAACGAAAATCATATTGGGCATTATGCTAATAAGAGACAACTGGGTTTGAACTTCGCTTTTCATAAGGACCCAGAATATATATACTTTATAGGGTGTAGGATCAATATTGTAGAAATTACAAACGGAATGACAAACTTATATATGTATACCATTTTACCTTCGGTGAAGGGTATTAAAAGAGTAATTTTGGGATTTCAGTATTTTGGTTATAACTCAGCCATTTTTTAACCGATTTGAAAGATTTATATACCGATGTGTTTAAGAAGAAATTTACCATTTAATTGGGCTGTAAAACTTGGACTCGGAAAGATCTTTGGTTCCCAAAAATTGGAATTGAATTTTTTTTATTTTGGTCACAACTTATTCGTTTCTGAACCGATTTTTCCGAGTTTTTTATAAAACATGTTCTATAAAAAATTAGATATTCGATATCCATAGGACATATGGCAGCCCTAAAATGAAGGTTTTTATAAAATTTTTAATTTTTTTTTACAGGAGGTACCACGCCCACTTCTCCAATCCCGCCCACATTTTGTAGGATGGTGTGTATCAAATAATTAGCAAACAGACTACCTTTTTTAATATCATTTCTTTCCAAACTTCCATTCAAGTTTCTTAATGGTGGTTTAGAGACAACTGGTCTTTTGAGATTTCTAGCTGCACGCCATAATGAGTAGTCTGATTGTGAAGTTGCATTAAGTTCCTTAAAATATTTTTGCAGGGAAGCCGTAGAATATATTTAATTGTTTTTGATTTTTTTCAGGGTAATGCTGGAGTGTGAACAGCTAGTTTAAGATAACAGTCTGTCAAAATTAGCAATAGAGAGATCCTCATTCTCCGGTGTTTTAAGCGGAATTTTTCTGTGCAATGATATTTTTTATAAACAAGGTTTCTTTTAGATGTGCTAAATTCCCATTTCATACTATTGATAAACTGAAATTTATTGTTGATGGGATAAGCTATTCCTATACGCATTTCACTGGTTGCTTAGGCCAGATCGTCAGGAAACTTCATCCAAAAATTTTAGAAAAGCTAAAGATAGTTATTATAAAAATAAAACTATTAAGCGAATAAGAATTATAAACCTTAGTATTACTTTTTTTTTATAATTTAACCAATTTTTTTTTTTTTTTTGGTAAAAAATGTTTCTGTTTATTCGAATAAAATTGATCAATTTAATAGTTTTACCCCAATATACTTTTTTGTATCGGAAACGGGCGCCTTCTTAATTTTTAAGCACATCATGCTTCTATCTAAAATTCTCTAATGTGAAGCTATACGGAAATCTTTTTTTATTCATTATTATTATTATTTGTTGCTTTTACGCTAAATCGTTGGCGCATAGGGATATACTGTTTAGCAATTAAGGGTATTTTATGACCGATATTGTAAAACCACACTATTATGCTTATTTAAATATTTTCAAATAAACTCAGAATGTACCTATAATTACCATGAAGACTGTATAAATTGTATGGCTTTGTGACAAGCATTGAAATTTTATAACCATTTCACATGTTCTTATTATAAATAAATTTTCATATTAATTTTATAAATGTTTAAAATTTATATTTGTTATCATAAATATTTTACTAAACATAAATAATGTATGAATTATTAAACTATTTATTATTCATGTTAGACAAATAAACATTTTATTTGTTGTTTTGTTCTGCACTAAAAACATTTAAAAATACATTAATTTTCTGCAACAAATAATTAATTTATTGCAAGTGTTTATTTTTTTATATGAACGCTATCTTTCCCTCCATTTAATATGAATTTGTTTACGTATGAATAATTTATTATACACTTTAGAATTGTAGGTTAAATTTAAATTGAACAATGAAAGAATGAATACTTTAAGATATATTTTCCCCTTTGGCATGAAAACATTTACAATCTTATAGTTTTGCTACACCTTCCATGATTTATGTTGCTTTAACATTCTCTCTTTTGTAAATTGTTTAAAATTCCTTGCGAAATAAACGTGCACGTATTGCAGGTGACAAATATTTTAACATCCTTGTGCTCGTGAATAAATTTCTGTGAAATCCTTTTTTCTTACAAAACAAATCCCAACTAAGTATTGCACATTTGCTCGTACAGCAACAAATATGTACCTTGTTACACAGAAACACGAACACACACTTAAGTATACGCAATACATACAAACATACATAAACTTACTCGCTCATGTCCTTTAACGTACGTAAACATTTGTAAAAGCATATTAAGATAAATGTTTGTTTATGTCTTAAACTATTCTGCTACATTCTTATTAATGATTAGCTACTTGTATCACATGTAGACATGTGCTCTTTTTCGCAAAAGTTTGTATAAATGTGTTAAAAGTTATGCTCAAAAGAGTAGCAGTTTTAAGTCATGTTGATTATATATAATCTAAAGATCTTTCTTAAAAAAACTATACAATTTCTGCTAAAAACATTTTAATATTTTTGAATTTTGGGTTGAAATTTATATTTTTTATGTAACCAGTTCTCTATCCACAATTGTCTATTACTATTATGTATATGTAGTAAGTGTTGATGTGAAAAGAACATCTCCTACAGGATCTTTTTAAGCGAGTATAAATGTTACATAACATTATTAATGTTTAGAAAATTTACTTTAAGTATAAGCTTTTAAAATAAATTTATATGAATGTTGGTATGTAAACCTTATTAATATGTATTTATGGCTGTGTCATGCACACATATAAATGTGCAAATAAATATGTATTTGTAACATTTTAGCATAAAAAACATACAACAATTACGTAGGCAAAAATCATTCACTCTATAGGTAAAAGGACTATTAATTCCATTGAAAAATAGTGTGCACGTCTTATGGATTTAAAAACATTACAAAATTATTTTTTAAAATTAAGTAGAAATACATTGATAACAAGTATGAAAGTAAAGTCGGCCAAACCCGACCATATGATACCCTACACAACCGTATATAAAAACAAATATGTTCTTTATGAATAGGAATCTATCTATGTTTAAAATTTTATTCAAATCGGTCTAAAAGATTCTCAGAGGCACAATTTGCCCCCTATCTCCCCTCGTGCTCCTATTTTTTAAAAAATGCATACGTTATGTCCCCATATATGGATATGTCTTTGTATTAAATTTCGTTAAAATTGGTTTGATAGTGGGCACAAAGACCCTATTCCGGCAAGCAGCTTGTATGGGGGCTATATGAAATTATAGACCGATTCGCCACATTTTCAAAAGGCTTTGTCCCTATGCCAATTAAAACCTGTGTACCAAATTTCATCAAATTATCTTTAAAAGTACGTCCTGTTCCTTGCGCTCAAGGTTACATGCACAGCCAGCTAGCCTTCCAACCGGACGGACATCGTTAGATCAACTCAGAAAGTGATCAATATTTTAAGATATTACACACATCAGCACAAATGCATAATACCCCTGCAAATAATATTGGGCCACCTGATCCAATTTTATTAAATGGACAACTCCATGGACTGGTACGATGTAATGCAAGCATGGACTATGTCATTGTTAAAAACTGTTTGTAGTGAGACGACATGTTCAAACTAATCCTCTTGTGTATACAATGGAGTAGTTTAAGACTACTCCTTTGTAACCCAAAGCTGGGTTATATGGTCCTGCCCTAGGACATCGTAATGAAATATACCATGTTTTTTTCCATACGATTGGGTTGCTTTTGGAGTAGTCCTAGTCCCTTGTGGGCTACATTTTACACGCGTGTTTGGAGTATTCCTATTATTTGCAGGGACCCTCTTTACTTTTGTGGTGTGGGTATAACTACATATTTTAATATACATTTTTAACTTTTTTATTTCTCTACTGAAATTGCATCTTATGGCTATGCAAGTTTCCAAAGTTTCCAATTTCATATGAGATATTTTCGAAGACCAAATATTGTTCGAAATTGATAAAATGCCTTCTGCTGGAGCATTAGAAGCTGACAGAGGAAATGAAAACTCTACTTAAGGTACATGAACACGACACGTTTTTTCCATCTGACTTGTCAACTTTTCAAGTAAAATCTATTGTGCATGTCGGACAAAATTGCGGTATTACAGAAGTTTTTTAATATTCGGTTACAAACGTACATTAAATTTCCTTCTGACAATGTCTTTGTCTTTTTTCGCGTAGTTATTGCCGAAACCAAAGCAGTTCTCGGTTTCAAAATAACGTGCTGCCGCCACAAACAGTTTTAATTGCGCCGAAAACGAAGATACCAATTTAGGATATTATAATGAAAAGTTTTATGAATACATCGTTAGCTAAAATGTCTAACAAAGATATCATTTTACAGAAGAAGCAAAAAACTTTGTAAAATGAAAACTAAAAACACGTCAGAAAACCATGCATTAATACATCGTAGATGGAGTTCTTTAAAAAATTTTCAAAGAAAACCATTTCATTATATTTTGTTAAAAAAAATTTGTAATTACGTCGTTTTACATGTATAAATGTAATGAAAGCGTAATTTTTGATCGCAGAATTGAAAATTTCTTCCAGCCATCATTAAACTGAGATTTATATTAATCTATCAAAAACTTGATTTTTAATTTTTTGTTAGGTACGCCTTTTTGCATTTTAGATTACGATATACATAATTTTTCTTAAACTTGAAATGATCATACATCGATATATGTATGCATGTACTGTAAAATATTAACTTCAGCCAGCTAATGTTTCCGTCAAAAGTGGACCACAGCTGGCGTTTTTTCCGGCATAGATTTCTGACATAGCTGATGTTTGATGTTTTGACAGAAGAAAATAGAGCACTCTCAAATTGAAATTTCGTCAGATGACTTTGCATCTGACTTCTTCAGGAGCAATGTTTTAAAGATAACAAACGACATTTGTATATCGTTACCAAAAAAGCAAATGCCCTTAATATCAAAAAAGCGACTTTTTCACTAAATCCGATGTATTGCATCAAATGTTGGAATCTTTTGCCAATTACACTGTGCTAGTAGAAAAAAAGACAAGGTGAGCACCTGGTTTCAACCCAATTCAGGTAGACTGAATCCAGTGGTGCTAGCCGTTTCTTTAAGGTTAGCTCTGGTTTTCTAGATGTACCGTTAGTTCGAAAATGTAGAGGGTTGCACAAGTAATGTGCGCGTAATTTAAAAACCCTTCAGTTTATTGAAAATTTCGAAATACCGCAATAAAATATCCTTTAACGCTTTCGGTACGGGAGACGATTAGTTAGTTTCAAGCTTTAATAATGGGCTATTTTTACAAAGATATGCATATTAACCTAATATTTATTTTTTTTTGTGTGCCTCTACCCAGGGAAGAGACTTGGGGTGGGACATAAATGTCCCATCAAGAGTTTGACATGGGACATTTAAGTCCCATTAGTCGTAAACATGTAAAAAAGGGTATACAAAATCAAGAAATTGGTTTCTTTTTACAATGTAAATTCCTATTCAAATTAACAGCTGACATCACCAATCTATTTAAACTTTATTCCACCATTTGTGTGATTTACGGTCTAGTTCATACATTCATATTTGATCAAAAAACTCCTACAAACAACACTTGTTATGCTTATAAGCAAGACTTTGTTTAATATTTGTACTGAAACGTCTAAATAACTAAATTGAATACTGGGAACATTAAGTTATCAAAATTTCGAAATTTTTGTTTTTAAGAATTCATAAAAAATTCCAGACGAATAAAAAACGAAATTGCAAACAAAACGAGAAATAAAAGATTAAAATTTGTTTACAACTTTTGTTGTTATTCACAAAAAACGAAAAATGTTAATTAAATCTAAGAATTTCATAAAACACAATATTTGTATTGGAGCCCCCCAAGGGTTGGTGATAAAGGGAAAGTATAATTCAAAAAAATTTTAAGGACGAAAAACTAATTGAGGTCCGACATACATTTAAACTTTCCTATGAGTGACTCCAAGTCCTTAGAAACAAATAATGTGGATGACAAATAAAATTGGGTTGGTAGCAGAATAGTCTATGAGTATGAAATATAAATCGAATTAAATAAAGTAGTTAGCGTTAATACCTTCTTTAACTTTCATGCCGCTTAATTGTGAAACAATTCAGCGCAATTCGGGGGAAAAAACAAAACCATCTGGGCTCAATGCTTTTATAAAATTTTTTACAATACCCAGTTTGATGTGGAGATGTGGAAAAGCAAAATATTTTCCATCGGCACAAGTGGTAATTCAATAACATTATTCCTATGCAATCTGCTTTTCTCACAAAAACCCCAATCCCTTGTATTGTAGTGATCGCCATCGTCCGATTTTTTGTTTTTGTTCGATGGTTTTTAATTCATAGCATTACAAATTCAGATTTTCAAATGCGAACTTATCATTTTGCTTACCTTTTCTTATATAAAAATTGAACGCGGCACAATTTTTATTTTATGTAAATGCAGTATGGTTTGGTGTAAATAACAAACAGTAGCATTATTTTAAGAAAAACTGCAGTTTAAGTTGAAATCATGAAATGACTTAAGTTGTTAATAAGCTTTATAATGCATGCAATTCGATTCAAATCCGTTAAGAACTGCTTGAGTTAGATGCAAATTACTGAAGCAAGATTTTTCATTATTAGGAAAAAAATGCATTTGCCTAAAAAAACGAAAAAACGATTAGATTCATGGTTTTTAGAGTAGATCAAGAAAATCGATGTTTATGAAGTAATTTCGAAAAAAGCGTAAAAACTGAGACGGTCTATTGTACACGTTACCTCACCATCACCATTTCCCTTTTAAAATCGTTGATACATTCTTTGTAGAGCATTGCATAACATAAAAGTTTCATGCATTTTATTAAGTAATAAGTAATAGTTACACTCCAGAATAATTAATGTACATCTGCGTAACACAGACAAAAAAAATAAAAATGATTTCCTTTAAGATATTTAATTATTCTTACACGTTTTTGCTGCTTCGGGACTAAAAAATTAAACAGATATTATTTATACAAAAACACTAAATAAGTATCAAACCATTTACAATATTCCGAACATATGAATCGTTACATATTTCAAAACCAGTCATGCGAACAAGTTTTGATTTTGAGTAAAACAGAAAACTTTCTAGCAATTTTAAAATTACTTTTACAAAACTGAAATTTTTTCTTTGAAAGTTCTCCATTTCAGTAACTGTTTGATAAACAAAACACTTTTTTTTTGTATCTGTATTGTCAAACATTAATAAAAAATATATAAAGTTTGAACTTGATTGCTTTCTGAAGCAAACAACCAATACTATTGTAAATTTGGAGGGAAATATTATAATTTGATTAGGGACTGCAAAAGTAAAATGAAAAATTAACTTTTTAAAGAGTTTTAGATCGTTTCATTTAATTGTCATAGATATGCACATATTTTTTTTGAAATGAACAGTCGTTTTACCATGCATTTGGCTTCTGTTGTAGGCCTCTGAAAAATATTCACTCAACACTCTTCATATCCAACCAATGAGGGTTTAAGAGTTTGTAAACTTCTTTTTTCACATATATTGGGACCTAAAACATTCACGAAATATTAGATAAGGGCTTAGCAGAAACCGGCCAAGTGAAGTCAATTGACTTCTTTCTGCACAAAACAAGGACACTCGTTTGGATATTATTGACACAGTGTCCATGGACGTTATGACGCTCCAAAAAGTGTCATAGTGTCCATGGACAATAAAGCTTGTGGCGTTAAAAATTTCAAAACAAAACGTAAATTTCTGTAGAAAGCAACAAAAAAATTACAAAATATTTATGACTTTGTTTTTTCTTTTAATGTAATTCTTTGGCGTTGCGTTTTACATAATTAGGGCCTTAGTGTTTATTTTCGAACACTGAGCAAACGTCTTTACGTAAAAAGCTGTTCAGTTAATATTTAATTATAGTACATATTTCTTATTGCTGTATTCTTTTGACTCTTCACAACTAGTGTCATGACTGTCCCAGAACTTGGTAGCGTAGACTTTGTCGTCAGGGTATTAGTTGGATGAATATGTTTAATTATGTTTAAAGTCAAAAACAACTTTAACGTTATACAGAATAGAAAACTACTGAATGCCTTAATTTTTATTCTGGAAAGCTGCCCGAAGATTTTAATCTTCTAATGTGCATACAGAACATGATTTGATAGGCATTTGACCTAAATGTTTAAAAGTGAATATGTATAAGGTATATTTTTAGTACAAATAAAAGATATCTTGATACATTTAAAAATTTAAAAACTACATTATTAACTTTAAACATTGTTGTAAGGCATTTATCAACTACATACATCGTCTACTCATTTTGGTATAAACTTTTACATTATTCTGTAAAGTCCTTTTGTTACTTCACATAAATCTTCTGTGTCTGTATGTAAAAATGTAGTTTCAATAACAATTTCATATCTAAAATAAACAATATCTAATATATAAAAAAAGGATACAAAGAATTAAACAAAATAAAACATAAAATCTATATACATTAGAAACCCCCATCTTAAAACTAGGTAAAATCTAATATTCGGCTATGACGAATCTTTGATGCCCTCCGCAAATACTGTAAAAATATGTAGCTGTTGAGATATAATAAGTGACTATTCGCCCCAAATTTTATGATTATGAAGTTATTTTTTATGATCTTGTAGCGCCGCTATATTGATATACTTGGTTATTACACATTATTTAGTTATTTTTTGAAGTATTTATACATTATACAATATTAATTTTCTTTGGTTTTGTTTATTTACTAGTTTTGAACTGAACTATTTAATTTGATATTAAGTGCCGGTTCACACACTCGTCAAGTCTTGAGTTTTTAGGAGAGAGGGGAAATGAAATGGCATTCTCTCTTCCCTTCTCTCCTAAAAGCTCAAGACTTGACGAGTCAAACTTGACGTGTGTGAACCGGCACTAACGGTCAATAATAAAAGACTTTTACTTTTGTTCAAATACAACTCTGTGCTGTGAATGACATATGTTTATAGTTTGAAAGACACTTGTAATTTGTCTAATCGCTTTTTTTTATACTTTGCTCTTATTTAAGTTAAGGCCTCGTTACTCTTACGTAAACGTATACGTTGCGGATTAGCTGTTCCGTTTTCCTTACCAAGCTACTGTGCAAATAGGTACTCACACGTAAACGTAACGTTGCGTTGCGGATGAACCTGATTAAATTTAAATTTCCCTCCGTTTTTACGTATCAGCTGTTAAGAATTTTATTTTTGTTTTGAACCAATACTGTCGGGTTTTTATTGAAATTAAAAGAAGCAGGTTACAGCTCTTGTTATTTAATGGAAATAAATATTGCTGTTAAAAGCTTTTTTTTTGTTTTATTTTATTTTATTCAACAGTTAGATAATTTTAATATATGGAAGTAAATAAAATTGATAAATAGTTAATACAGTATTTTTTGCATGTTTCCGGCAGGGGGCTGCTGCAAATTTGCAAAAGCCTTTTTCTCACTTTTTCTATGGTCATTTTATTTATTTATAAGTTTGAAACAACAAATATTTTTGTATTTTTAACAAATTCGCTTTATATATTTACAAAACAATAAAATTGCACCCAAACGTCAAGTTTTTTTCTGCATTTCATTTGATTTAAGAAAATTTTTTTTAAATTATTTCTCATTATATTGTATAACATATACTCAGCCCTGTACTGTAATATAAGACTTCAAGTCTTGTGTATGGGACAACAAATAAATAAATAAATAAATAAATAAAATAAATATCTCAATTTCAGACTAACTGAATTTGAGCCATGGAAAGATACACAATCGAGCAACGATTTAAGTTATTCAGGCTTATTATGAAAATGGGCGTTCAAATCAAGATGCATATCGTGCATTTCGTGATTATTTCGGAAAATTTAAACGTCCAAATGTGCTCGTACTGCAGAAAATACTGCTGCTGTTCGCGATAGTGTGGCTGAAAAGCCGTCCACCTCAACTCGTCGTCGTGCCCAACAATTGCACCTCTCACGCTCGCCGTTGATGAACATTGATGAACATAAAAACTTTCATTTACACGCTTACAAGGGGCAATTCACTTAAGAACTAAACCCTCTTGACCATTCCTAACGTCGCACAGAGGGTTAGAATAGCATTTTTTCTTGGATTAATTAAAAAAAAAATTTTAAGTATCCTCAAAATTTTTTGTACCCGGTTAGAGTAAATAAAATTCTACATCACTTGTCGTTAAAAAAAATGTCAAAGGTGCTCTTTTTTGTTGTGAAACTTCAAAGTCAAACTTTATAGAAATTTTTGTGCAAAAAAGGCTGAAAAAAGTGAAAACTTTCCCGTTGAAAATTTTTTTTTCTTTAAAAAGTATTGCAAAAGTTAACAATTTTTCAATGGAACCATCAAGTTCAGGTTATTTTGCAAATACTTCGTTAACATTTGTGTATCAAATTGTGTGTGGAAGTGTTTTTAGTTATTTATATTGGAAATGCCAAAAAAATTAGCATTTTTATATTTTAAATGAATATATAGTTATTATTCGTCCACATTCGTGTCATGATATTTAGTTTATATTAAATCTCTATTATATTGCAAAATTTTACGCTACATTTTTGTGCCTTTAAGAAGCTATGCATTGTTTAATACAAGTGTTGCAGCAGTCAAATTAGCTAAAAATCACATTGATCTCGCGACTGCTGCTGTTGTTGTGTGTTGTTGTTTTTCATGTGACTTTTTTCTATTTATTTGTACTCTTCTTTTCAGTATATTAATGATGTTTTTTTTGTTTCTTTTAATAATATTCTTTGTTTCAATAATATTTTGTTTTTCGTTATTTTAATAATATTCTTTGTTTTGAAAAATAGTGATCGTGTTTTGCAGTTTTAAGCAGGGTTTCGAACAACTGCTATAAGCAGTCGAAATTTGCTAAAAATTTCATTTATTTTCAGCAACATGCTTAAAAAAAATGAACTGTATTTTATTTGCATCACACTCATACTTAAATCAGTTGAACTGTGTGCGCACAGTTATTGAAAAAACAGTAACAGAATTTACTTTTTTTTCAGCAGTCAAAAGAATCAGCAGCCGACTCACTCCATTTCATACACACACACTGCTGAACTAGCGACTGAAACACAGCAGTTGATGTGTTTACACCCTGCAAATAATAGGACCAGTCCAAACACGCGTGTAAAGAGTAGTCCACAAAGGACCAGGACTAGTCCATAAGTAACCCAAACGTATGGAAAAAACCTGGTCTATTTAACATTACGATGTCCTAGGAGAGGATCATATAACCCACCTTTGGACCAGTAAGGAGTAGTTTTAAAACTACTCCATGGTATATAACCCACCTTTGGACCACTAAGGAGTAGTTTTAAAACTACTCCATGGTATACTCAAGAGGATTAGTTTTGAAGTCGTTTAAACACGAAAGCACGTCGTTAAAAAACGAAGACATGTCGTCTCACTACAAACACTTTTTAACAATGACATGGTCCATGCTTGCATTACATCGGACCAGTCCATGGAGTAGTCCATTTTATGAAAATGGGTCAGGTGGTCCAATTTTATTTGCTGGGCAGTTGACGTAAACTCTTTTTTTTTAGTTTTCTAAACAACGTAGCTAGAAACTGGCAGTTCGACTGTATAGTCGCGTACTGGTGACTGGCTGGTGACTATATTGAGTTCTGTATAGTTCAAAACACATTTGTTTTTGAAAAGAAAAGAGAAATACAATTACATACATTTGTATGTCTTAATAGAATGAAGAAACTAATTTGTAATGTTTGGAATGTCAATTATAATACTTTTTATTAAAAAATATTTATTTTTGCTTTATTAAGGTACATATTTAATGAACAATTAAAAAATGTTTTTAAGATAAAATGAAAATAAGATTTTGT
>OX439140.1:105881694-106054732 GCA_949318255.1 Pollenia labialis
ATTTAATAGACAAATACAATTTACGTTGGAAAAGGAAACAGATAACAAACTAGCCTATTTAGATTCGATTATAGTTAGACACGAAGACATACTTAAACTAGATTGGTACCAAAAACCGATGGCGTCTGGTAGATTGATAAATTTCTACTCAAAACATCCAAGAAGAACAATTATAAATACAGCGACCAACTTCATTAAGAGAGTTCTGGAAATAAGTGACAAAGTTTTCCACCCAATAAATATCTGCAAAATAAGGAACATATTAAGTAAAAATGATTTTCCAAACAAAACCATTAGTGAACTAATTAACAGAGTAAAAACTACGATAGCAAAAGGAACAACTAAAGAAGAACGACCACCATTAATATATAAGACTATGACATATGTTAAAGACTTTTCCGAAAGAATTAAACATTCCAACATTTATAATCGAGAAAAATATGAATTAGCTTTTAAAACCGAAAATACTACGAAAAAACTTTTTAGCAACATGAAATCTAAGATTGAAAAAGAAGAAAAATCGCATTTAGTTTACAGAATACACTGCAATGGAGACAAAACTGACGCATGCGGAAAAGTATATCTTGGCACGACAAAAAACAAACTAAAAACCAGACTTGCAGCACATAAGTCAGATGAAAAGGCTACCAATAAACCATTAGAACAGAAAACCGCATTGGCAGCCCACTGTACTGTTACTGGACATAAACCAAATTTTAATAATGTAGACATATTGGTGGGAGAGTACAATTACAAGAAGAGATTTACACTTGAGATGCTACATATAATTGATCAAGAGACAGAAAAAACATTAAATTTTAAGAAAGACACAGAAAGATGTGCAAAAATTTATAAACATGCAATAGACAAACACAAATCAAAGTAAACTTTGTTAGTGAAGTGTTGAATTTGTCCGGCTTTTTGGACTTTTTGTTTATTTATTTAAATGTAAATATAATTATGTATATAAAAATTTGTTTGTGTAAAATATTTTGTATTTTTAATGTCAATTTTTGTTTTGTATTTTTAAAAACACCAGATCCCCCTGATGATGGTCAGAGATTTTGACCGAAATATTGAAAAATATAAAAATAAATAAATAATATTAAAATTATAAGTTTTTTGAATTTTAATTTATTATTTATACCTATAAGACCTCAAGCCAAAATAATAAAACAACATAAATAACAGGTCAACAATACACAAGAATAAATATAATATATTTTTTTAAAAAAGACCTTAAACTTAAATATGTAATTATGAAAAAAGAAAGGTCAAATAAAAACAAATAAGAGTGCTATATTCGGCTGTGCCGAATCTTGTATACCCTTCACCATGGTGCAATAAGAACAAAAAATTATGTGAACACCATTCTTAAGATATAAATAATTATATTTTGTGCCACGCCCACTTATCCAAACCGTGCAGCAAAAAACCACGACTACCTCTAATATTTACCAAAAATCCCTTGTGGTTGTTGTAATTTTATTACTTTTTGCTGTATATCTGGGGAACGGCAAAAGCCAAAGTTTCCAAATTAGGTACACACATTTAGGTAGCCAATACACACCATCCTACAAAATGTGGGCGGGATTGGAGAAGTGGGCGTGGTACCTCCCATAGATCTCCCCGAGTCCAAGTTTTATAGCTCAGCTAAATGGTAAATTTCTTTTTAAACACGTCGGTATATAATTCTGTCAAATCGTCATTCTTATGTTTTATAATTAAGTTTGTTAAAATATATACAAGTGTATATAAATGTATACATATAAATTATTCCTTAACACGCCGGTGTATAAAACAATCAAATCGGTTAGATAATGGCAATTTATTAGCAAAATACTCCAAAAATGGGCTAAAAAACATCAACATTTCTATACAATCCTACATTTTTGGACTGCCATATGACCTATAAAAACGACTTACATATGTATCAAAACATCGGCAATTTTTAGTAGAACATATTTCCCAAAAAATTGGTTGTTAAAACACAACATCCGACATAATGTGGACGGTTTGGATAAGTGGGCGTGGCACAAAATATAATTATTTATATCTTAAGAATGGTGTTCACATAATTTTTTGTTCTTATTGCACCATGGTGAAGGGTATATAAGATTCGGCACAGCCGAATATAGCACTCTTACTTGTTTTCTATTTGCATTGTCCAAAATGTATGCAAATAATTATTTTATAATAAAATCAGTAATTGGATCAGCTGTTTTATGTTTTGGCTCATGTGTTTACAGCTTTAAATTCAATTTTTATTTAATAATATTATAAATTATGATTTTTGCGTTAAAATATTGTTAAATTTTTTGTTGTAAATGTAAATGAAAGTTATAGAAAAGAAAATAAGAAGTAGAAATACTAATGTACATTATGAAATAAATACCATCGTTGTATAACTTGCATTTGTTGTTTATATTTGTGTAATTTTATTGTTTTGTAAATATATAAAGCGAATTTAGTTAAAATACGAAAATATTTCTTGTTTCAAACTTATAAATAAATAAATTGACCTAGAAAAAGTGAGAAAAAGCTTTTGCAAATTTGCAGCAGCCCGCTGCCGAAAGCATGCAAAAATACTATTTTAACATTCATCAATTTTATTAACTTCCATCTATGGAAATAATCTAACTGTTGGATAAAATAAAAAATTAAACTTTTAGCAACAATATTTATTTCCAACATATAAACAAGAGCTGTAAGCTTCTTCTTTTATTTTCAATAAAAACCCGATAACTTTGGTTTCTGTGACACATAAAGCCAACATTAATTTCAGTTCGAACAAAAAACCCATAACATTGGATATCATTACATCAAATTTAAATTAATGTTTTGATGAGAATCTCATTAATAAAATTTAAAAGTAAACCGCTGGTCAATAAGTTTTGTTGGCAACACTGCTTCAAAATAAAAATACAATTGTTAACAGCTGATACGTAAAAACGGAGAGAAATTTTAATTTTATCAGGTTCATCCGCAACGCAACGTTACGTTTACGTAAGAGTACCTATTTGCACAGTAGCTTGGTAAGTAAAACGGAAAAGCTGATCCGCAACGTATACGTTTACGTAAGAGTAACGAGGCCTTAAAAAATAGAGTTTACGTCAACTGTAAACACATCAACTGCTGTGTTTCAGTCGCTAGTTCAGCAGTGTGTGTGTATGAAATGGAGTGAGTCGGCTGCTGATTCTTTTGACTGCTGAAAAAAAAGTAAATTCTGTTACTGTTTTTTCAGTAACTGTGCGCACACAGTTCAACTGATTTAAGTATGAGTGTGGATGAAAATTGATGCGTCGAACTATTTTCAGTATAGTTGATTTTTAAAAAAAAAAACTGGCGACTGAATTTTAAACACTGGTTTTAAGTAATCGGGCAAAAGGGATTTTTGAAAGGTTTTTTTTTTGTATTAGCATTATTTTTTTTTTATTATAGAAACAAGTTCGAACGTTGATATTATGATGAATTCAAGCGCTCAAACAATGAATGACAAGATTAAATTTTTAGCTGAAGAAATCAAAAAACGCACCAACTGCTCTGAGGATAATATGTGTGATTTTAAAAAAGAATTGATGTTTTCTTTTATGAATTTAAATCTAGGTGGACTAGAGCGCTTAGAATGGAAATGAGGTTTATTACTCAAAATAAAATCTGGTTAGAATCCTCTATTGGTTTTACTCTTGCCCCGACTGCAAAACGTGGTCGAAAAAAAATTAGTTTTACCGAGTCCAGTGGTTGGAGTAAATATTAAAAAACAAAGATTTTAAGAGACACCATGTCATTGTTAGAGTTAATTTATGCTTTACAGGTTAAATTACAAACCGCAGGTTATATCGAGGAATCAAAAGTGTAGCGAGCCATATATGAAAAGTGTTGCAAAGGCATAAATTTAAAAAAAAAGTTGAAACAACCACTTCCCACCTTGAAAATATCGAATATAAAAGCTTTGGCTGTTTTTGTAGAAGCTAAGCTAACACGAAATCAATGCAATGTTGTTAGACAAACTGCTCCTTAAATATTTTCTCCTACAACAATATTCAAACTGAAAAACAAAAAACTTACCCAGAATCGAGCAGCTTTAAAATAAGCGAGACTTCCGTTGAAGTAACTTTACAAGGTCTTCTTAATCAAACAGCGGAGCGACTAATAGAACTTCAAGAAACTGTTATTGACTCATTAGGCATTACGAACTCGAATGTAGTATTTTATTCAAAATGGAACTTTGATGGAAGCTCTGGCCATAGCTCATACAAACAAGCCTTTCATGGATCTGATGCTTGGATTCATCAGTTTTTTTAACCACAATTGTACCACTAAGACTTATGTTTGAGGAGAAGGTAATTTGGCAAAATCCACGGTCGTCTTCAACTAGATTTTGCAGACCCTTGTAAATTGAATTAACCAAAGAAACCGCATATGGGTAATTCCAAAGTGTTTAACGTGACATTCGTACGGATCGAAAATACAATAACATTTTAAGCAACAAATATTTTTCCGTTCTTTTTACCCTTAAATTAAAGCACTAAGAGGGCATTGTTATCTATGCTAAAGTTTATGGATGGCGCGATTCTAGGTCAAAGATATTGGCAAAAGAAGTAGCAGTTCGAACGTGAAAAAAATAGAAGTAGTTTTTGTGGCCATGTATAAAAAGCCGTAATTCAGCGAAACCTGGAACAATTTTTTAGTCAAACTACTTTCAGAATTTTACGTAGCAATGTAACATTAAAATGTCTTTGGTTTGATTCCAAAATCTTCTGTATTTTTTTTTTTACCAAAATTTGGGTCGATACGTGACAGTTCGAACGTGAAATTTTTTCCATAATAATTAAAATAATGATTAAAACAAAATAAAAATTTACCGGTTATCCGAGTAACATTTTTCTCTTCGAACTCTTCCTTACAGACCATGTAAGAAAATTTTTTTGGAATAATTTTTATCAAATATCACCTCTTTTAAGGAAGATAATATTAAAGAAAACATACAATAAAACATTCTCACAAATAAGAAATTACGTTTGCACAACTTTGCAGTCTCATTGTTCATCTAAGTGAACAAATTTATGGGTAAATTAATAAAATTAGTAAAATCTAAATATTTCTCTATAACAATTTTGTAAAATAATCAGCTTTTAATAACTTTTAAATTTTCGGTCACGGTGGACCTTTTGTGTCAATTAGTGAAAAAAAAGAGTTGAAGAGGAAATACAGAATTAAACCTGTTCAACTATCACGGTTGGTGAGAAAGTTATACATGTTTCCCAGAAATTAATTTTGGCAATGGTAGATGGAAAAGTTTGCAATGCCTTAACAGAAACCACATCAACACAAAAGTGTTACTTATGTGGCGCGACAAGTAATGATTTTAATAATATAGAAGCCATGATCCAAAGACCTGTACATATAGACAATTATAGATTTGGCCTTTCCATTCTTCATGGCTGGATTAGATTTTTTGAATGTCTTTTGCACGTGGCATATAAAATACCTTTACAAAAGTGGCATGCTTGAACTGATTATGAATAAAGAACAGTAGCTGAAACAAAAAAAGAAATCCAGAAAAAAATTTTAAGAGAATATGGGATTAATAGTTGACCAGCCCAAACCTGGTTTTGGAAACACGAATGATGGGAATACGGCAAGACGTTTTTTTTTCAAAACGCTGAAAAATCTGCCGAAATAATAAAAATAGATGTTAATTTAATAAAAAAAATTCACGTGTTGCTTATTGCTGTATCCAGTGGCCATGAAATTAATAATGAAAAATTTAAAATATATGCACACAATACAGGACATCTTTTTGTTGAAAAGTATCCTTGGTACAATATGCCTCCCACTTTGCACAAGTATTTTATTCACGGACCCGAAATTGTGTCAAATGCCATTTAACCTATTGGGCAGTTATCAGAAGAAGCTCAAGAAGCTCGAAATAAAGATTTTAAAAAATATACGGAGTTTCATTCACGAAAGTGCAGTCGCGAAAAATCAAACCAAGACATTTTTAATATGTTTTTAATAACCTCTGACCCAATTATTTCAAGCATGCGAAAATTTCCTACAAAGAAGGTTCAAAGCTTGCCAGAGGAGGCAATTGATTTAATTGTACTTGCAGCTCCGAACAAGAACTATATCAGTGATGTTGAAGTTGCTGATGATGATGATGATAACGATGATGATGATGTAACAAAATGTAATCTTTAAGTTCTCATACTGTACTCCTTGCACTATATACCTACACATAATATTTGGCATTATTTAATAAAATTATTCTCAAATATACTTAGAAAACATTTTTTTTACTTATTTTAATGGTATTAACTGAAAAATAAAGAAAAATTATCCGAACATAGCTTCCCTGATTTGATCCAAGAAAACATGCTATTCTAACCCACTGTGCGTCGTCAATGGTCATAACTGTGGCGAAAATTGGCAACAGTGGCTGATCAATTTTTGAAGAAAGGCACATTTTTACCTCAGTGGATTCGTCAATTAGCAGAATTGCCGCATTTGGGCGAATGATAATGGGAAAGCTCTTCTAACATTCTCAAATTACCTAAAGTAAAAGAATTTCATAAAAAATTGCAATATTATCGAATTGGTTTCAAATTTCCTCTGCTGCGCGGTGTAAACCATATGTCAAGCAAGTAAATTGTAACAGTTTTGGATAAAATATTTTAAATCCATTGAAAGCCTTAACCATGTTAAGTTCTGAATTGGTTTAAAATAGAAGGACCTTTATGCAAAATTTGGAAAATCTTGTATTTAAAATGTTTTTTGGAATGTTTTTTTGTATTAAAAAATTTTTTTAAGAACTCTTTTTATAATATGGAAATTTAAAAAAAACTCAAAATGTCAAAATATGCAAAAAAATGTATTTAAAACCTAAATAAGCATTTTTACCAAAATATGCAAAAATAAATCGATGCCATTTTAACCCAAAAATCCTTTAGATGTAAGAATTTTGTTAAATAAAAATCACCCTGAATTTGGCTTTCGAGCAGTAAAGACCTCGGCTTTTCATTTACGTACTACAAAAAATATAAATATCAAAAAAACCAACAAACCCTTGTGGATTCAAGGCCCTTGTGGACGTTGGATGGTCGAGGAACCGAAGCTGACCTAAGTGTCTCTTCAGAGCCAGACTATTATAAAAAATATAAATAATAAAATTAACAAAACAAATTAGCTTCCAGCTACAATCTTTAATACAATTTAGAAACGCTTTAATTGTAATTGCTGATTAAATATATAAGAAGAAGTGTACACTTTGATGTCAAAACTAACTGCGGAAATGGGTCGACATACTTCAACCAAAATTTTAGGGTACTTGGAGAGAGTCCGTAGATGATTTTGCAAGAAATTGGTCTTGTGGTCCCGAAGATATTGCAAAATAAATTTTTCTATATATTCTCATACAAATATCAATAAAATACCCTACATTTTGTACTCTTGTACTCCTCCAAAGCGGCTTAACCGATTTCTAGGAAAATTTTCTATTTGTTAAGTATGAAAATAGGTCGTTAAGTAGATTTCATAACGCTAGAGGGCAAGAGGGGTTTTCTTAAAATTTGGCATGCAGGGGCTCTGTAACATCTAAAAGAAAATAGGTAATAGGGCGTGGAAAAGGGTAAGAGGAGTAAAAGTATCCTCTCAATATATCTTCTTAACTTATTAATCGGTTTTCTTAAAATTTGGCATACATACACTGTAACATCTGAAAGGAAATAGGGAATTGCTGTTTGAGGCAACATGCTTTTGCAAGTTGTCTTTGTTTTCATTTTGTTTTTTCTTAAAGTACTAACAATAACAATTCCAATCAATCGTAGTGGAGAATGTAAGAAGAGATAAACTCACTGTTTATTGTTGATGTTTTTGTTTAAACTTCGATACTGTTACAAGTAAAACTGTTGCTTAAAATTCTTATACGCTTAACAGTTTTATTTGTTCTAATATCTTTGGTTTTTCTAAAATCTTTGGATGAAGTTTCCTGACGATCTGGCCTAAGCAACCAGTGAAATGCGCATAGGAATAGCTTATCTCATCAACAATTAATTTCAGTGTTTTTTTATCAAGAATAAAATAATTGGGAATTAAGCACGACTTACAAAATCTTTTAAATTAAAATTCTGTATTCCCAAAAAATACTTTGATACTAAATCAAAATTTTTTTTCGTATCAATTTCTATAGATACATATGTCGGCATTGCATTAAAAAGTGACATTTGACGCCATCTGCAAAACTGGAAGCCAATTAAAATTTTGACATTACTATTGCGCCACTCTGTTTACCCCTTATAAAGATCAATACTTTTTCGAGTTATAATCGTAGTGATAAACTTAATATACGTTTATTCACTATTAAAAATGGTAGAGGGAAAGTGAACACAAATTCTTATTTATATTGTTTAAATATTTATTCAACTAATAAATATTTATATCAACAAAATCAGTACTAAACAAAAAAAAAATGATTTATTGCTTTAAGCACAAAACACATCTTTTATTCAATATTTAAAATTCAAGTAAATTTCCATACATGTGCTGAAGACTTCAATGGCATTTTAAGTTGAAACAATAATAATTTATTTGAGCATAAATTTAAATTTTGTTTAACAAAAAAGTTTTGACAATATTTTAGAAATCATTTTTAAATACATAAATAACACAACGGAACAAAATTAAATAGTTTTTATGTTGCAGGGATCATTTTTTTTACTAATTTTGGTTCGCTAGTTTCAAATCTGACCTAATCTTTTTCCATCAGCCCACATTTTTAAGTAAAAGATACGTTTTTATCAAAATATTCGTATTAATGAGAAGTAATGCCAGGGTTACTGGGATGCCAATATGATGGTGGACTATTGTTGGAGCTCTTAAAATAAATTAAAATTTTTTTAACATGGTTTCGTTTAAATGTGTTAAATTCCCATTTCACACTGTTTATAAACAGAAATTTATTTTTGATTTGATAATCTTATCCTTTGCGCATTTAACTGGTTGCTTAAGCCAGATCATCAGGAAATTTCTTCCAAAGATTTTAAAAAAAACTAAAGATATTATACAAATAAAACTGTTAAACGAATAAGAATTATAAACCCCAGTTTTACCTGTAATAATATCAAAGCTTGAACAAAAACAACAACAATAAACAATGAGTTTATCTTTTCTTACAGTCCCGACTACAATTGGTTGATTTTTTATCAATTGTAAATGTAGTTGTAAGTGGGTAAAGAAAAAACAAAAATAAAAACCAATTACTTTATTTTATTATGCCAAGTTCAGTTTATTTACACTGCCACATGCATATAAGTTATAAAATTTTTCTTGGAATTCAACAATTAATTAACAAGGTTTCGTTTAAAGGTTTTTTTTTTTATTAAATTTAAATTGTTTTTCCATATTTTTTTCTTTAAAAAATCGACGATATCTTTAAAACTACTAGGCTGATTTAAAAATTTGTTACGCGGCTTAAAGATAACTTTATTGACGAATTTTGTATATTCATTTACGTCAATTTAGCAGACCGTTGTTAAGTTGTGCTAATATTTTTGATTTTAAAGTATATCTCGCAATCTAGAGCTGATGTTCGAGCTTAAATAACATAAAAAACAACTTTCAGTTTTTGGGCAAGAAAAAGTGTGTTCCCTTGTGTTTATTTTAATTTATTATTTATTTATTAAAAAAAATTACAGGATTTACTAACTAAAACTTTTGGAAGAAAAAAAACATTAAAAACAAAATCTTTACAGCATTTTCAAAAAGATGTCGGCCCAACTCTGTTGATATGATGAAAAAATATGAATGTTTGCACATAGTTTTTTTTAATGTTCGTATAAATTTTTATTTGTATTCAATTTCTAACATTTTGCAATTTTTTTAATAATATAATCGTCTACATGAAAGAAATCAATGAAAAATGTTTGTTGCTACATGCTTTTTCAAATTTTTAGAACAAAAATGAAATAAAATGTAAAGAGGATAAAATACGAATCAATTTAATACTATCTGGTGTAGCATTTGGTACCAAACTTAAACCCACTTTACCTGTAGTGAAGAGAATTATGAGTTTGTGGTGATGTTTTTGACACATAAAAATATTGCACTTGCCTTTTAGATCGGCCTTGGTCCACTGTTCACATGAAATTTGTGTGCAAAGCCTGATTCACAATATAATAGATAATTTGATTAAATTTGGTATACACATTTTTATTGTCATAAGGACCAAGCTTATTGAAAATCAATTTTATATTTATAGATTGTTGTTGGAATCGGTACCCAACAAACAGGGAGGTTTGATTTCGAATTGAAAATGAATTGAAATCAAACGTTTTCTCACACGACAAATCATGGCATTTCCACCAAAAAAAGGGAAATTATTATCAAATTGACAAATGCGTTTATTTTCAATTTGCTTTTAAACGTAATTCTCAAATGTTTTTCAAATGTGAATTATAATACAATGTGGAACATAAATAAAAATATTTTATATTTTTTAATTTAAATTCATTATCTATATATAAATCGGCTAAGGCAAAACAGTTAAAAACACTTTTCTCCTCTGTTTGCCCAGCGACTAGAATAATTTGATAGGTACTTACTGCCAGAAGTGCACAATATATATTTTATTAAAATTTGTTCAATATTTTCAAAGTTATAATGTATACATATACCCGTCTCCACGTTGTGCGTGGCCTGCCGGTTTCTCTACCATCTTGTTGAAATGATTTCCATCTAATCAAAGTTATAAGCGTTCAAATTTGATACTAACCCATATGCAAAACACATAAATAAAAATTTAGTTTTTCAATTATCAAATAATTAAAAAATAGGGTGGTCGATAATTCGACATTTTCAAGAAACCGGTTTTCGAATATTTCGACTATATAAATCGGCACAGGCAACCAGTTAAGAACGATATCTTTCTTTGTTTGCCAACCGGTCACGTGGAACATAACATATGAACCGGAGGTTGGTCCGTCGCCAAATCGATCCACTTTATTTTCTTCATATTAAAAAAAATGTATGGCCTAATTTCGACCATAAGGCAAACACTTGTTTATTTAAATAAATTGTGAGATAAACATTCGGCAACATAGTTGAAAGATGCAAAAATTTTCTTCCCGTACACTAATTCTGGCAAAGACAAAATAATTGGCTCTCTTTTATTTTGAGAATTGAAGCAGCGCCATCATACAACAAACTTATAATTTCTTCACTTTCCTTCTTAATTTTTTTAGATTTGTATTCTTATGCCCAATTTTCAGTATTTAAATCTATATTATACTACATTTACATTAGGCCGAAATCTTGTAGGTTTGATTTAAAACCTTCTTCGAAATTTAGTGCGTATACATAATACTTTTTTGACATTAGCGAGATTTTGTTTTTATAACAAAACAACTGACTCAAAGGTTTAACGTTACATATACAAACACAAAAAGAAATATACATTAAAAAATTAGCATTACATTTTATTAATAATCAAAAATATTATTCGTCTTTTTTATTTTTTTTACAATTTTTATAAAACTTTTGAATTTTTTTTAACAATGTTTGTTTTGTATTTTTTTAAATGTCATTTTTTATGTATACTGAGTATTTTTTAGTGCTACATTGAAAAAACCATAGTTGCATCATTAAGTACTACTAGCTTTTGAGTAGATTTCGTCGAAATCTTGTTGTTGTTGTATTGTTGTGATATTGAAGCCACCTTGCTAAAATATTACAATGGACACTTAAGTTGAAATTAAGTGTACCACATCGCCGAATTAGGTTTCATTTAAGTATTTAGTGAAGAAGAGAATTTTGTATTTAAAATGATTTTAAACATAAATGTGTTTTAATATCAATCCTGAAAATTGGGCATTAATTATTCACTTATAAAATTTTTACAGTAACTGATTGTAGGTTATTAAATTCGTTTTACGTACTGTTAAAATTAATTAAAAAATATAACATTTGTGATTGTTATTCAAAAAACAAACTACCAAAAAATAATGTTTTTCCGTATTTATTTTGTTATGTATTTTGTAATTTTTTCGGTTAAAATATATTTTTTAAAAGTAAAAACTATTAAATTTAACGGAATATGCTGCTTAATAAATAAAAAAATTAAAAATGAATGTAAAAATCATTTGTTTTAAATGAAATGTAAATGATCCGTTTTTTAAATGAATTTTAAGTTGTTTCAAATGAATTTTAGTTTGAATTTTACTATACAATTTTTTGAGTGTTGTTATTACTAATAAATAATTTTTATTTTTCACAAGAAATAAATCGTTCACTTTTTAAACACATTTATCCATGAAGTAAAAATTCAACTTTATTTCGTTTTGTTTTTCGCTTTAATATTGCCAAGTTTAGTTTTGATTTGAATTTAACATTTGGTACCAATTTGACATCAAATGTTTTATCAATTTATTTTCTTTTTTTTATTTTCCATTGACATTGACATTTGACATTGGTGTTCCAACTTAGGTAAACAGCTGACAAACATATGGGCCAACGAGTTTACCTTGTGAAAATATACCTTGTTCATTACCAATTTGAAATTAAATGTTAAATCAAAAATTTAAAAAGAGAATTTTGTTTGAATAATACCACACTCCGAAATAGATTTGTGTCATAATTGCTTTATTAATGTTGGTATTGATAAAAGATTTCATAGATCAAAAATTGGCCACAGGTTTTAAGTAAACCAGGTCCCTAAAATCACTTAAAAACGAAAAACTATCCAGGATGAAACAACCGGCTTCAATGTTGATGTAGATGTCCATATAAGGAAAGAAGCATTGAATTTTATGTAAATCTATGCCTTTTAACAACAATATCCAGCTGCTGTTCTCGCTTAAACCCAATTTGCTTGCAATGCTTCAGTCTCTTTGTAAAACTGTTAAAATACATTTTGGTACATAAAAAGCATGATATGTTTATTTTAAGATAAAGAAAATATTTTTTTAAAAGTGGCCACTGTTTGTGTTTAGTGAAACCAATGGGTCTTTTACGAAAGGCAAATGAACTGAAGTTGGGTTGCCAGTAACGAAATCAGGCAACGCAGCTCATGTTTAAATATCCCTAGAGGGAAGCGAACTGACACTAAAGTAGTCCCGTGATAGGTCTTTGGTTCTAACACTTTATATGAATAAGACCTATCACTTTTACATGGGGTTGTTTGTCATTGGAGGGGGTCAATTGACACCATTTGACCAGTCAAAGATCTATTCTCAATGAACGTGTTTAGTGCCAGTTACTAAAATGTAGTAATATTTCAACACAATGTAGTTATATTTCAATGAAACAAGTCCTACAATTAAATTTAAGATCCAAATTTTAGAAATTATCAAAACATGTGTCACAGCACCAGTTAAAACTGTACTGTAATTCATTACTTTTTCTACCTTTTTGTTCTTTATAAACCAGTTAAGGGATTGGTTCTTCTTTCACTGGTCATGAGTCTTTTCTTTTTGTACTTGTTCTATTTTCACAAATCCCAGGACCAGTCTGTTGGACCAATTGACACCAATTTCCCGCAGGGATATAAGAAAAAAAAATTTTTGTATATTTTAACATAAGCTGCGTTGCCTAACTTGGCTGCTGTCAACTTAACTTTAGTTGTGCTGCCATCCGTAATCGATTGTTTTTTGAAGCTAACAATTACAAACCGCTTAATGACTAGAAAACTTATGATTTTTTGAACTTTTAATTTTTAGGAAAAGTCAAAAATATGATTAGTACCTGTAAATTAAAAATGCGAAGTGATGGAGAAAAACGGAGGTTAGATTTGAAATCACCGGCCTCAAATTCGTAAACAAATTGCATTAAACTTTCAATCAACACAAAAAAAGTTACATTTTTTTTACTTGGGTAATTGACCACAAGTCCATTAGCCATTTTTATTTAGTAAAACTTGCTTTATGCAGGGTGGTCCATAAGCAACCGTTAAGGATTCGTTACAAAATTTTATGTACCATTTTTATCTCTCATGGAAAAAGCAATAACTATTTTTTTCATTATTCTTATGTAAAGTTCCGGGCATTTTGAACTGAGTGGCACGTTCACGAGTTAATAATTTACGATTTGCTTTTTTTTTTCCTTTATTCATTCCACTTGGGAACATAGGGCTTCTACAAGATTATTCCAACTTAATCTATCGTTACATATAATTTTAATTTCATCAAAAGTTTTATTTAATATTTTAAGTTCTTGGTTATGTGTTCTGCGCCAAGAGTTCTTTGGACGACCGGGGCGTCGGCTGCCTTGAGGATTCCATTCTAAAGCAGTCCTCGTGATGGTACCGTTGCTACAATTTGCTTTTAGGCTCTCTTTAACTCGTTCGATTTTATCTTGGCTGGTTTGTAGAAGACCGGTCAGTTCTACTCCGAGAGAAGTCAGTATCAGCTCCCAAAAACTAAAAAGGATCGGCAAGATTGCTTTTTCTTTATATTCTTTGGATATAAATTATTGAATTTCGACTTGTAAATTAACCCAGCAATCCTCAATCGTATACATTGGTACTGAATGTTCAAAGCGTTGTTCACAATACCGAAAAATAAAACAAGAAAACAAAAATACAAAATTAAAAATTATATTAAAAAAAAAGTGATTAGTGCTTCTATAGTTGTTATGTAAAGCAGAACTTCTTTAGTTCATATTCACAAATGAATTAAACGATTTTCTCAAAGAAATCATAAATATATTAAAAAACAAGTCACGCGTTTTATAAAACAATTTTGTCAGTTTTTGCCATATTTGTACGAGTATTTATGCCCAATCCAAAAAAAATGTTGTCTCTTAATTTTTTTTTTAACTGTCTACTGTGTACTTACTTAATTTTGAATTCACATAAAGCATGTTAAGCTCATTTTCCCTTACGACTACTTCTTCTTTAATCGATGGGAAACATGAAAGAAAAATTGTTAATTTCTTTTTCGTAATTATCACAAATTAGCTTTAATTATTCATGTTCACAAAAATAGGCTAAATGTAAAATAGGTTAAAAAACTAGAGCAGGTGTTGCAATATTTAAAAAACATGGTAGTTCAATCAATCATTTATTAAAATAATATGTTTTTTTTTAAATAAAAATTTTCTTTTAAAAATCTTAGATTTAATTATTTTTTCTTTCTATTTTTAGGTAAGTTAACTGTACTCAAAAGATAAGGTAAAAGTTAAAGGTAAGAATAATTATAATAGAATATACGCTTGCTTTGCAATGTCACCAAAATAAAGCTACTCTCAAGCCATGAACAACGATATGTGATATGATAAGATCGGACTTTAAATGGCAGCACTACATATAAAAAACCAAAAGTGATGTATTTTGGGGCGTGGCAAAAAAAAATGTTTCCGGTTAGAAACTTCATTGACATATCTTTCATTCTAGGGTGTGACTTTTTTTCTGTATGGATATATATATATATATATATATATATGTATATATGTATATTATAATTTTTTTTTGAAAAAGAATAAAAAAATAACAACAAAATATTACCCAAATCACAACTGCAGTTACTATAAAAATATAAATTTTTTTTTCAACAAAAACTTTTTTTAATTTGTAATTATTTATTTATTTATAATAGCATAAGCATATAATTACAAATTATGAACTTATGAAATAATAAGAGGTCATTGGTTAGTTATAGCCTTAAGGAACGATAAGGAATCGAAACAAATAGCGAAATATCCGGTTCTATTTTTTTTATTATTTTAAGCACGCAGAGAAAAAATATGGTTGGTCATGGTTAGGGAAACAACACTATGTTTAATATAACAATATATTGTTGTCGTACACAAATAATTGTTACTTTTCTTTAATATCAACAATATTATAGTTACTGTAAACACATCAACGTTTATCGCAATTATAAATTTGAGTATTGTTGAACGAAAAATAATTATTTTTCTAACAACTAAATTATGATAACTTTCAAAACATATTATATTTCTCACAACCATAATGATATTTAATAGCCATAACATGATAACTTTTTATACATTTATCATATTATGTTTAAAATGCAATCAAACCATTTTTACTCTTATAATATTATGTAAGCGCCATTTGTTAATTTTATATGTGAGCGGTTAAACAATTTAAAGATAAATTCCCATAAAAAAATAAGCTTAAAGAATTTAAAAAAAATTAAAATATTAGCGGAGTTCATTCAGTTTAGTGATTTAATAGTGCAATTGGAAATTATCGTAGTTTTTTTGTAAAATCCAACAACAAAACACGTAGAGATTTCGTTATATTTTATAAAAGTGTTTTGATATTTCTGTGGTTTTCTTGGGCAACTGCTTATGTCTTAAAACAAAATTTTCAAGAGAGCCGAAAAACCATTCTAGATTAAACTATGGGATAGGTATTGTGCACCACGTTAAAAAATCGGAATTAATACATCTTTTTTCAAAAGTTTTTAGAAACATGTAAAGATCAATTAAAATTAGGAAATATGGCATCAACATCTCAAAATCGGAAAAGAAAAATAAGAAAAAATGGACAAACGCGGTTGCCCATGAAAACCACAGATTTTGGATTTTCTTTTTAGCAAGCCTTATATTGAACTCCGCTTTTTGATTTACATTAAGAAAAATTGTAAAAAGCCACAAAATAAAAATCGATGCAAGAAAATTTTAATTTATTTTATATTTTTATGACAGTTATGAAAGGTGATGCATCATAATATGATTGCTTCTAAATTTATTATGATTAACATGATAATAATATGATTACTTCTTAGCTTATTGTGATTGACATGCCAATAATATGAATAATTTCTTAGCTTGTTATCATTAACATGATAATAATATGATTGCTTCTTAACTTATTATGATTAACAGGACAATAATATGATTGCTTCTTAACATGACAATAATTTAATTACTTTTTGGCTTAGTATGATTAACAGAATAATAATATGATTAATGGAAAAATATTATGATGTTATGTTACGAGTATATTAAGCCATAATATGTTTCAATAATAATCATAATATGGTGACTACAATCATGAATCTTATCATAATATGTTGCTCTTAGAATATGTTTACCACAACCATGTTTTTTCTCTGCGTGAGGGCTTCTAAAATAGCAATAATTTCCGCATTAAATATAGATGTATAATTAAGAAGTATAGCAGTTTTTATAGTTCTATTGTTTGTAGTTATACCATAACTTACTACGTTCTGAGTTTTAGAGGCATCTGTATAGATCATGATATATTTCTTTTTGTTTTCCTTTGTTTCAAGGAATAGTTTTCTAAAGATTGTTGAACCTGTGGTAGATTTTTGAAGGGATGTAATTACCATTGCTATTGTGGCGTTAATGTTTGATTTTCTGAAGATCTTAGAGTAGGTATTTCTAGTTTTTTTTTAGCATTTTGAATAATTTTAAATATAACGGATGGGACCTTTGGGACTTTTTTGGTTTTTGTACATTTTGTTTATGGGTGTATCGTGATTATTATATAAAGATTTAACTAGTCGTGATGTACACACCTCTCTTTGCAATTATAAGAACAAACTATTGCTTTCACATAACAAATTGCTAAAAAAAAATTTCAAAAAATATTTCTATTCAATATTCTTAGCGATGATTTAGTTGAATATCCATAAAAAGGGAGAGCATAATTAATTTTGGATACCAAGAGCGTTTTTATAATCGATTGCAGTGTAAAAGTGTTCCAGTTGAATTTTGGACTAGACAAGCATTTTATAATATTTAATTTCTTTTTTAAAGATGTTGAAAGGTTTTCTATTTGTGTATTCCATTTATATTTTTTGTTAATAAATGTGTTATTTCACAATACCGTTGAAACGCATTGTTTTTTTCTGCAAACGTGTAAGCTTTTGCATTTTTGCGCAGATAGAGCATACTTTTGTATGCTGGTAAAAACGACTTGAACATTGACTATTGGATTCTTTTCGCGGTTTCATCTGATTATAAGATGAAAGTCGCCGGCATAGGCTATATAATAGATTTCTTTGAAAAGTGTTATTTGAACGCAGAGTCTGTAATTAGGAATAAAATTACAGATAATGAGGATCCCTGGGAAATTCCATTTTGTAAAGGCAAGCATTTTTAATAACATTTTCCCACTCTCACGATTATTTTCCTGCTTGTCATAAAATTTCTTATATAATTTATTATTTTTGGTACAACTTGGCAATTCATTAGTTGGTTTTAAATAACGTGCATTCCAATTTTACGTTCAAAATCATCAATTTTTCTAAGTTTTTTTACAGTTTTGCTGTTTTGAGTAAGATGTTGTTGTTTTATTCGATTTTATCTTAAGGTAAAATTTTTAGATCTGAAGAAGAGCTTAAAATTTGCCAAAGAAAGACAAGCGATAACTCGAATAGTTCACGAGATATAGACTGAAGGATCAGTACATGTTTTTGAAAATTGTACTAAAATACACCCCCAGTCGAAAACTTTAAACATGAATTTAAAAAAAAAACGTAAGCTAGTAATGCAAAACCCAGCTAGGGTTTTTCTTCTTCCATCATAAGCTTTCATATTTTGGGGGTCTCAATTGGTTCATGATTTTAGTGCTGCACTGTGTTATTATTGGGTGATCCCTATTCCTTGTGCCAGGCGTTAAAATAACCGGTTATAATAGTTTGGTTGATTAAATTTCCACAGACGACATCTAAGTTAGTGGCTCGAATTTTCATATCGGGTAGAATATATGCACTGACTATATCAAATTTGATACCAGAGAAAACTTCTAAGCCAATTGAGTCAAACCCGTTTTGAAGTGTTTTAAGTTTGCGTTCCATTGAGTTATGGATCAATATAGCTACACCACCATATCTGGTAGAGGATAAGTAAGTGGAGTAAAGGTCATAGTTATTAGGGATAGGAACATATAACACAGAATGGATATGAGATTCTTGAATTGTTATAATTTTTGGGAAGTATTTTTTAATAAGAATTAATAGTTCATTATAATTGTTAATATATCCATTGATATTCAATTGGATAATATTAAACATCATTTAAAGATTTTAAAGTTGACAATTCTGCCTTTTAAAATAATCCGATAAGGAGAGTTAAATTTTATTTATTTTTGTTGCATGATATGAGTTTAGAGTTTATTTTATTTTTTGGCTTATTTGATATGTTTTTTGAAAGCAGAAATGTTTTGCTGTCCGTTTTGGTTTTAGGTAAATCTGTTCCCGATAGCGAAGATGTAGTTTGTGCTTCCATATTATTAATTTCATTCTCTGATATTTGAACGTCAGAAATTATGGAGGAGTAATTTTGTAAAATACGTTAAGTAGAGATTTCGGTTACATTTTCAGGAGAATTTGTTGTTTGTTGTAAAGCACTTATGAAAATATGGTATTTGTATATGATGTCGTTCTCTATAAATGTTAGTAGCTTTTTTGCTACTCACTTTTTCTTGATTAATTATTGCTTGGATCTCCTTTTCTTTGAGAAATATACGACAATTTTTGTCTACTGTAGAGTTGTTAAAATCGAGGTTTTTTTCTTTACAATGAATGCAAGAGAATATGTGTCTTGATTTTCTCCTAGATGGAACTCTTGAGAACAATAAGGGTATAGTTTAATGTTAATATATGTTTTTGAGATATGACCGCATCGTAAACATGCTTTGCATCGGAGTGGTAGCCGAATGTATGTACGTATTCTTTCTCTATCATATCCAATTGCTATCTCCGAAGGGAGAGATGTTGAATTGAAAGTAAGTAAGATTAATTTTTTTTCAAAATTTTTATTAACTTTTCCTACATTCTGTGGTTGTCACGCAAATCGTTTGAATAAATTATTACTTGGAATAATTAAGGAAATTGTGTTCGGAATTATCGACTTCAATTTCAGGAGATAGCGATGTTAATTTAATTAACTTACTTGCTTGCATCATATTTTTTGTTTTTATAATTATTGGCCCATTTCTCAGTTTATTGCAAGATGAAACTTCACCTCCACAAATGTTATCAATTACATTTTTTGTTAAAAAAGCGATACCTTAGAAAGAGGATCAGTACTATTTGTTCTTGACATAACCAAATACTTTGGACGCGGTGTTGTTAATTTTAATTGTTTGTCCTTATCAATTAAAATTGGCGGGTGAAAAAAGCCGCCGCTGTCTGGGGGTTTATACATGTTGCTGTAAAATTCAATTGTTAAAGAGAGCGCTCACTATTAATCTTGATCTTAATACTACAACGGTTAAAGTAAGGCTCAATTTGTAATTAATTTTGATTTTGTAAATAAAAAACACCTTCTTTTTAAAAAAAATTTAAAAAATGACAATTATTTTTGAACAGTGTTTTTTTGAGCAAAGTAACAGTTATTTTTTTTTATTGATATTTTTTCAGTCAAAAATAAAAGTTAAAATTTGACTGGTTTTTTTTAGACAAAAAAAGGAATTTGAAAAATAATATCAGTTAAGAAATTACATTTATTTTTTGAAAAAACTATAAAAATAAAAGTTTGTTAAGAATTTTATTCCTTGGCTAATAACCATCACAATGCTATACTTAAAAAAAAAAACTAAACGGAAATTTTGATAATAACTGTTTTTTTTTGATTCCTGGCATTTACACTTGCCATTTAGTAATAAAAATTTGATTTTTTGTATATAAAATTGTTAACCGAATACCAATATCATGGCAATACATACGGCATAAAAAAACTCAAGACAGGCAAGTGTTCTGTAAAAACAAATTTGCTTGCGTACTTGCACCTCTTGCTGGCCTAAAAGTATAATTGCTTTAAGGAAACAGGCCATAAATTTTAGCTTCAATTTTAAATTTCGTACACATTTTTATGTCTAAGTTCATATGAAAGTACGATTATTCATCATATACTAGATTTGATATATTAAAAATATTTTGCATTTAAATTAAATTTATAGAAATTGTTTTTAGCTTTTAAGCAAATTAAATTGCAATTTATCTTTAACCAAATGATGTATAAGTTTTTACTTCACAAGTGTTTAAAATTTATTAAACTAAAATACTTTTAGGTTTTCCTGTCATGTTTTATTATGTTGTCTAAGCACTTTTAAGCTTTTTGAAAATGAAGTTTGTTATTATATGTACGGTTTTTCTATTTTGTTCGTGATGTTGACGTATGAGTGTTATGAACTCATATCTGTTTTTGGTTAGGTGAAATATTTATTACTCATACGCTGCGTGCAACTGAGTTAAACGTGAATTATAAATGAATTTATTTAGGTGCAAGCTTTTTAAATAAAACGAACATAAATCAAAATCTAATAAGTGTGCGGTGAATATTTTAATCTACATGTCGCTCGTTTTGTGTGACATCGTCATAACTCAAAAATATTAGAAAATTTAATTCTTCTCTCAAAGGTTGAATTTACAATAAATTCATATGAAATATTAGCCACAGTGATATTAAGTCAAAATTCTTAGTGATATTAAGCCAAATTTTTAAAATTGACTTATAGCGTTATTGCAGCAAATGAGCGATTTATGTTTATTATATACAAATAACTTAAAAGCGTTCCTAGAAACTAGAAACATAATTAGCCATGTTTAAACAACCAATAGGTTTAACAACCTGCAACAACTTTCAAAACGAGAGCGAGACATTCACAAATTGGTATACGTTTAATGCTAGCGAACATGAATTATCAACCGCATTCTCAGCCTTTTATAATTTGATTTGGTATATTTTAAAAGTATTTCTATATTAAAAATGTATCTTTTTATATCATTATGGATACCAAATAAATGCTAAAGATCATTTAATTTAAGCATGCATTTTTTTGACCAGATTATTAACCGATATAAACGTGTTAACCCATTAATACGCCCATAGATCTGCTCGTATGATTTTCACTTGATGCTTAGGTATGTACCTGTAGTTCCGTGGAAGTTTCTTGGAATGTAAAATACCTCTTACCACTCCTGGAATATGGTATGGGAAGTCAAATACAAAACATGCTTTGGTGAGATATTTTTAAATACGTTTTAAAGTATACATCAATTTTAAGTGCCGATGTTGATTTTGAATAAAATAGAAATTATTTAGGAAATAATTGTCATTTATTTTTATTATGATAATATTGGTATGGTTCAATTATGTATTGAACAAAATATCGGCCAGATGGCCGCCGTGACCTCGGATTTCGGTGTCGCTGAGGCATAATTGAGGTGCTATGCAGTTAATGTGCCGAATTATCTCATCCTTTAGCTCTTGCGTTGTTGCTGGCTTATCACTCTTTGTGGTTGCATTGGTTTTTCACTATCCCTCTTAGATTATCATTCTCCCAAATACGGCAATTCTGATTATTGACGAATCCACCGAGGTGAAAATGATTTTCTTCGAAAATGTATCATCCACTGTTGCCATTTCTTGCCAGCATTCTCACGATTGACGAGGTTTGGAATGGTCAAAAGGCTTTAGTTTTAGAGTCAATTGTACCTTGTAAGCGTGTAAATGCAAGTCTTTATGCATAATCCCAATAATTTTTTTTATCATTTTGCGAAGTACTATTGGTACATTTAAAAAAATGAGCGCACAATTATGCGGTACGCAATAAGACATACAGAAATGCAGTAAAGTAAGTGAAAGAACTCTCAACAGCTTTTATAAAAAAATAACATTTTAAGTGCCACGGCATTCCCTAAAAAGGTTTGTAAGGAGAATGTTAAAAAATAACAGTATGAAAACATTCAGTGTGTAAAGCTGATCGTTTCATCCAACAATTTTATATGCGCTGAGTTATGCGCTTTATGTGTCAAAAATGTATTGCTTTAAGTTGGAACTCGCCATTTAAAATTCATTCTTCCGTAAGCAGAATGGTAAGCAAAACTTTTATGTTTCACCCTTAAAAACCTGCTTCGTTGGAAGCTCCATTTTGTTGGGCACGACGACGAGTTGAGGTGGACGGCTCTTCAGCCACACTTTAGCGAACAGCAGCAATATTTTCTGTAGTACGTGCTGTACGAGCAAGCACTGGTGTTTTCACATCTCCTAAAGATTGTACGCACAGTTGGACGATAAAATTGACCGAAAAAATCACGAAGTGTACGATATTCATTTTCATTTGAAAGCCCTTTTTCATAACAAGCCTGAATAACTTTAACGCGTTGCTCAATTGTATATCTTTCCGCGGTTCAAAATGGAGTTAGTCTGAAATTGAGAAAATGAAAGGCAGAAAAAAATTGACGTTTAGGTGTGGTTCACATTCAACATCGGCCCTTAAAATTTAAAACCACACTTAAGATAATATTTTAATTATTAATAAAAGGTGTCCAAAATTTAAGTATCATTTTAATTTCAGTAAAAAAGAATTTCAATTCGAAATTGAGAAAATTCCAATTGAAAATGAGAAATTCAATTTGATATTGTGAAAATTCCAAAATAAAATTGAGAATTTCAATTTGAAATTGAGAAAATTCCAAAACATACATAATAATTTGAAATTGAGAAATTTTAATTTTTCATTGATAAAATTGAATTATGTATATACCTTTACCAATAGCTAAAGGTTAAATATAATCAGCCGTATAAAAAGTGTTTAACTTCTATATATCTACTAACCTTCGTAGAGCCGGAACGCAATACACTAAAAAAGTACAAAATTTATTCCAATACGGATCGTCATCGTATTATCGATGCAGCTAATAAAGGAATGGACTGAGTCGAACTGGCTTTATCTTTGAATATTTGTTATATAACTGACCATCTTTTGGATTACCCAATCAAATGTAATACCTAACCAGAGAGGTGGTAAAACGCCACGGTCCTTAGATTATGAAGAAGTGAATACTATTCTAACTTGGGAAGGAGAAAGACCAGAACTTACCTTCGTAAAATTGCCGAAAAATAAATTCGCAGTTTAATAAACAAGTTTCGATCACAACTGTGGGAAATACTCTGCACGGAAAAATATAAACCATATTCACCAAAGATGAATGAACCGAACGTATTTCCCCCTATGTAGGAAAACAGAGACTTGCTAACAGGTGATTAATACTTCTAAGACATGTATGTAGTGGAGATTGCAGTAGACCTATACAACATACTACAACGTTTCACCAATCTGCTCTGGATCTGGAAGATATGCCTGTTGGTCAGTAATACTGCGATATGTATTTACATTAATTTTTTTCGACCCTTATGTTAGTTAGTTATGTATGTTTGTTGAATGAATATAATATACATAATTCAATTTTATCAATGAAAAATAAAAATTTCTCAATTTCATTTAGAATTTTCTCAATTTCAAATTAAAACTTCCCAATTTCATTTGGAATTTTCTCAATTTCAAATTGAAATTCTCAATATCATTTGGAATTTTCTCAATTTCAAATTAAAATTCTCAATTTCATTTGGAATTTTCCCAATTTCAAATTGAAATTCTCAATTTCAAATTTAAATTCTCATTTCATTTTCAAATTTCTCATTTTCAATGAAAAATGGTGTAGAGGTGTTAAATCGCACGTTTCTCCTATACGAGAAACAATACGAATTTTGAATTTTGCTTTCAAAACACCAATTGTTTCTTTTGCTGAGGAGCAAGTGGCACCATCCTGTTGAAACCATATTTTCTCTACGTCTTTAAATGAAGATCATGATGCATAATGTGGATCTTTTGATGTTTAATTGCTGAGAACGATGAAGAATGGAAGTTTATGGATCTTCTTCTCACAGCTGCTACATTCTCGATTGAACGATCACTACATTGATAAATTCTGCTTCTGTTATCATGAGCGGATCCAGTTTCTTCAAATTTCTAAACCATCATCTTAATGGCAGGATTTGTTAGAGCATTTTATCTATCGAATTTTGTTCCAAAATTCCTAATTACGTCTTGAAAACTTTTGCCATTTTCAAAAAATATTTTAATAACGAAAACGCGTTGTTCCTTTGTTTATTGTACCATATTTACTAAGCGGAATGTATTTAAAATATGAAAATAAAAAAAAAAAATTAATACCAATTTAGGTAGAAAATGAAAAAATTAAATGCTACTTCAAATTTGGACACCCTTTACATATGCATGTTCATATATTATTTGAACGCATCATATTGCATTGATTTGCATTGTTTAAAACAACCCAGGAAAAACTTTTAGGTGGTTGCTATTTCATACGTTACCTGGTAAGTAGTTGTCATAACAATTGTCATTATTCTGTAAACTTCAATAAATACTTACTAGTAATGAACTCAACAGTAAGTATATTGTAAGAACTTACTATTCAGCTTACTCGTAGTTAAATAGTAACTAGATATTTGTTGACTTCCTTCAAGTGTATTGTAAGTACTGAATTCTGTAGACACCTAGAACAAAAATAAGTACACAGAAAGAAAAACAATCGGGATAAATCAAGTTTTTTGGGATTACTTTAAGTACGAGTCGTACTCAAAAATTCAAGTACGAATAACACTTAAACGTACTCAAAACAATCCTAAATGGGATTACTTTTGAAAATTAATTTCTTTTCAAATTTTTTTTTTAAATTTGAACTTATGCTACTCATTTAGTTTATATTTTTGGTTAAATATGTACATAAGATTTCTAAAATAAAAACCATATCGGGCATGATATTGGTGTTTTATCATTCTGTAATGTGTAATACGGGTAAGTAAATCACTCATAATCATTTTTTTTTGTAATTTCTTTTGTTTTTTTTTAATTATGAATTCAGGATAAAATCAAATTTATATTACTTGAATCAAGCTCATTTTGAGATTGATTCAATCTTAGTTTTACTTAAATCAATCTCATTTTCGGATTATTTGAGGTACGAGTTCGGATTAAAACAATTTTATAATTTTTGAATGAAGTGCATTTTGAGATTGATTCAATCTTAGTTTTACTTAAATCAATCTCATTTTCGGATTATTTCAAGTACGAAAACGGGATTGAATTTGGATAATTTAAGTATTTTGGGATTAAAAATCCCTACTTGAATCAATCTTTCTGTACTTGATTCAAGAAAATCCGTACTCACCGTACTATTAATACCGCTTCGGATTGATTTGAGTATGGATGGATTGATTTTTTTTTTGAGTGTAGTTATTCATCCGAAAAATAAGTTGTGTTTATTTTCCCCTACAGTACTTGATAACTTACCAAATTCGGAGCTTGCATAGGCGCCAACCACGAAAACCAATATCACAACTTCTGTTGTGGCGAACGAAAGTATATCTGGAGTTTTTAGCTGGCAGCACCATACTCAAGTGCTCTCGGCTATTCATAATTCAAACCTACATTTACATGATTCCTGAAACTACATGTGGCCCGTTGTTGTATAAGCCGAAATTCAGGTTCAAATTCTACCGTTTAGTAGTTTGTCTTTTTTAAAAATTTGGGCAAAGAATTTTTTGTTATAGTAAGAAGACGATAATATCATGATCCTACCGAGAGTTTACTCGGAAGTAAACTGAGCTATTTACTGTGCACTGTGGTCTCAGATACCATCAGCTTATATTAGGTAATGTCGCTATGCAGATCCTGCGAGATCCAACCGAAATGTATGCTCTCTCAAAAAATGTTAATGTTTAAATTATTCCAGATTAAATTAAATAAAATTTTTTTTGGGTCTTTAAATGCCCATTAGGCAGGAATGGGTTAAATAAACTTAAATTCAATGTTATTTGCCAAATAATCATTGTAACCAAAATAATAGATAAATACACAGATTTCAAATAATTCGGCTGTGTGTGCCACTTGATTAATAGAACGCTCCAAAAATTTTATTGAGTCAACAAAATTTTGATTTTTATAAATCTGAATATTCATATGGATGTGCCAAATTATGCTCGACGAAAACTCCTAAAATGACTAGTCACTATCAGCTCATTAAATAAACTGCAAATAAAAATGCTTCATCAATTTCTTTATTACTTTTTAAAAATCTCCAAGTTTATTTTGACCCATTTGGAAACAAGAACAATGAAACAATTAGCAACTCAAATTTGTTTACTTAATTTGTCATTTTTTTTTTATTATCAGGTTGGTAAGACCACCCAGAAAAATCTACAGAAATATGCTTGAAAAATATGCAGAAAATATAAAATAAATATTATAGATATTCGGACATTCACTGCAATAAACTACCATACAATTTCAGCATGAAATGGGTAGACTATAGAATTCGTAGCACATTTAGCCTTCCGAAAAATATAAAAAAAAAATGTTAAAAAATTTTTACTGCCCACAAGCAAACTAATAAAACACAAAATAAACAAAATAAAAAAACCAAAGAAATAAACAAATAAAACGAAAAAAAGTATAAACATTAAATACAACCAATGAGTAAAAAACCCAAATAAAGAACGAGTAAAATTGCAAATAAAAAAATCAAGCAAATTGAAAATTTTATTCCTTCTGTTTTTTTTACTTGTATATGGCTTTAGATCTCAAGGCAAATAGTTTTATTTAATTGTTATACAATAATACAAAAAGTTAAATGCACCAAAGAATGAGTTCGTGCTGCTGTTTTAAATGTTGGTGCTCCTTTATATGATGTTCGTTAATAAACTTTATTTTTCTCATAAATACTTGTATTCTGTGTTAATGGTACACATGGTATCATGTTGTACATACGAGGAGTAATAATTTAATGTATACTATTTTATGCAACCAAGTAGTTGCACAGTGGCGTAAGGTTAAACAAGTAGGTTAGTAAAGGTTAGGCTGAAATAGTAGTCAGTATCCATCTGACACGCTATGACTGAGTTTTTTAGATCCCAGTTAAACTAGGTTTAGCTAATCTGAAGACAGATTTTTGCCAAGATTACCAATATTTTTACGTAACAGATTAGTTTTGCTTAAAATGTCGGCCTTTAATAAAATGGTAAAAAATTACGTTTTACTCGAAAAATTTGAGTTTCAGACTACATTAAACCAAGTTTAAATTTAATCCACTTCCCTAAAACCCGGCCTAAGACCTAATGATTTATTGTGATATCATAGAGTCCACAGCAAAACTACCCTGAACTTCTACTGATGTTTAAAATACGCTCTAGTTTAAAGCCAGAGATATCGCATCATCCAAAAAAAGATTGCGGATGCCTTTTCGTCCAGTGGTCTTCTCGGCAGTGCCGGACAGTGACAGAGAAATTTTTCTACGTTCTCCACCTCGCCTTCGTCATCATCACATTTGCGGTGGCAATCATAGTGTCCGGCACCCAGACGCTGTGCAGGCCTACCTATTAGATAGTGTTCCGTGACAACAGATGGCAAAAGTGAAACGCCTCTCTTAGCCATCGACATCCATTGTCTAGCTGGCCTGCATCCAGTGTTCACGGCCCAGATGTTATTAGAAATAACGGTAATTGATCCCAAAAATTGGACGCTTTCCAGATCCAATAGAAATGGAAGCTCATCTGCCATCATGTTCGTCAGTTTTTTCTCATTCTCAAATAGAGGAAATGTAAGGCCGTAACAACGTCATAGCTATCAGTGTAGATATATACAGCAAGGGTCACACTCTGTCTCCCGCCTGCTTCGCCGTTTCTCCACGCATTCCGGCTTGGTATCAGCATTCAGCAGCGACAAACGTGAACCAAAATTGATGAGGTGTGATCAATCCTCTGGCCCGAGATTGTCGTGTTCTTTTGAAGGTTTTCTCTTTCCCCAAGGTTAAACAAGTTAAAACGAATAGCCATGCTAACATATATACTGTATAAGAAATACAGGGATTTCAAATGAGTTTCTGTGAAAATAACTTAACTTAATACTATCAGCTTGGATTGCTAGTGCTGTTGTTTTTAAGATTTATTATAATTTTATGTCATTCGGAGAGACATTGTGTAGTAAAATTAATAGGAAAAGCACTATAAAGTATATATATTCCACGTCATTATGAGTGGATAAGGCTATCATATTTTTTTGCTATCAAAAGCAGCCAGATTGGCCTACAAATGACCGTTATATGAGATAAAAACCACCACTGACTCGAAGTTTAACCAATAAAATCCCTTGTTGTTGTTTTATATTTTTGTTTATTTTTTACCCATAACAAACACATACATGATTTGCCGCTTAAATAAAAAATTGTGTGCGAATTGAATTAAATAAAATGGTGAAGGGTATTAAAAATTCGGCACAGCCTAATAAAGCTCACTTATTTTAATTTAATTCTGTTTGATAATATGTGTAAGTAGGTAAGTTCTATGAAGAAGGATATTCAAGGTTCGGCACAGCCAAATATATGTAGCACTCCTACTTGTTTTAATTTATTTCTAGTTCGAAACAGTTATTAAAGAAACTGTTTTTCTAAAAAGGCAGCCCCATAACTCGACAAATCAATATTATACAAAAAAAATATTTGGCACACACATTCTATATATCACTGTGTTTTGAGTCATGGAAACCATATACGCACACCACTACGTGATAAAAGTCCAAAAAAGTCCCGTCCCAACAAACACGGAGGTTTGATTTCAAATTGAAAATGATTTGAAATCAAACGTTTTCTCAAACGACAAACGTTTGATAATGATTTGAAAATCATAGCGTTCTCAACAAAAAGAGGAAATTATTTTCAAATTGAAAAATGCCTTTATTTTCAACTTGCTTTCAAACGTAATTCTCAAATGTTTTTCAAATGTGGATTATAATACAATGTGGAATATATGTATATAAAACTATTAAATTTTTTTAATTAAAATTTATTATATATTTAAATAAACCTTGAGATAAACATTCGGTACCATAGCTAAAAGATGAAATAGTGTTCTTTCCGTCCTCTAATTCTTGGAAAGACAAAATACTTGGCTCCCTTTTATTTTGAGGATTCTAGCACCGCGATTGTTCAACAATCTTTCTTCACTTTCCCGTTTTATTATTTTTCTTTTTTTTTCGTATTTTTAATCATTGTAATTTCTCACAAATAATTTTTATTTTTCACTAGAAATAAACTGTTCACTTTATATTAAAATGTATTTTTAATAGTAAAACACATGTAACCACAAGGAAAAAAAAATTAACATTAATCGTCATTTTTAATGCTTACATTTATTTTTCGCTTTAGTATTGCCAAGTTTATTTTTGATTTGATTTTAACATTTGACATCAAATTGAAAAAACATTTGATATCAAATGTTTATTTTCAAATCATTATCAATTTGAATTTAAATGTTAAATCAAACAATTGAAAAACGTTTGAGAATTGCGTTTGATGTCAAATGATAAAGTCATTTCATATCAAAGATTTGACTTCGTGTTTGTTGGGGTGTGTCCTAGTTTTGCCCAAAGTCATGCACTTTTTTGTTATGGACCCCGAAAGATTTGGGGCCTCGGTGTCATTTTTGCAAAACAGGGATAATTTTCTCATGCTCATATCTTGCAAATCTTGAATTTTGATTTTATCTCTGAGGCAAAGTTGTAGCTCTTGTCATAAAGAACAAAAATTGTGAACATATAAAATCAAAAAAACTTCATCTTCAAGATCTAAATCGCAAATAACCTAAAGAAAAAATAGATTTTTTTATCTTTTTCCCCCTGTTCAGGTCCATAGGTAGCAAACCGTTCAAAATTCAAGGAAACAATCAACTACAAAAATGTACCAAAGATCTCAATAAACAACTTTGTGGAACATATGAACTTCTTTGGAACGCTGTGAAGAATCACCGTTTAGGCAGCGCTTAGGTAGCCGCAAAAGTAAAAAATTTCCCGAAATTTTAAAGATGTCTGTTTTGGGCTGTCCGCCTTACCACACGCAAAGAAAAAACATGGTTGATACAATCACAAATGCAAACTGTCATTAATGTTTGTGGTTACGATTGTGTCAAACACGTCTCAAGTAACAATATACATATGTTCAGATATAATGCTTTTAACTTATTATTGTCTCAAACATATTATTATGCTCAGAAGAAAAAACGCAAAATGCCATTCCAACCATGTCTCTATATTTCCCAAAACCATGCAATATATATATTTTTCAACACGTTACATGGTTCTCACAATAAAAACAATAACAAATTTATTCTAAAAAATTTATTTCTTGTTAAAAATACAAATGTATGTACATATACTTTGTTATATATATATAAAAGCATATAATAAAAAATAAAATTAAGTACATACATATATTGGCCGTTTTCTTATTACGCGATTATCTTTTTTTCTAACAAAAAACTGGACATTAAAGAAATTTGGTTTTCTCAATTACTCATTTGCTTCTATTCTGTCGCAAAGCTTATCATCTGCCAATTATTTATTTTCCTTTTTTTGCCGTACAGATAAATTTAATCAGCTGACTCCCAACTTTGTTTCAATGTTGAAGGTGTTTTTGGCTGCAAAAAAGACAACGTTTATACATGCATGTAAATATTTTTATAATTACTTATATATAAATCACTTACCTGTTTCAATAAACGTATAAGATTTGCAAGACAGTAGGCCTGTTTCTTTCATGTAAAATTTTTTTTAGTTATATTGTTAACATTTAAGTTTCCCGATTTCTTTATAAAAACACATTTTTTTTTTTGACAATAAATGTTTGCTCAATTATAGAATGTGTTTTTAAGCGAACCAAAATTATGGTACTAAACATACCTTTTGTGTGCAACCTATATTAGTAGCAAAGCTTTCACATGCGGCCCTATGCTCCTTGTTAAGCTAGATCAGAGCAAGTTTTTGGGTGTAGAACACCAAATAATATTATTATAGTCAGGGGTGTGCTGCAAATCGCAAACGCAAAACGCAAGAATTTGGGAGTTGTTTTTAATTAACTTTAAACCTAATTCTAATAATTTTTTGTTTAAAATCGTATTTAATAGGGAAATATTTGTTTAATATTTGTCATAAAATTCTTTTATTACAGAAATTTTACTTAAAAACGAATTTTAAAATTCTTGCGTTTTAGGTTTGCGATTTCCAGCATACCCCTGAGTGAATTTAAAAATGTTAAGGACAAAAAATATTTGTTCAAGTTATATTAGGACTATAATAAACTTATTAGGGTAAACATATCAGGCAAATATGAATAAAAATGTTTGTAGTGACCATTTATTAATGACGTTTTTTTCTCTGCGTGCAGTAATGCGTAAAATGTATGTAAAAAGATTATGTTGTGATGATGGTTAATTTAGGTAGCGATTTTAACTTATCGAGTCGTTTTGAATCGATTTTTTTGGTTTTCATAATTGTAAATATATTTGTATAAACGGTTGTTGCTAGGATGGTGTGGCAGCTAAACTAAATTAGACTTTTTTTAGGGCAGATACAATAACAAAAGCGTTGTTTTTCGCTTTCCTTCTCAGGTTCATCAAGATATCAGCGTAAGTAGTTTTACTGTCTTACGCCTGGACGTGGGATACCCAGCACTCCAATATTACTTATCCGCTCCACTGTCTGTTCGCTGGAAGACTGCAACATTGAATCGTAAACTCCACTCACTTACTTTTATATTTGTGCTTTATAGTTGTGCTTTGACCCTTTAAACAATGTACAGAATTTTTTATTTTTCCCCTACTGAAAAGAATACTTCTGCTATGGATGAAAATGCATGCATGTAAATGAACATATTTAAGTACATAAATATTAATCATACATATATCTACTTTTACATATTCGTGTTTAAATCACACGGCTGGTTAAAAACAGAACTTTTTTTTTGGAAAAAAAGAACTTTATACAAATTAAGTAAGAGCGGTTTGAGGGCACTATGTTTCGATTAAAACTAAACAAAATTTCGTAATATTGTTTAATGTCTATGAATGTCTATAAATCAATCGAGTAAATGCAAAAGAGCGATTTCAATAGAATATTTTTGTAATTTATTTTAAAGTGATTTAATCGTATATCTCCCAGCTTAACTAGTCGTTAAAATCGAAAACAACAAATATGTGGATAATTAAATACATGAATTCGGTTCGATTGGATTATTCGTGTTAGATTTGGTCGTATACTAAACATACACACTTATGACCATTTCCTCAATGTATCGAAAAACTGTCTGTTACCTTACGTCGACATAAATTTGCTATAAAAAAAATAAACTGTTCGTTTACGATTTCGGGTTTCTGAATATACCGACAAAAACATTGTTTTCAGTTGGCATCAACTCTAAAAATACATGTAAAAGTTGGGAATCAGCTAATTGAATTAATCTATACGGCAAGTAAATAATTGGCACATGAGTGCCGGTTAGCTTTGCGACAGAATAGAAGCAGATGAGACATTAAGAAAACAAAATTCATTGAACGTGCAGTTTTTCGGTGGGGAAAAAGATAATCGCCTAATGGGAAAACGGCCATTAGACCTAATTTATGAGAATTTTGCCTTCACACACTTTTTAAACTTATTTAATTTTTCATGAATACGAGAGTTAATCTCTTAACAAAATTACCGATATTTATTAAACCAGAATTCCCGGATATCAATAAAATGTTTTTTGTGGCTGTATCACGTAGACATCCCCTTTATGAAGACATTTTCATGAAGAATAATAAACTTTTAAGCTGGAAAGAAGTATTCAAAGTCTGGGTTCACTATATGAAAGTTTTCTTTTTATTTGTGAGAGGGGAGAGAATAATAGCCAAAGCGAATTTATATATCGGGATTTTTTTTTTGGATAGAATGACTATAATTTTTTTTTTAATTTACACTTTTGTTCTTACTTCATTTCCTAAATAAACTGCAATATATGGTTTCAAGAAACGCGGATCTAAAGTGCAATTTTCAAAAAATTACCAAAAACATTTCAAAATTTGTTCTATAGGTATATGTTAATTTTTTTCAAACTAGTTTATTTTATTGGGTCTATCAAATTTATAAATGAGTCCACTAATATGAAAATGATTATAAATTTAATTGGTTTAACGTTTTGATCGTTAATGCCTGTATTCATAAACAAATTTTCTATGAAAATTTTCCTTAATAAACGTTTGATAAATTTAATAATATTTTATGAATATAGGGGATACCCTTTATTTCCTATACAGTAAAATTTTATTAGATATTGATATTTTTCCGATCCGCGCATTTTTAATATTCTTACTAAATTAATAAAAGGGAAAGGTAAGTCCATAAGTTTGTTTTAAACTATTATTTTAAAGTTTATTCGACATTTAAAATTTCCCAAATTAAGCCCTTCTATTGCTTGTCACTGTATACAATGTACATTAATTTATATGGGCATTGTAAAACTATATTACAAACATGTTTTAAAAATAAACTAAAAAGACAAGCACATTAATAACTTCCACTGGGAGTGTTAACAGCTATTGAGAAAAGGTTGTGCATGTCTGTATTTGTTTGTTTTTTTATTTTATTTCTTCTTGGCTTACATACATAACACACCGGTAATACTTTTTGTATACACCCTGCAAACATTAAGAAGATTTTTGAAAGATGGAAGTTGAAAGGCCGTCACTTCATCTATATTTCTAGAGAACAAAGGAAAATGGAACATATTACAAAAGCAACTAGCATTGCAATCTTATTTTCTTCATCCCCCGTTGTGCCCTCAGGGACATGTCAGAAAACATTTTAAGATTACTTCACCTTCTGGTACTACATCCTGTGTGGAAATCAGGTGCAGTTAATACCTGGCATTCGGTAGAAGTCCAAAGTGGCAGATCACTTGAATTCTCGACTGACCCTTCTTGTAAAACCGGGGCAGTGGCGTCTGATAGCATGCCATTACACTGACTTTTAGCTTAATTTCCATCGGGGATCAGGTAGGAGTTGTGGCTTATATCTAAAGTCGTCGGAAGTGGGAACTTAAAAAGGTTGGCCTACTGACGAATCTCTGTAGAGGCTTTTGTTATTTTACCCAAGAACGTCATACTTCGTCATAGTGCCGACACATGTCTTTTTCTGCATTTGTGTTCTTTTGCAACTGATTTTTAAGTAGTGCCATCCGTTTAAATTCTCTTGAAGTTTGCGAATGTATAACTGTCCAAGCATTGAATAAACGCCGTCGATGTATAAAGTTAGTGTAACCTTAATGTTAATTTGCATTGTATATTTTTATCAGTTAGAATTTTAGTATTTTTATTTTTTTTATAAAACATCAATTCGAGCATGTTTGACGGACAAAGAAATTACAGATTTATGTATTTTATCCTCCGTTTAAACAACCAATGACAGAATTTGTGTGCTTAAAATGCAAAAACGCCTATGTGCGAAGCACACAATTTTATTTCATTCTTTTTATTTCAAAAATGTTAGTGATAAATAATTATTCAAGCGAAATTTCAACTTAATGTTTTATTTATTTTTTCCACTATGCTCTTGTGAATATTAGCGTCGTGGATTCGACGAAGAACGACTTTTACGTCATTAAAATAATCATTATATTCTAGGGTTAGGAGTTTCTGCTGGCATGTCAAAAAGCAGCAGAGATTAAATAGTTTCTAAGCAAGGGACGAGTGTATAATTGTGCCCAATCCCTGCAAAAAATAGGACTAGTCCAAACACGCGTGTAAAATGTAGCCCACAAACGACTAGGACTTCTTCAAAAGTAACTCAAACGTATGGAAAAAATATGATCTATTTAACATAACGATGTCCTAGGGCAGGACCATATAACCCAGCTTTAGATTACAAAGGAGTAGTCTTAAATCTAATCCATTGTATACACAAGAGGATTAGCTTTAACTTCTTTTAAAAACGAAAACATCACTACAAACACTTTTGAACAATGACATGGTCAATGCTTGCATTACATCGAAGGAGACCATGGAGTAGTCCATTTAATCAAATTGGATCAGGTGGTCCAATATTATTTGCAGGGATTATACAATCAAATGGCTATCTGTGTGTATTTGTTGCTTTAACAACCTATGGTCAAGACCACCATGAGATAAGACCTACCCGGCAGGTATTTATGTAAGTCTTTTCTACTCATCTCATTTAATCCTCTTCGACACCTCTGGGAAACAATAAAAATAAAACTCACATTTTTTACAGAAAAAAAACGTTGCATCAGAAATACCCACAACTTTACAAAGTATATTTTACAAAAACAAAACAGAACATTTGCGATAGCAAAAATTTGCAGGGCATATGTCGTCACACTAATGCCTACCTAAAATATTCATTTGTCAATGTGATTTTGTAACGACATGGTTTATTTTTTATATCTGCCATCAAAAAATATATGTATATATATTTTTTTTTAATTTTTATTTGACCACTATCAGTTGGTATCAATAAATGTTGAAAGAAAGATATAACAATTTTTGGGATTGACTAGCAAGGTTGAAGGTGCAGTGAAAGATAGTTTCGCTTTATGAATAAAATATTAAGTTTCAGAGCAAAATGAATATCAAATTCCCTCTCGGCTATTTATATTTGGGAAAGATCTTACTAAATTCTTCCATTTTCTATCAAATTTTATTTTCATTCAATTTATTTAATGAAGGGAGAAATTTTACAATAAATTAATGAAAATTTACTAATAATTTTTTATTCTTAACTGAACGGACAAACATTTTTTTTTAAAAATTTGAGTTTACATGTTAAAATTAAAGAAATATATAATCAATGTCAGCAAATTTCAATTCACCAAAATACCGTTGGTTAAAGATAAATGTTTAACTAAAGCCTGACAGCCGTCGCATTGGCAAAAGTGTAAAGAACTCTGATGATAAAAAATATGGTTATCTACATATTCTCGAAACTTGTAAGTTCGACCCGAATTCAATCCGCCATTGAGTCAAAACAAAAAATTGTAATTCACTTTATGTTGTAAAATTCCTGCCTACAATAAAACAATTCAATTAAAATCCATGGAAACCATAAATTTTCCATAATTTAAATAAATTTTCAAACAAACAAAGCTGTCAAAGTCAAAAATTTATCTTCAAGTATAACGATGAACAGTTTACTTATTGTGTACGCTTCGTTAACTTTTTTGTTTTACTTTGAGACAGATAACATTGCAGAGTCTTACAAGGTTGCATTGTAGAAAGCATTTAAAAAAGAGAGTTGCTTTGCAGCCGTTTAAAATAATTTGATATAATGGAACACTTGTTATATCGCCGATAAAATTCTATCTTTAGATATCATAATTTAATTTAAACACGTATATCTATTAAAAAATATATGGAATAAAGTGAAACTAAGAAATACTGATTAGAAAACAACAACTGGTAAAAAAAAATGAGAACAAAATGAATAAGAATTAGCCCTAACTAGATGACTGAAAGTCGGCACCAAACGTTGACTGAATTAAGAAAAAATTAAATTTTATATAAATCGGTCATGCCTACAGCCTACCAACCGCTTTTTGCACAAAATTGTTCGTATCCAAGCAAAAATCTACAAATTTGGTACAAAAAAAAATTATTTCAATTAAAAATTTGTGATATAAATTTAAATTGGCACCACTATACAAATAAAAGTATCAATTAAACGTTTAATTCAATTTGATTAAACATTTAATTTACTTGATTAAATTTTCAATTAAAATGAATTTAATTTTTGATTAATGGGTTAATTGGTGAAATATGTTGAATAATTTTTTTCTGTGTACACTTTCAAGAATAAAAGAGTTTCATTAAAATCAGATACGCCCAAGTCCAAATATTCTTATTAACCTCCTTTTAACTACAAAATGATAAAATAATAATTTGTTAATATTAAAAATCATACGGTTTTGTCTTTTATTATCTCTAAGTACTTCCTTGTTCCAAACGTTCAAAAACTGTTGTTATTTTCAATATGCAAATAATACTTGGCCCAAAAGTATGCAATTGTTTTGAAAATCTTCTTCCTGATTGTTTCTAAAGAAACAAAAATGAAAATTTTTGAGCATTTTTGACCATTTTTGTGCGAAAATGCATCAACCGATTTTTAAAATTGGGTGATTGAAAGCTAAGGCTCTTGGCACCACTGTGCATCGCCTGATAAAAGTTTTGGAGTTTTCCTGAATACTTGCTTGAACACAAGCAATGTTAATATAGTTTGGAAAGGAACAAGATCTTCAAGTTCATAAAGTTTTCTGCTTCCGAAATTGCTGAGCTTAAAGACAAATTTATAAAAAAAAGTACCTGCAAAAATGTATTGACAAATTAAATCAAAATGTTACTTTTGAACTACCCTGTATGGTTTCGATATTTTTTTTAGAAAACATTATAACTTCTTAGATTTATACAATTTATTTTTATATATAAAATTTATTGCCTAACTAATCAAATATATAATTCATACTTCAGATGAATAGGAAGCCATTAAATGACGGATGGAGATATTAAAATATTTTGGGCAAATAGTTTATATAGAGAACTAACTGCGGGTTTTTTTATGTTTAATAAAATGTTTAAATCACATATACATAAATATTTAAAAATATGTATATGGTTTAATTTCCTGAATAAGAAACTTTAGACAGTAGCTAGCAAAGGTGAACACACATGCTTAGCAGTTGTATTGAAAGGCCCCTTACAAATACAAATACCCAAGCAAATAGAAAATAGCTCCGTATTGCTGACTGCTGACGGCAATTCTTCTTGAAAAATTTATGAAATTTAACGTGTAGAAACAACGAAATGTAGTTCCAACTCTGAATGTTGACCATACCTGCTAACGGATTCAGATGCGAGCCCTCATTGACACCAAAGCTAACGAATAAGGAGCGTCAAGCGGCTATAAAAAAAGGCGGAACAAATTTGCGGAAAAAATATAGAAACTTTAGCACCTATTTCCTGTACAAATGATGTTGATTTACAATTATCGATTTTGACTAATTTAATTTATGGCCTTCATAACTTTGTGCCTTCATCTACTATTGTACCGAGTTCGTCTCACTCAAATTGGATGAATTCCAGGGACATTACTTATGCTATATCTGAAAGGGATCTCGCTTATGGGACTTACCTTAGAGATAGAACTGATGAAAATTGGAGGAGTTATTGTAGACTGAGAAATAAGGCTAAATCTGTAATTAGAAAATCGCGTCGAAAATATGGTGAACGTTTGTTTACTGGGATAAATAATAAACAAATGTGGAGTAGGTTACGTAGTTTAGGTTGTACTGGTCGTGTGGAATCTGAAGCTGATATTATGGATGTTAAGGAAATAGCTAGATCTTTTTTAGGCAATATGGGGCCTAATGTTTATGGCGATTTAATATTTGATAACTTCTCGGATAGTATAGGTTCTTTTTCTTTTAGTCCGGTTACTAAAACTGATTTTCTCATAGCCTTGAATTCTATTAAATCTAATGCCACTGGACATGACAATATTCCTATTAAATTTATAAAAATCATTGCTCCCCTCATCTCTTCAAGTTTTATATATGTTATAAATACGATATTTACTGTCGGCAAGTTTCCCACAAATTGGAAAATTGGTTAAGTAGTACCTATCTCCAAAGGCGACAATAATGGGAGTTTTAGGCCTATTATTTTTTTTATCGGCGATGTCTAGAATTATGGAAAACTTAATAAAGGTGCAGATTTTATCCCATTGTGAAAAATATTCGTTAATTAATCCAATTTTTCAATTTTTTAATCCAAAATTTTCAAAGGAATCTGAACACTACTTCCTTACTACTCTCCTTGACGGAATCCGTTAGGAGAAAATTGGATAGTAATTTCAATTGTATATTGGGTTTTTAGATCTTACTAAAGCTTTTGATCGCATTACATTCTTATAATAAAGCTTTATGAGAACTTCAATTTTTCTAAATCAGCGTGTAAATTAGTATATTCTTATCTCATAAATCGTTACCAATATGTTTCCTTTAATGGGTCGTGCTCTAGTATGGATCTTCTTTCCTCAGGTGTACCCCAAGGTTCACTTCTTGGGCCTATATTGTTTCTTATGTATTTAAATGATTGTATTCCAATTATGGAAAATAACTTCTGTCAGCCCTTTGTTTTTGCTGATGATATCTTCTTATTGTATACTGCGGATTTTAGACATTTCAAGTTTGAAAATTCTTTAAATAATCATCTCAGTTCTTTATCTATGTGGATGCATATGAATTCGCTCGAGATATATTCTACAAAAACAAAGGCTATGCAATTTTATTCTTCTGATAGAAATTTGTCATACCCCAGACTATTCATTGGTGGCCGTGAAATTGGTTTTTCAGATTCTCTAAAATGCCTTGGTATTATTCTGGACTCTAAATTAACGTTTTCGGATCATGTTAATTCCCATGTTGTCTAGTCTTGAGAAGACTTTACCGATTGAAAGCTTATACACCAAAGTTTATTAGAAATCGACTTGCCTATTCTCTAATTATGTCACGTGTTAACTATGGCATTGAGGTTTTTTCTGGAACCTGTTTTTATAATTTGCACATTATTGAGGGAATTGTCAGAAAAATTGTGCGTTATGTATTTGATGTTAATATACAAGAGCATGATCGTGTTTCGTCGCTTGTTCCTTTATTTTTAAGATGTGAATTTCATGATTACCTGAGTCTACGTATTTTGCTCCATTTTTACAAAGTAATGATTCATAGGCAACCTACATTACTGTTAAATATGTTTTCTTTCATTAATTCAACACGTAACGTTCAGATTGATGTTCCACTAGAACATCTTTCTGTTTTTCATCGTTCTTTTCTAATTAGAATTCACAGAACTTGGAGCATACTTCCCAATGATTTAAAATTGTTTTCGTATTCTTACCTTACATATAAAAGGAAACTCCTTGAGTATTTTAACAGAGTTCAAATTTAAATATTTAATTGCATTACAATTCTGGCTGTAGAGACCTTTTTTTAAATTTTTTAAATTCTTTATATAATATTTATATGGCTGGGGAGCCTTTTATCTTTTATCTTTTATTTCGATTTTTTTTATATATTTTGTAAATTCTGTTAAATATTTACTAATGTGTACATATATACATAGATATTTTACTAACAATACATGCTCTTGGCCACGAAGGCTTCTTGTATTGATATTTAATAAAAAAAAATAAAAAAAAAAAAAAATAATCTTCCAGTAACACGGTGGTCTAAAAAGATACGGGGTCTAAAAAGTTACCGCTAAGATTTTTTAGAATTGCTTTCGCAACAAAAATTGTAAGTAACGTATTGGCTCGCACAAAGCCAATACCTAAAAAGAATTTGTGGGCACGGGCAACATCAGAACAACAACATTTATCAAAAATTTTGTTGAAAATATGACTATATCCATTAAATAAAATGCTTCGAAAACATAAGACTAGACGAAATAATAAAAATTTAAGATGCATCTACGAAATACGAATTAGTTTATATTGTTTCCTTTTTTTCCTATTTTTATGCTTCTATTTTATACTTTTTCTTAACCTTTTTTTAAGAACTGAGCAATGAAAATATGTGAAAAGTTTTCTTTTATTTGGTTGCTTATTTTTAGAGAGACTTTTCGGATAAACCTCCAAACATGTTATCAATTTTGCTCGCTACTGTATATAGTTTTTTATGTTTAAAAACAAAATGTTGTTTAGTATATTTTAGAAAACATACTTAAAATATTATATCGGTATTTATTATACCCACTATTTAATTTATTAGCTTCATATTTTTTTCTTTTTTGTAATGATCTAATTTCCTAAAATGTTTTGTTGCCCAACATATCAAAAAGTTTCAAATGTTTTTTTGTATGCAACTTTGTCCAAATCTTGTACTTTATTTTCCGCTTGCTGTTACAAACTTGTAAATTATTATTTATGTACGAATTATTGTTGAAATATTAATTTTGCTTTTTAAGCTTGTCACGATTTTGGAAAGCAAAGTCCAACGAAAACTAAGTCAATTACTTTAAATCAAATTTTCGGTTAAATAATCACATAAAATTTATGTGTATTGAAACAAGTAAGAATACCATTTTCAGATATGTCGAATTTTCGATACCTCCACCAATAATTAAAATGTCTCGAAAGTAGATTTTATATTAAATATATGGATTCTAACTTTAAATATAAAACTATTTTATGTCAAATTTTATAATAGCTATATTGAAAATCATATCTTCTAAGCTTATAATCTGATTTTCAATAAATGTATGGATGAATTATCGGCAAGGACGTAGGCTAGAAGCTCCAAACAAATTAAACAGCTTTTTTCACACAATCGCAATGTTATAGTTACTGTAAACATTTCAATGCTTATCGCAATTATAAATTTGAGTATTGTTTACTGAAAATAATCATTTTTCTAACAACTAAATAATGATAACTTTGAAAGCCCATAAAATTACTTACAACCATTTAATGATATTAAACAGCCATAATATGATAACTTTCTTTACGTGTTGTCATAATATGCTAACAAGATATCTTTACTCTAATAATATTTTGTTGTCGCCATTTGTAAAATAATTTTGAATCCGTTGTTCCGTTTGTTTTAAATATGACGAAATAAATTTGACACCTAATCTCTATGTAAAATTTTCCGCTGAATCCGAATATGAAGTCAGAATTGTCGAAATTAGAACAGTTTTTGAGTTATTCCAAACAAATTTTAGAAATTTTATAACCTTTCACTAAAAAGAAAGAAATACATAATCCGTTTAAAATTTTCGAAGATATTTGCATTTCAGTCACATCATCTTTTTTAAAAACATTTTGGAATATTTCAAAATTCAGCGGAAAATTGTACATAAAGATTAGCTGTCAGATTCATTTGGTCACGACTTTGTTGAAATTTTTTCACGTAGTGTTATTTGTTATTGAGTGATTTACAAAAATAACCTTTTAAAAACAACTTTAAAAAAAAATTTAAAAATAAAGAAATTGTATTTTCATTAAAAAAAAAAATTGGAAAGTGCCACAAAATAAGAAATCGATGCAAAAAAATTTAAATATTTTTTTTATTGCTGTGAAAGTGCTGCTGTATCATAATATGATTACTTCTTAACTTATAATGGCTAACATGGCTTTCTTAATTTATTATGATTAACATGACAATTTTATGATTGCTTCTTATCTTGTTATGGTTAACATGGTAATAATATGATGACTTCTTAAGTAGTTATGATTAACAGTAAAGGAATATGATTACTCTTAAACTTATTATGATTAACATGACATCAATATGAGAATTTCTTAACTTACTATCGAAATAAGAAGACTTCGTTTGCTTAACTAACATGTAAAACAAAAATATTATTTTATAATTCGTTTTTGGTTTAAATGTTATTTAGACGAACGAAGTCTTCGTTCGAAATTGACGAGCAGGTCCTATGATTACATTGAATTATAATAGGATGAAATAAAAACACACTAGGATCAAGGGAAAATATACTTATATAATATTACAAATATATTTGGTCATAATATGATTCAATATTACTCGTAATATGGTGCCTACAACCACGAATCTTATGTTTACCACAACCATGTTTTTTCTTTGCGTGTGTTAAAATTTTATTTTTAAATTTTAACACTTCTAATTGTTTCGGGTTATTCTGTTAAAAGGTAATTTGTGTTACAATTGAGAGTTTCTTCTATTGTCAGGGCTTCATCTAACTCATCCTGGCAAAGCTTAACACCGAACATTCTGCAAAAAATGTATATCCTAATTCTTTAGTTTCTGATTAAGTACTGTATTTTAAGAATGTATTTCTAGAAGGAAGTATATTGTATGAAATCTTATTTTCTAAATACATAACTATTGTACATGAGAAGAAACAGATATTTTAAAACCAGTGTTCCAAAATAAATAGAACAATATTTAGCGTTCGGCTCACCCACCTTAAAACGATATCTATTTTTTTAATGATTGTGGAGACGAACACAACCTTTAATACCGTACGTAACTATTTTCAAGATTGAGCCGAACATTATATTTTACACTGATCTTCAAAAAAAACAAAACATTGTAGTGGTACTGTAGACTAACATTAAATTTTAATGTTCTATAATGTTTCGTTTTTTACATTGATAAAGAAATGAACAAACTAAAAATTTCAGCAACGACCGCAGCTCGAGCAGCTTGTTTGTGCATTGTGCATATGTTATGCTTGTGTAAAATTATTTTGCTGGCTTTTTGTTTTTTTCGCATGTGTATTTTGTTTTTGTAGAAAATGTTTGGTGTTTTTAACCAGCCAAAAGCAACGAATACTAATGTTAAAAACTACAAAAAATTAAAAATGTTGTTAACAGTTCACACAGTTGTCCGATAATAGCATGGCATTAGTTGACAGATCTGTTGTTTTTCATTCTCAGAAAATTAAAAGTGTGTGTATTTTTATAAATTGGAAAAATAAAAATATTTTTGTTTGACGGAAAAAGGATTTTAACTTTTTTATATTGTTTTTAATAGGTTTCATTATACATACATAGTTAAATTTAATTTTTATTTTGCAAAATTAAGGCCCCTTTTTACAGTTCACAACTCAACTCAGTTGAGTTTTAATTTCATAATTTTTGTATTTTGGTTTACATCATTGCTATCAAGGTATATTTACACAAGGTAAACTTGTTGGCCCATATGTTTGTCAGCTGTTTACCCCATTTGGAACCCTAGTGTCAAAAGTTGCTTATGTTGGTTCCTTGTGTTTGTTTGCATTCCTATGGTTAGTGCACGTGTTGTTTTTTTTTTCAATTTGTGTTTTTATTTTGAAGGCACAGTGTTGCGTTTTTTTTTTGACACCATGGTTCCAGTTACAAAAACTATTTTGCGTGTTGTTTTTGTCTTGTTGTACTTGTTGTAGCAACGAGTTTACCTTGTGATTGCTATAATGCAGTGAACAAAAACATAACAAAAATTACAGCTGATCACAAACAACTGAGTTCAGTTGTGAACCGTAATAGCGGCCTTAACTTTTTTTGTTTGTTTTTGTTCACACATACATATCGGGGATAGAAACTACAGTACAATTGTGCTTTCTTTTGATGGAATAACTAATAATGGTGGATTTTCTTTAAAACTCGTGAAAGGGTGAACATTTAAATGAAAACAAAAACAAAATTAATGAAAATTGTGTATGTTATCTACACATAGTTCAAATCAAATTCACATGAGAGCTATAACGCGTTTCAGTCTCTTTTAAAAACTGTAAATTCTGTATCATGTCAAGTGAACCAATTTTTAAATTGATGTCTTCCGATTTGGTTGAAATAATTTTTTTTTATACGTAACCCACTCGCAGCCCAAAAAGCGACCAAAATAATATTAAAAGAAAAGACATAAGCTTTCTTTTGACCAAAAAAAAAAACATAACCGCTAGGGTGATCGATCGAATAGTATTCGACCGGTTTTAACCGGTTATTTTAGTTTTGCCCAAGTCGAATAATTTAAAATTTCAATTTTTCGAATATCGAATAAACCGGTTATTTTAGCAAAATAACCCGGTTACTTAAGTAATGTGTAATTTATATACGTTTTCCTTACTTTTGTTATAAATTTACCCATAATTTAAGTATTTTTCTAATTGAATATTTGGCAAACTTAAACTTTTTATAAAAAATTTTAAAACAAAATGTAACAAAAGTCGAAAAAACATGAGCAATGTAAATACAAATCGCTAAAATTAGCGTGTGTTCCTGTAACAAAACCAAAAACAATTTAAAGTACTACAAAAAAAGTTCAGCTTAAAAAGTAATTAGCAATTTGACAGTGTTATAAATACTGTATATATCTTTATAAAGATGTCATCTCTGGTGATATTTCGAACTGACTTAAAAGAAAATTGTGCTTAAACGGCCATAAAATTATAAGTTTTAAAGGATCTTTAACGTCACGACTTATTAATCACTTTTAATTAGTCTACAAGCTTGACATAAATATGCGCCAAGTAAAACTATGCTGCCAATAATGAATGAAAAACTCTTAAGTAGTTCTAGCATATCTTCATGCTTAAAACAAGAACATACCGGCGTAATCAACGATATGGGAAAATTCATCAGTTTTATTTATTAAAACACCAAGAACTTAAAATAAAATTGAAGGAATCAAAAATGTCCTGGAAGGGTTTAAATTGTGTGAGCGACGAATTGACAGATATTTCATATAAAAAGCATGTTCATATTACTATTATTTCTATAATGCTGAAACAAAAAAAAATTAAAATATACATATATTCCTGGATAAAAGGTTTTGTTTCCCACTTTTCAAAAATATGGCTGAAGTTTACTGCTTCATATAGACATGCTTAACCAGCAAGTGTTGGCTAGAGCAAACATTATTTAACGGTTTCTTAACTACATTATACATAAATGCAATTATCATCTTAGACATAAAGTTTAGCAAATAACTAGAAATTGTTTAAAATAATGCTTAAGTTTAATCATTTACTGGTGAGGCAATATGCTTCATATGCATGGGATCCCATGGAATCGACGGGAACATGCATATATGTATTTTGTTGGTTCCGCACCTTCGTGAATTGATTTGTTTTTATTCTTATTAACTTTTTATAACAAAAACTAGTTTGATTTTTGTATTTTTATGTATTCGAATTAAAACCGGTTAACCGGTTATTTTTAAAATACTTAACCGAAACCCGGGTTTTTTAAAATAGCAACTATTCGGAATATTCGAAAACCGGTTATTGAAAAATGTCGAATAATCGATCACCCTAATAACCGCTAAAAAATAAAATAAAAAATGTTTTAAATTTACAAAAAAAAATTTTTCAAAAGATTGATCAAATAAGCTAAGCTTCTTGGGACAAATTTGTCTAGCACCATAAGTTACATGAATGAGAAAGAAGAACCTGTATGGCTAAAATGTCAAACTTTGACCCCCTCTATCTCAGAAACTTTTTGACCGATCTTGTTGAAAATTTCATTCAAATCGGAAGACATCGATTTAAAAATTGGGTCACGTGACATGAAAACAAAATTTGCTTTTGTTTTCATGTAAACTTTTACTTCTTCGACGGATTTAAAAGAATAGCCACCACTTTGAAGTTTATTGGCACCGTGGTACTACCGCCACTTATTTGGTTCATCCACATACGTATTTTTGAAATGAATCAAAAAACTAAAGGTTCACATGTCTTTCACAAGAACATCATTTTACAATTTTAAGATAATCATAAATTCAATGCTAAATAAAATTTAATCCTTTTAAAATACATACATACATACATACATATGTTTGATAAAAATAAACTTTCAATATAAATTACTTTAGCGGCCTTATAAACTTTCCAAATTTTCCAATTATTTAACCAGTTAAATAGAAATCAACAAATTAAGGCCAAGAAATAATTAAAACACTCAACGAAAACTTAAATGTATTAAGTTAAGTCTATAAAAAAGTTTTCGTTAATTATTAAAAGTAATTTTTCTAAATATACATCAAGAGATGCACAAGAAAATATAAAATTCTAAAAAATACGTTTTGTTATTGAAGTTGGTTCAAAATCCAAAACTATATTTCCCATCCCTGATACGTATGAATTTGCAGCGTTGCCAATAGAAAAGTGTTTTTGAAAATGATACCATTGTCGTACATCTAGCAATACAAAATGAACTTACAACTTCCGACAAAGGCAACGGAGGGTGTTCACACGATTGTCAGATGTCTGTTAAAATTATTGTCAACTGACAGTTTTACAATTGACTGATAATAATTTTTCTGACAAAGTTTTCCACTTCACACGGCTGTAAAACAATTTAACACATTTTACTGACAAAATTGTTAGATCTGACAAACGTTTGTAGGGAGCTTAAGACCGATTCACAAATTGATTCTAAGTCGACCAGTAGCTCGTTTCTGTATTTCTCGCATCGTAAAATTTTTCACATGTAGTGTGAAACAAAAAATTCCACCGTTTCTCGATTTGTGAGATAAAAGTGTTTCTGTATTTGAATGCGAAAACAGACAACACAGATTCAACAAAAGAAATAAATATAATAAAAACAGGGATGCCAGATTTGACGATTTATCTTAATTTTTACGATTTTTGCTCCGAAATTAGCAAAGTGCCAATTTGCTGATTTTTTCTAAAAAATTGACGAAAGCAAAAACAAAATCAACAATATTTTATAACTTTGTTGAAGCTGTCTATAAAAATGCATATTGAATTTTGAAATTTCAAACACTTCATATTTTGTGGCGTTGAAAATTTAGGAAAACAATATGAATTTCTGTAGAAAGCAACAACAAATTTAAATATTTGATATTTGACCTTCTTAGCTTATATGGTGACTTTTGTGCCAAAGAAAAAAAAGTTGTTTCTCTATAACCCGTTTATTATGAACCGATTTTTTCAATTTAAACTAAAAGGTATTCTACTAAGTCTATTTTAGGTGGAAAAGAAAAAGTTAAGTAAACATTTATAAGAATATGTAAATTATAGATTTATAGGTAAAAATAAGTGGCAAACGTGTTTTTTTACTCATATCTAAGCCATTTGTGAACCGATATTTTTAAATTCCAATAATATCCTATTTGGACTACATACGATTCAAATATAAAACAACGTCGTCACTATCAATACTAGGTTTTTCGTAAAAATAAAAACCTTAAATATTTAAAATACTGTTATCAAAGCTGATTTAATTTAATTTTTTTAATTTCTTGATATTTGTATATGTATATCTATTTTAAATAACTATATTTGTTTATTAAGCTTGGCTTCTTTTTGTTTTTATAAAAATATTTATTTTATTTTTTGTTAATATTTATTTTTAATATGATATTTTTTCACGCCTTTGTGTGACTTCTTCAGGGAAAAATAACAATTTTAAACTGTTATCGGATGAAAGAAAACAAATAATTTTATAAAAAATAGACCTCAAGCTTAATGAAATAGATATAAATTTAAAAAAATTAAGTTCGAACAATAGACAATTTATATGTACATATGTAAGTATGTATAAAATACCCAAGAACTGTGACTATGTTTTGGTTTGATTATGTTTTAATATAAAATCGAAAAAAATTCGTTTTATTTTAAATTGTCCGATTTTTTTAAGACAAAAAGACGATCTTTTTATTTTTCTCAAGAAATGGACGATTTTTACACAAATTTATCTGGCAGCCCTGAATAAAACCAAAACAAGGAAAGGCTAAAAAAAATTTAATTAACAAAATATAACGATGGTGTTTTATTCATTTTTTATTTATATAGTAAAAAAATAGCATACAAACATATTTTAAATTTAAAATATCTATATTTTGTTTTTCTCGCCCCAATTTCAAATGTGACTTATTTTGACAGTTCTTGTAAGAAACTTTTCGCAAAATATTTTTACAGAAACACTTTTTCTCACATCCTTCTAATAATTAATGAAAATTATTGAAATGACAGATATTTCTCGCAACGGAAAGATACAGAAACACGTGTATGAGAATAACCACTTTTTGTTTAATTTTGCACTGTTTTTGTCGCCATTCACTGCGGAAAATTTTACGATGCGAGAAATACAGAAACGGGCTATAGTGTACCAAAAGCTGAAGCTAGGCCTAATATTTTCTAGTCAGAACAAACGCATAATACCCTCCCTAACCTGTTGGTATGGTTATATTAACCAGCGTTTTAAAACTGGCGTCAAAGTAGAAAAACTGCAATTTCTTCCCCGTCTTCATTTGTGTTTGGCCAAAAAAAACTATTGCTTTTACTTCCGATTTATGAAATGTAAGCATTCGATGTCATTCCAACTCAAAAAGCAAAAAGTTGTACACAAATTTTCGTTTGTTGTTCGACAGTAGTTTTTTAAACCCTTATATTAACCGCTTATTTATTTTATTTATTTTTTATTATTTAATTTTATTGAAATTTAAGTATTGTAAGCGAAAAAAGAACCAACTGATTTAGGTACAGCAAAATAATAAATTACTCATTTCGTTGATGTTATAAAAAATATATAATTACAATGGCATTGATAATGTTTTTCTTGTATTATTTTTATAAAGAAAAATCACAATGTGCAAAAAATTATAGTCATTTTATTCTCACAAATAATTTTAATTACAAATGTCAACACATCAGTTCTTAATATATACAATTACAACCAAATAATGCTATGAAAATAAAATATAAAACAAAAAATCCAAATATTTGCGGTTTAATTAAAATTCCAATCCTACAAAAAAAATTACTCAAAAAGAAAGAAATAAATTGAATGAAATCAAATTTATTTTTGTTGCTGAGCCACGTACGTGTGCAGCAACAAACAAATACACAGAAAAAACTAACACGCACACATTTAAAAAGAAATTTGTGGATGTAGTAATGTGTGTTGTGTATATATGTATGTTAAATGTATGTTTGTAAATGATATTTGTTATAACATAAAATACAACACCAACCAAAACTCATGTTAAAATTATTGAAATATTTTCTTAGGAAAACCCACAAAAATTATTCAATGTTATAGCCATAAGCATACTCACATAGCCACACGCTCCTACACAACAAATGTTCCAATACAAATCTAAAATTCATATAAAAATATCTAGACACTTTTTACATAACCCGAAATTATCCAATCAACTTCAATACACCCATACCTACTCAAACATGTGTGGTTAGAGACAGAAGGACAAACAAAATTAAACCAAGTCGAATAAAAATAATAACACAAAAATTGTGTTAAGGACCTCCCTGATGATTTGTTGTCTTTATTTAGATTTAAAGCATGTTAATCGTTTTTTTTTTTAATTTAGAGGACTGTTTATAAAAATATCGACTAGATTGTTTTATTCATAAGGGGTAAGCATTTTTAATAAATGTATTTTTTTTGTTCAGTTTTGACAAATCAAAGTAGATTAATACTATACTTATAGTTCTAGCCATTAGTGTTTTTTGTTCAAAAAAAAAAAAAAAAATAAGAAAAAAAATATGAAATGTTTATAGCAACATCTGTATAAAGAATTTTTGCTTGTTACTTAACATGCTGATGAAATGATTCCATTTGGAAAATATAACAATTTGATGTATTTAACATGTGTAATCAACATATTTATTCACGTCATGTTCTCATAAAATTAATTTTTATATTCTCGAAAATGAAAGAGATTTTTTTTTTGGTTTTTTAAACAAATATGAATATTTTGTTTTTGCATACAGTTTATGTAATTTGTAATATGATTCGTAAAATTTATAAACTTGTTTGTGGTCATAATTAATTTTTGTTTTATTTTTATTACGGCAACAAAAATTATACAAAATATGTTTTACGCGTTATTGGTTTTATTAAATTTGTTTATAAAATATTAAAAGCACTTTAATATAGTTAATTTACCGTTAGCAACACTATTTTTGTACGCATCCAGAATGTAAAACAAAAAAATTCCCATTTTCTACTTTCTTAAATTTTTAAGTTAATACATCAAAGTAAATCTTCAAAGCAAATACATCATTGTAAAGTGATGACGAAAAACGTATCGAGTCATTCTGCTGGTGTCTGATAATTAAGAGCTCTGCGCCCATGGGAAGGGATACAGCAGAAGTAAGTGAAACATTGTATATAACGGGAAGGGGATACGTTAAAAATGATTCCAAAAAATGTATATTAATTATTAAGGGTGGTTAAATTTTAAGGTGCGATGTTGATTTTGAATAAAACACAAATTATTTTGGAAATTATCGTCATTTTGTGTTCTTATGATAATATTGGTATTTATGGAACAAAATATCGGCCGAGTGGCCGCAGTGACCTCGGCGGCACATCTTGTAACGTGACGGTACAAACCTAGCCTACGTATATACATAATCCTAACATATAATTCATAACATTATGAAGTATAAGTAACCCAACACCGTGAATACTTTTTTATTTTACTTCCCACTATGAATACCCTTACAATTTGTATTTTGTTTACAAAAATAACTTTTTTTTACTGTATAATTCTCATTGAGTTTATTTTATTTTTGAATAAGTAGTCGAAGTTTGTTCAAAACAGGGAGAGTAGATATTGTCTTAAGCCACAGTATTTAAGGCTCAGTAAGTCTTTACTTTTTGTTTTGATACGAATCAGCTGATTTGTTTTTGTTATTAAAAAACCTGTGAAATTGATTAGTTTTTCTGTTCTGTTGCGGTTCAGTTTATTAAAAACAAAAACTTGTTAAGTAATTGTAAGTGACAGCAAAATAAATAATAAAAAATACATAATTTTATTGAAAAAAATTATATTTTGATTTTAAAAATTCATAAAATTTAATTTCTTCAAATTTATGTGCATAAAACTTATTGAAATAAAATAATGGACGATGCAAAACTAATAAATTTGTCATAAATGGCTGATAAGTTGCTACAGAAAAAGTAACTATTACAGTTTTTTCACAGAACGGCACGGAACAGAACAGATACAGAAAGTAAAGAATAATTCTGCCTTTACTCTCGGTAGTTAGTAGTAGTTAGCCGAACGCGAAGGCTTCCGAATTCTCTTGATGTCCGAGGTATTTACGAAGTAGTTAGCCGAACGCAACGGCCTCCGAATTCTCGTGGTGTCTGAAGTAGTTAGCCAAACGCCAAGGCTTCCGTATTCTCTTGGTGTCCGAAGTATTAACGAAGTAGTTAGCCGAACGCCACGGCCACCGAATTCTCGTGGTGTCCGATGTAGTTATCCGAACGCCAAGGCTTCCGAATTCTCTTGGTGTCCGAAGTATTTACGAAGTAGTTAGCCGAACGCCAAGACTTCCGAATTCTCTTGGTGTCCGAAGTAGTTAGCCGAACGCCATGGCCTCCGAATTCTCGTGGTGTCCGAAGTAGTTAGCCGAACGGTAAACAAATCCGTTTTTAGCAGTAGTTAGTCGTATTTAGCCGACTGCCGTTGCCTCCGAATTTCATTCGGTAGCCGACTAAATGCAAACCAGTAGTCAACGTATTCTTACCAGTAGTGAATACGAACCAGCATTCAACCGTATTTAACCGAACCTGATTAAATGAAATCGTATTTAACCGAACCTGATCAACCGAAACCGTATTTAACCAAACCTGATTTAGCCGAACGCTAAACAAACCCGTTTTCACCAGTAGTTAGTCACATTTAGCCGACTGCCGGTGCCTCCGAGTTCCATTCGGTAGCCGACTAAATGCAAACCAGTAGTCAACGTATTCTTACCAGTAGTGAATACGAACCTGCATTCAACCGTATTTCACCGAAACCGTATTTAACCGAAACTGATTAACCGAAACCGTATATAACCGAACCCGATTTAGCCGAACGCTAAACAAACCCGTTTTTACCAGTAGTTAGTCGTATTTAGTCGACTGCCAGTGCCTCCGAATTCCATTCGGTAGCCGACTAAATGCAAACCAGTAGTCAACGTTTTCTTACCAGTAGTGAATACGATCGAGCATTCAACCAGAATGTTGGTCGTATTCAGCCGGTGCCTCCGAATTCCATTCGGTAGCCGACTGAATACAAACCGTATTTAACCGAACCTGATTAAACGAAACCGTATTTTACCGAACCTGAGTAAACGAAGCCGTATTTAACTGAACCTGATTAACCGAAACGTATCTATGCGAACCTGATTAACCAGAACCGTAGTTAGCCGAACGCCAAAACCTCCCGAAATATCTTGGTGTCCGAAGTATTTTAAGTCGTTTTAAGTATTTAAGACCGTAGTTAGCATAACACCACCGTCACCGCATTCTCGTGAGGTTCGTCACTGTAGTTAGTCACACCATGGCCGGACAACAGTCAGCCACCGACTTATCCGAGGCCGAAGTTAGCCGAACACCCGAGGTTGCGAGATCCTCCCGTGTTCGAAGCGCTCGGTCCAACTAGTGGAATTAGTTGGTTGTGTGTGCATCCAGCTACGTAGCTCCCCGAATGCTCTGTACTCGGCATTGTTTCTATCGTAAAAGTAGATTCTAACAAACTATAGCCGAACCCCGTTTATTATCATCTTCTCTACCAGATCGAATACACAGACACTTAACGCTACCCCACGGATCGTCACCATACGTGCGTAATGCCAACAACATCTAGCCATTTCCTAACGTCATCAGCCGTACGTGCACGGAATTACGCTGCCTCAGCACCTGTTCCCGTCTACAGTCGCGCCGAATCAGCTGAAAGCCGCCGTAGTTCTAAGTATTTAGCGTAGATTATGATTTCGTAAATAAAGCTTTGTTAAATTATTGTAAGCGAACATACACGAAAAGATCCCGTGTTTCATATCAAAGGAAGCAGACCTTCGAATTGACCCTGGACAGACTGAGTCATACCTCAGCTGGGAAAGTAAACTGCGCTACAATCTCCATTCGATGGTCCAAATTTTCGATGACGCTGAGGCATAATTGAGGGTCTATAACGTTAATGTGCCGAATTATCTCATCTTTTAGCTTTTGAATTGTTGCTGGCTTATCGACATACACCTTTTCTTTCAAATAACCTCAAGGAAAGAAGTCCAACGGTGTCAAGTCGCATGATCTTGGCGACCAATTACCATCGCCACCACGCGATATAACACGGATGCGGCAATTTTGCTTATTGACGAATCCACTGAGCTGAAAATGTACCTCATCACTTAATCACTAAGTGCACGATATGCATTTTGATTTGAACACCCCTTTTCGTAATAAGCCTGAATAACTTTAGCGCGTTGCTCGATTGTGTATCTTTCCGCGGTTCAAATTGAGTTAGTCTGAGATAGAGAAATGTCCAATGAAATGCAGAAAAAAACTTGACGTTCACATCCAACATCGTACCTTAAAATTTTAATTAACATTTATAATTAATAAACATACATGTGTCCGGAAGCTCCTCTCCTATTTATATTTTCTGCTTGGTGAGCGTCGCACAGTGCTGTTATCCCATATAACGAAGGAACAAAAATAGAAGGCGCTGGCGCTGACTTCTGACATTTCGTACAGTAGTTACATTAACCTTAGTCAAGAAAAATTTAGGTATAAAAAATAATAGTCCCCAGGGACACGCCCAGCTCCTATGTGTTCTAAAATTGAAAAATGAAATTTAAGCTTCAATAATGCCTACAAAATTACAAAAAGTGGGCATGCTAATACACATACAGCCGGCCGGCCTTCCAGAGTATAACAAATAAGTAGCGTAATGGGTCAAGCCAGTCCATATGATACCCTACACCACAGTTTATAAGAACAAGTTCAATAGTTTCCCTTTGGATTCAAGCTACGGAAATATGAGCAAGAATAGCGAAAATAGCAATTTTTTTAAAATGATTTTTTTTTAAGTTGTTGTAAAATTTTTTTGGTACTTTTTAATTTATTAGACAATGAACTGTTACATATGAAAATAGAAAAAAGCCCATAAACAATATTTTTCTTCTTTTTTTTATTATCCATGAAAGTCAATAATTAAGTAAATGATAAGCATTTTTCAAAACAATAAAAAATGTGTATAGGAAAATAATTCACCTAATTTTTTTTACTTCTAAACCAAAAAATTAATTTTTTACAATTAATTTCTTGGAATAATAAACACCCAAGCTCATTTGTGATTTTAGCGCCCTCTCGTACCGTAAAATAGAGACATACACAAAAAATTGCTTATACAAATTTTGATATTTGTTATTTTTTATTGAACCGTATTAATTTGAATTTATATTTTACTGTATTTGTGTTATTGTCTTTTAAACTCCTGAAAACTATGGAAATTTGAGCAAAAATCACGAAAATATCCATTTTAAAAATTTGTTTTTTTTATGTGTGGTAAAATTTTTTTAAATGTTTTTGTTGTAGTTATTAGAAAATACTATAGATATTCGAATACAGAAAAAAAGTAATACCGTCTACGTGTTTTCTTTCTGTTTTAATATTCCATCAAAGTTCACAAATTTTTAGAGCCATAATATAATATATAATATAATATACTAATAACCATTTTTAAAACTAATAAAAAATACTTATAAGAAAAGAATTTATATAAAATTTGTTAAATTTTGTACTTAATATAGTTAACTAATACCGAAAAAAAATTTCAATTTCGTAAATCAGCAATTTTACAACAGTTTTCCTGAAACATGTAAAACTCAAATAGTTGTTTAGTTATTTTTACTTCAAATTCTCTAACTTTGGCGCCGCCAAAAATAGTTAAATCTAAAAATTCTTTAATATTCATTTGAATTATTTTGTTATCTATCGATCTGTACCATATAAAACTTGTTTTTTTTTATGTCTATGGGACACGGCACTGTGCGTCGTGCCCACTTTCATATGCAAACACCGCTTAGTTAAAAAAAAATTCTGTAAAAGCCGTAATTTTGCTTGGTTTTTTAAACGCGTTTAAGCAAAATGTTGATTTAGCTAATCAAAGTCGTTCACATTACATTTGAGACGATTAAGATGACAGATGATAAGCAAAAATAAAAAACAAACAAATTTATATTTCTTTAAAGTATTAAAAATGGATTAAAATACTTTTATTAAGTTATCAGAAGATTATTTTAAACATATTAATGATGAAATTGTGCAAATATATAATTTATTTAAAGAAATAATAAAAACATTAAGCAGAAATCGTGGTCGGTTGTACACGTTCATATTGGCCGATTCTACATTTGAGGTATGTTCAGTGGATTCTATGTGATTAATGAAGTGATTTAGTTGTAATCATGTCAATTTGAAGTGATTAACAAATCACTTTAATGTATGGGTAATCATCTCGATTTTGAAGTGATTACACAGAAAGAAAAACACTCGGGATAAATCAAGTTTTTTGGGATTACTTTAAGTACGAGTCGTACTCAAAAATTCAAGTAGAAATAACACTTAAACGTACAATCCTAAATGGAATTACTTTCAAAAATCAATCCCGGAATTTCTTGAAATAAGTATAAAATTCTTAAATCAAGTACAAAAAATATTAAACTTTTCGATGATAGTTCCACTCTGAGAGTAAAATTACAAATCATAAAACTTATTACTCTCATCTCTCAGCAATGCATTCTATTATGCGTGCATACGTGTGTGTGTTTTCAAAGTTTTTTTTTTATATTAACAACAAAACAACACAAGTTTGGAAAAACCGTTTTGCTTATTGTGTGTAGAAAAAAACAAAACAAGAAAAAACACATACATATAAGCAACTTCAAAAATTTACGACACCTAGACATTTTTTTTTTAATTTTTTTTTTTTGTCTGACATCAATGTTGATTTGCGTGTGTATAAACCGATATTTGAGCATGTGAAATCCGTTCGCGTTAATTTTTTTTTTACACGGCGCAAATTTTATTGCGGCTTAAAGTTAAAAATTAAAAAAAAAATATAAAAAGAAACATTTTGTTTCCTCCATAAAATTTTAAATCCTTAAAATTTTTTGGTGCGTTTTCAATTTTAGTATCAAGCTCAGTAAAGTCTTCTATTCGATGTACGCTTGAGCGGAATTGATACAGCGCTTCAGTTGTCACAAAGCGAAATGCGTTTTGAAAAAACTGCCGCTGCACGCGCCAGGGTTGAAAAAAATAATTTTTTTTTGCAGATTATCAGTTTAGTCCGTCGCGAAGAATCTACTTAGATACCTAAACATGTTCTCATGACATGTTTTGATATAAAAAAAAAGCTTAAAAATAAATTGTTTTTTTGCAAAAATTTTCAAAAGTTCATAAAATTTTTGCGTTTAAAAATTTTAAAGTGCGTTTTCGCCTCGGAGGTGCCCTTTACGAAGTTACTCACATCACGCAATACACTAGCCAACTTAAAAGGCAATTCAGATTGTCAGACGCAAAAAAGATACATTTTTAAAAAATTTACGCTAATTTCTTTTAAGTTTGTGATGTCCGTGATACGTTATTGGTGCGCTGACACCAACTTGATACACCTTAAACCTTATAAAATTACGCAGTTTTTTTAATTCTGCGCTTAAAACTCATTTTTATTAAACGGCGCAAAAACTCTATGTAAAATCTTCAAAAATTTCAAAATTCGGAAAATTTAAAACACCATGCAACTTTTCACCCAGCAGCGATATCAAAATTTTTTTTTTAGTGGATATATCCTCCAAGTCTAGTGACTATATTTTGTATGAGTTTTGATCTGAAAGCTTAAAACTATTACAAAGAAAACGGAATGAATGAAAAAACTCTTGCAAGTTTCAAGTCGTTTTTTTAATTTTTCGAATTTTAGATGACCACCAATTCTTAAGTTGAGGACTTTTCAACGTAAAACTTTGCACGTCATATCCTTCAAGTATAGTCATCCAAACCCTGTACAGCGTTTTTTTCAATTCATAAAACTTAACGAAATAAGAGCCATAGTATGTCGGTTTCAGCAGGTGCTCAAAAAATTTGAAGTGTCCCATATAAATATTATTTTCATGTTTAACCCTCCGCTTAATCACGTTCGAGCTGCTTAAACGCGTTTAAGAAGCCAAATGTGAACATAGCATAAGTCATTATCAATCTCGTTTAAAACTCGGTAAGAAACGTGCAATTTCTGGTTAAATATTTAAAACACACGCAAAACACTCTATATTGCTTGGTAGTTCACTTTCGCAAAACTTTTTTCAGCATTTTGTTTTTTTTTTAACTTAGCGGTATTTGCAAGTGGACCAATTGTTGAAATATGAATATGAACATTTTTTAAATCACCAAAAACGAACAAAAAATATTTTTATTCTCGAAATTTATTGTTTGAATTGGAAAATAATTTTTTTGTGCATAATCAAGAGAATCCTTAGATTTGAGACAGGTTTATAAAATATATCATTTAAATTTCAGTATAATTTTCATGCTTTCGAACATATTGATATTTATCCCATATATTCTGGAATTCAAAAACTATAGTTCATAGAAAAGTTAAAAATTTTAATATTTTTAATTTTATAAATATAAACGCGTTCAAAAATGTGTTAAAATAAGCATTATATTCTGCCTTTTGTATAACATGTATTGTACGGACATATTCACTTACTCAAAACACTATTACCAGAATGCAATTTCTGGCACAGTTTATTTTATCATTGTTTTCATCAAAAATAAATGTAAGACAACTGAGTTCCATTAAGTGACACAGTGTGATGTGCAAGTAGTGACAAATAGTGAACAAGTGAACTAAATTTATTGTTCCCTTCAAAACAATAGGCATTTCTTTTTGGGCCACATTTTTTTCTTTAAAAAACATACTTTGCTTAACCTAAAATTTTTTAACTTTGGTAATATTAGACATTTATATATATGGGCATTTCCAGCGAAAAGTCTACTTTTTGTAACGCAACGCCAGAAGTATTTTTTCAATTGTTTCTCAAAAAATTTTATATGTTTAGTTTACTTTTTTATATTTTTGTGTAAAGCACAACTTGTTCTACATTAAGTAGCAAAAGGGATAACGATTGAACAACATGGTCCGAAAATACAACCTTATTTGCAATCTGGCGTTACATTAAAAAAGTTGACTTTTCGCTGAAAAGGCCCATATTTACCTTTAAACGAGCAAAGATTTATAAATTTTATAGCTTGAAAAATAAATCTGTATTAGTCAAAAGTTTACTAAAAAAGGTTTTATACAAAACATCTTGCTCAATTCGCAGTATTATTCAGTTTTGTAATGCAAGTAAAAATCCACTTCCGTTTTTTTAACGTCACGCCAGCGCAGATTTTTGCTTATAAATGCAAATCCTTAGCGTCGATTACTGTAATTTTTTTTCAGAATATAGTGCTACTTCATTACTTTGTATATATAAAAACCCTTTTAACAAATTTGACTTCTTAATGTAATTTTTTTACATCTTGTGGTACAAATATCACGACACGTCAAAATGGAAATGCCCATTTGTGGGTGATTCTCATTTTGAGAGTACTTTTTTCTTATCAAAGTAATTATTGGGAATCATAATTTTTATTTAATAAGATTTTGTTTTCTTATTTCACAATTTTCACTCTTGATTACTACACTGCAATTTATTGTTAGAGGATAAGCTAGTTTCGATGCGCATTTCACTGGTTGCTTAGGCCAAATCATCACGACCCTTTACCCAAAATCTTAAGAAGATTTCCTTATGAGTAGCTTATGCACCACAGGAATTGTCAATTTATGTGGCCGATTTTATTTCTATGCTATACAAAATTTTTAAATAATTTTCTTCTTAGTCCCGAACAGACGGTGAAATGCAACTGCAACGAAGAGGTTAAAAACCAGTGTCAATTGTTTTCCACACACTTCGTAATCTAGGTTGTACCACAATGCACGTTGGGGCAGGTATATGGTGGTCCTTTTCAACTATTAAATTTTAAATTTGCGATTTTTAAATTTCTTTTTATTATTTAAAAGTTTTTTCTGCACTTGACTGCGTATTTTGTTTTTTGATTTCTATTGCCACAGTGTTATATCTTGTTTTGTTTTCACCTATTTTGTGCCACTTTTTGACCCGTTTTGAAAATAGCACTAAAATTTTGTTATTTTGTCAGCGCTACTGAACAGTATTGCTAAACAAATGTTTTCGATTAAAGCGGAGATGGAAGTATAGACTTCAAGTGAAAATTTAATATTAAAATATGGAACGCACATTTCTTAAAAGTAAAAGTTTGTGTTCAAAGATATTTTACGAATTCTAAATTAGATATGCGATAGTAAAGTTCAATTTCCCTAATAGCAAACATAACTCATATACATACATACATATTTGTTATTTTTTATTTATTGAATAACTAATGGTGGTTTCTTTCTTTTAAAAAAAATGTGACATTTTATTTATAAAATGCAATTAGGTGTTCGTATCTTAAAAATGTTTTATTCTCTTAAGAGTAATAATGGCTTGAGGTATTGAACTTTTCTCCCCCGACAATGTAAAGAGTGCCCTGCAAAATAGGGAACATCAGCTTATGTACGGGGCTATTGTTAAAACGGCGATGATTGCCTCAAAGATCAAAATTTGCAAAATTGCGAACATGATTTTAGTTTATGTTTGCGAACAAATGCAAAATTGGAAACAAACCCTAAATCTCTATTCAAATTGATATATCGTGGCAACTCTGCCAAGAGAAACATCAAAAAAGGATAAAATAAGAAAGAAGAATAAAAAAAAACAAAACAAAAACCTTTTAATTTATAGATTTAAAATGATATTGTGCAAAGAGCGTAAATCATTACTAATTTTTATTATTTTATTAATTTAATTTCATTTAAATTATTTTTTTTAATTTTATTTGAGATAATTGGTTTGCTTTAGGATAAGAAGCTCCACTGAAAATTGGTGTGTGATAAGAAGTGGATAAATTGTAGGCTAAATACCTAAAAGTCATATGATTTATCGACTATATACATACATAGGTACAACGATAAATTTACACTTTTCTAAAAGCGGATTTAACCACACCAAAAAGTTTGGTGTTAATAAACCACAATTTGTTTTGTTAAAAATAACAGCTGGTTTTTAACACCAGCAGATGTCGTTTTGTGGTTTCCATTTTCCAATTGTGCTTTCAAAAAGCATTGTGAATCGCACTACAGGTGTTAAAAACAGGGCATTCCATAAACAATTAAGTTTTTTGAGCACTTCCTACCTGTAATAAATATTTTTTGTTTGTTTACAAAAAACTTTGTCTAATTATTTTTTAATAAAATGGGAAATACTGCTTATTAAAAATTTTACCCTTTTTTGGTCCTTTTTCTGTAAAATCCACATGAAAATTGGGAATTAAGCACAGCAAACAAAATCTTATTAATTAAAAATTATGTATTACCAAAAATTACTTTAATAATAAATTTGCAAGTGCAATAAAAAAAAACTGAACTGGCAATGTACTTCTATTCTTTTAAGCCTAACCAATTTATATATTAAAAATAAGAGAATAAAAAATTCATATTACAGTTTTTGCTTCATTTTATAGATCCGGAAAACATTTTTTTTTTTGAATTTTTAACATTTTGGTAAATGAAGCGTTACGTTGGCTTTTGCGGTTATTTTTGAAATTATTTTTTTAAAAAGAATAGTCCTCAAATTTTTTAAATTTATGTTGTTATTTTATGATAAATAGGGGAAATTTACTTTAAATGGATACGAAAACATAATTTAAAATGAGAATCACCCATATACCAAATATAGTATTCTTTGATCTAATGGGTTACTTTAGTCGACACAATCAGTTACAATTTTTAACAAATTTTCTGTTTTGTATCATAACTATAAAGTAGCCCGCCTTTAGTTGGTTATGCTTATTCCTTTCAAATCTTTGTGCTCTTATTTGACATGTTATCTTTGTTATGCATTTCTTTGTAAAAATGCATTTTAGCATTGTTTATTTTACTGAGTTTTTAACAACAAACGTTTAAATAAAAAAGCTTTTCAGTTTTATTGTGTTTTAGCCAAGGCCGATTTTATTGTTTACAATAAAACAACATAATTTCGTTGACAGTTTTCTTTGAATGTTCTTACAAAATGTTGTTTTAAAAAGCATTTTAGCACTATAAAATAATTAACATTAAATGAGACTTTCTGCACAACACTTTCAACGAAAACCGGCAGTGTTAAATATATTGGGTCAAATGTTAAGCAAAATGGAAGTTTAAAATTCGGTTTTAAGAGCTATTTGGATTTTGTTTTCATAGCTCGTTAAATAAGCTCAGAATAAATGCTTATATAACTTGTACATTGGAAGCACAGTGAGGAAATGAGGGAAGGAAATCTTTTGTTTTCAAGATATTTTTCTCCTTAAGTAGTTTTAGGGATGCGGCTTATATGAGATCTATATGTTAATATGGATGAGCACAAAATTCACATAGTAGCTTTTATAGAAATTATCATAGCCAAATTTCTTAATCGAACCAACATTTCTAAAAAAAAATATTGGAATTTTAAACTATTTTCGGAAGTGGTATTTGTGTGGTCAAATGTACCGATTCTAATAAAATTTAATAAGACGATTATGTATGCATGTATGGTTTTCTGTAGATCCTTTTAGGAAAATATCGCCGCGAAAAAGTTGTTTCAATCGTCTCTTTTATTTTCATTACGCCTTATTTCACTTACTGCTTGCTTCATGTATGGGCTGGTCTACCAGCACGTCACTGGCCTTGGGGGTTCCAATCAAACGCCATTCTAGTAATGGGGTCCGGAAATTTTCTGAAACTGAGACCAAAACAGCGCCATTTTCAACCACGAGTCACTGTGTGAATGGCGTGCCAGAGATGAACGTTTCTCATTCTTTCGGGTAAAAACATACGTACACAGGCTTGAATGCTGTTGTTGCCTTTTGGTGCAGTATTTTAATATTTGCTACAGATTTTATGTAGGAGTTGAAGATAAAAATCGATAGAGGTCTTGTCCTACTCTTGGTCGATTTGACATGGAATTACCCATATATTAAGCAAGGATAAAGCTTCGTTCACAATAGGAAGTAATAGTTTCACCGGTATTCAAAATAGAGCAACAATTTTTTCCCGACCACACACGTTTTTAACAAAGAAACCGTTTGCAAATTTTGCCCAGAACAATATTAAATATTTATATTAGTTTTTTAAAATATTTTAGTAAAATTTTCATTAAAAACTAAACAAAATTATTATAAACATCATTTATATTTTATAAAAATAGTGGTTGCTAAAGTAGAGTCTACGTAGTAGACTCAAAGCCAATTCATTTTATAGGTGGCGTTAAAAGCAGAGCTGTGCAACTTTTTTCTTATTAAGAGAGAGGAATGTCAAAAGTTGCTTTTATTTTTGACATATCCACCAACGAAAGCAACAAATAAAATAAAATGTTGTTAACATGGTATCAATTAAACACTACTCGGTTCCACAAGGCACAAAAGGCATTTTAGAACATCCGCAGTCTGTCTAAAGTTATGGCCGGCCAAATCCCGGCTATTCAGATAAGCATTGCTTAGCGAGTCCAGTGTTTGTTATACCAAAGAGGAGAAATTACTTCTTCATTAATTCTATTTTGTTAAAGTTTATATATTATGGAAATTCCAACAAATTTTTTTCGATGACTTTGTTTAGAACTTTTCTGTTATTGAAAACCTGTTTAAGTTAAAATGTATAATTTATTTATTTTAAAGCCTATAATTGTCGTTCACAATGAATGAATGAAGGTAATTAATGTTTTTTAAAAAAATAAGTGGAACCACAATTTGTATGCAATTGTAAATGACGTTTATAATAATATTTATTAATAAGTTTTGAAAGAAAATGTCAACAATATGTTTTAAATAATTATAATAAATACGTAATATTATTCTGGCAAAATCTGTGAACGTTTTCTTGATGGAAAATCTGTGTGCTTGTAAAAAAATTTTTGCTTTATTGTAAAAACCACGTAAGAATGATGCTGCTATTGTGAATATGGCTATATCTTATTTAATGTACTATGTTTGTTCCTTAGAGCTAGTAAATCAGAGCAAGTTTAACTCTCATTTTGGTTTTAAATGTGTTTAAACTAACAAATCTATAAATTAGTAAACATATAAACCATTTTTAAACGCATAAAATTGGGCATTTAAACTGCCAATACACCCCATATGAATTTGACAACATTTATTTGAGTGCTGCCACATTTTACTTTTTGAACTACATATAGTACATGGGACCCTGATTTACAGCCATTGAGTATAAACTACATTTAAATTTAAGTTTAGTTCAACTAACCCAACGTTTAAGCATTCACTGATTTATTAGCCTTTAGAAATGTTTTGTTATTATAAGAACACAATTTTATTTTTAATTTATTTAAAAAATAAATCTTATTTTAAAGCCGTTTATTTTAACAAACTTAAAATAATTGAATTTATTAAGTCACGTTTTGATCCGTAGCATCTTAAAGTGATGAATTTTTAAGCTGTAAGCAAACAATTTATGAAATGTAAGTATAAATCTTTTAATCTATATTTTCACTTGGAAATCACACTTTTTCACCAAACAGAATTTCTATAATCAAAAGAAAATAAAGAAGTACTTATTTGCTAAAACAATTTTATTTTCATTTTTTTTTCTAGTTACTTTTGCACTTAACCTACATATAAGTGCAAAAGTAACTAGAAAAAAATTTAATCGTCGAATTTGAAAAAAAAATTAAGAATATACATATAAAAAAAATATATATAAACACTCTCTACAATAACAAAAAGAAAGGAAAAACAACAATATAAATTTTCAGAGTTGTAGAATAAATTTGTATGTATTATAAAATTTATTCAGTCCATAAGGACAAGTCCTTGCATATATTTATTAATACTTAGAAAAATACACTACATACATACATATCTATATTCTACATGCTCAATAGAGTATCCAATTATTTGAGTTAGGTTTTGTTCGAATAAGGAATTAATCTAATTTTAAATTTTAATATTGCTCGATTAAGACTACGGTCAATAACCATATACCAGGGTATCCGGGTAACCTTTTCATCTTAAAAAAGCGCGCAATTCCTGCACAATCAAAATATGCACATAAAACTTTAAATCGTTGCTATTTAGGTCTTAAAAAACATTAACAAATTTATATAAAGACAGATCTTGGTTTAACATCTTTTAACATTTGACACATATGCGAGTCTATGAATAGGTACCGCGGTATTGTTACAACTTGTATTTGTTTTTCGTTACAATTTACCACTGCGGCGTTGTCATTGATTGGAAACACATCTAAATTCATTCTTTTCAACAACCTTTTTATTTTAATAATCTTATAGAGTTTACATACATACAATAAACGTAGATATTTAATTACATACGTATCAGTACTCCTGTTCACTAAATATGTATATGTATATAAAAATGAAAAATATAATCTGAGAATTATTTCTTTTTAAAAGTTACTTTTTATATTAAACATTTTTATTTTTAGAATATAAATTTAACTGAAAGTATAAACTAAATGAAAAGCAAGAGTTCTCGACTTTTTTAACAAGTGAATAATGTGTTTTCGTTCTGTTGTTGTTGTTTTTGTTGTTGTTTCTACACACAACAAGCAAATCGTTTTTTACCTACTTGTGTGGTTTTGTTGTTGTATCTACTAGGGTATTCAAACGATTAACTGTTGTTCGATTAATCGATTAATTTTTGGCTACTAACTGTTCGAATAATTTAGAATTGCTGATTTTCGATTAATGTATTATTCGAATAATTTATGTCGATTAATCGATCTTTTTGTTTAATTAGTTTAGGAATTTTGTACTTATTTAAATAAATTCCGGGGTTTTTTTTTGAAATAAATCCTAAAGTACGTTTTTCTGTTATTCGTACTTGAATTGTTCAGTACGACTCGTACTCCTCCATAGGGTGCCAATGTTAAGTATCGCATACCTTAAGAGCAACTTCAACTTTTCGTAGTAGGATCTTCTCAACCGCAGACTTGCAATAAGATAACAGAAAGGGAAGTGCTAGCCCCCATATGATGCCAATGTTTAATATCGCATATCTTAAGAACCGTTATGGTGAGAATGTTCAAACTTGGTAGAAGGCACTCTTATGGTAAGCTACACCTTTGAAGTAAATTAAAAGGGGGTAATCGCAGGTGGAGCAATAGCCCCCATAGGATGCATATATTAAATATCGCGTAACTGAAGAACTATTACAGCGAGAGTCTTCAAACGTGGTTGAAGGTCACTATTATGGTCACTAAATTTCAAACAGGAGTGGAAAATGACCCCTTAAAATGAGTATTAAAGTGTTAATATATTCTAAGAAAAGAATCGCCATACAATTTTACTGAAGACATCTGAAATAGTCTTGTAGCTCATTTTAGCATTTTTTTAAAAAAATTCAAAAATTTTTGGTTCCGATATTTCAGGAACCCGAGCTAACTTTTCAAAACCCTTTGGCAGATTTGCTCTAACAATAGTCTTGTTTAATTTCGCGTTGCAAGTATTGTGCCTGGCGGCGATGACCCGAATTTTTTTTGCTCTTTGTTATTCGATCAAATAGTGGGGCAAAATTTATTCGATTAATCGTTCTTCGATAGTTCTTCGAGTGGATACTCTAGTGCCCATACATGCATAGTCATAGACAAATTGTAAACTTATTTACGATGGCCTGTTATTTTTCCTACAACAGATAAATGCAGAGATAAATATTTTTGTTTGCATCTGAAAGTATTGTGTAAGTGTGTTCATGAGGTCTTAAGGAAAGTACATCATTAAGCTATAAATTCAAATACTTAAATTCTTAAAGCTTAAAATTGTTATTAAAATAATAAATAATGTGTAAATTTGTTCAGTTAAAACATTTTTACATATTAAAGAATATAAATATTTGTTTAAATGTTTAAATATTTACGCCTGTATTCATAAAAATATTTAATCAAATTAATTTCCGTGGGAATACAAGATTTAATTTAAATGATTTGGTTATTCGTGCTTAATTCCCAATTTTTATTCTTAATAAAAACACTGGAATTTATTGTTGATGGGATAAGCTATTCCTATGCGCATTTCACAGGTTGCTTAAACGGGTCATACACTTGCAATAAAATTGTTAAATTTTACATGGTGTACAATTATATCGCCAATGTGTATGTGATATTCGAAGGTGGCACAATATATTGGCAACAATCAGAAAACTTTCGATTTTTATTGCACAACGTGAAATGTGTTGACAACATTGTACAATGCTGTTTATGTTATTCCTATAGTTTATGTTCACCTTTTTATTGAATGAATGAAAACATTGTGCGATTTGTTTCATAATAAAGCACAAAATGGAAATAATATGGCGAATGTCATATACAATAATATTGGAAATGTATGGGCCGCTTTAGGCCAGATCATCAGGAAACTTCATCCAAAAAGATTTTAAAAAAACTAAAGATATTAAACCAAATAAAACCGTTAAGCGTATGAGAATTATAAGCAACAGTTCAACTTGTAACAATATCAAAGTGTAAACAACAACATCAACAATGTGTTTTTATCAAGAATAAAAATTGGTAATTAAGCACGAATAACAACATTATTTAAATTAAATTTTGTACTCCCAACAAATTAATTTGATAACAAACTGGCAAGTGAACGGCAAAAAATCTAAACTGGCAACATGCTTTATTTTTGTGAAAACAATAAAGCAAGCTATTTTTGTTTTTTCTTAACCTACTTACAACTACAATTAATGTTGGAAGAATTCGAATCAATTGAAGTGGGGAATGTAAGAAGAAATAAACTCATTGTAAATTTTGTATAAAAATTTTCCCTAATAAGCGTTTGTTAAATTTAATAAGCGTTTATGAGTACGGGTGTTGAAATCTTTAATTTTATTTATAAAAAATAAAGTAAATTAGTATTTTATGGGAAATTACAGATAGAAATTATGGATAATGTTTTGTTCTTTTGTGTTATTCTTAGAAGAGTAACACAATTTTGAAGTTTTAGATTAGAACATTAATAAGTCGAACTAGGTCCGTTATCGATAAAAAAAAAGTAACGTGAGAGAAACGCTTTATACGGCCTCACAAGATTTTCGTAATAATACCGACACCACCTAACTGTGCTTTTGCGCTTATGTGTATAACACTAAAAATATTATTTTACTGTGTGGATCGACTTAGAGTATCTTTTTGAATCGATCTTACGATGTCCGGATGCCTAATTTGATAAAATTTGGTACATAGAGTCTAACTGTCACAAGGATCAAGGATTGAAAATGCTAAGAATCGGTCTATAACTTGGCTTAGCACAAATACAAACTTTTTTCCGCATTCTACCCTCTCCACTATTGTGGTATGGCTATAAATATTCACATACGCACACTATTTTCGTATGAGTCGTTAGAAACGTTTTATTCCCAAGACTTCAGCGACTCCAAGTGAAATAAAAGACTTTGAAATAAAACAATATTTATTAATTTTGTTAAGTACAACTGTGGGCAACTTATATCACAGAATACACAGAACTGTAAAAAGTGAAAAAATCAGTTGCGAGGGCAGCTTTCGAAGAAAGAGAAAGAAAATGTTTTTTGGTAGTAAAGTGGCAATGTGTAAAAACAGGCCGCTACTATCAACACGAATTGCGTAATTAAAACAAAAAATGCAAAAAGGGCAGCTTTCGCAGAAAAAGACAGAAAAGCACAATATTTTCTGACTCGTGACACCTCTGTATGCTCTGCGACTTATATTTTAAGGTAGTTGTATTTTAAACTCAAACCTTAGGAATTTTAAGTCAAATAGGGAAAAGGTTTTGTTTTAGTTTTTGTAAAGAAATTTTACCCCCTGAAAAATATTTCTACAATGAAGATAATATAACTACCGTTCCTTGGTTGGGTTGTATTTTAAGATTGATTTTGTGTAGTTTTAAACTTATATATATGACACTTTATTTTCCACTGTAGATTAAAATGTATGCTCAAGATATTTAAATCATGTACATAGATTTGTTTGTTTCTGCCTAAAAATATGCAATTGTGTTTCTTTTTCTTTCATACAAATTAAGTCCTTTTGTACTTACACATACAATAAACATATATGTATGTATGTTTGCATGGGTTTCTCGTTGTATGCAAGGACGTCTTGTACTTGAATTTAACTTTGGCATCTTCCTTTTTTAAGTATCTTTTGTAGAACTTTTCGTTTGCATTTTTTTTGTATACATAAATAAATTGTTGAAATCTTTTGTAAAAAAATTTACATTGAATTTTCTACAGTTTTCCGCTTCCGTTGATTATTGCTTTACATTACTTAATAGACATATTGGGAATTCTGTTATAAAATCCTACAAGAAATTGAAGTTTACATTGGTTGCTCTTTATGTGCTAAAGAATAAACAATCCTGTGGCTTCTAATGATATTTGATTTTTATTTTTGGGGATTATGCTCATTTGTTATAAAATTGCCACTTTATTTGGGTTTAAGATATGTTCTCTTTTTCCCCCTTACTTCCATTAAATATCAATAAAGTTTCGTATGTCAATATATTCTAACTAAAAGTAGATTTCGGAATAATTCGTGCGTATATGTATGTATTAGGGTGTCCATTTTTATTTTTTTACAATTAAATATTATAACCTAGAAAACCTTTTATATAAAATTGCTTCTTTTTCTATTGTTTTAATGAAGGCAGAAGCAGTGTCTATAATTTAGTCATAACAGTATTTTTGTAGCATTTTTTAAGCTTATGCCGCATATCCCACCCTTTTTAATGCATATTTTGGTACTAGTTGATTCTTTAATTGTGCCTTCAGAACGGATGAAAAAAAAGTGTTTTCATTTCAGATGTTTTTTTTTTTTAATATCTGCGCATAAAACGCATTGCTAAGAATCGCCATCTACACTTCATTATACATACACCCTGAAAAGAAACATTGAGTCAATAGGAAACATTTACGAAAGTCTAGTAATGTTGATATTTTTTATTTAAATATGGAACAATATTAATTTAAGGTTGTCCTTTTTTTATAAAAATAATATGGAAACAATATAGATTTACACAATATGTTACGGGATTAAAATAATATTGAATTTTTATTGAACAATATTGCCGTCTTATTGAAACAATGTGGAAAAGTTATTAAAATATTATTTTTTATTTTAGAAATAAAATTAAAATATAATTAAAATAAGAAATAAAAACTGTAATAATGAAGTGGTTCAGCATTGGTTAATGTTGGGCGCGTAATGAAATTTAAAATGCACACTACTGATTAATGAACGTTTGTTAAATTTAATAATCGTTTGTGAATACGGCGGCAAAACTTTAATAAAAATTCAAATATGTACAAAATGCCTTACTTTTTTAGAATTTTCATGTTTCTTTTTAATTAATTTATACTTAATATAATACAAGTATAATGCATATTAAAATTAATGTTGAGCACCGAAAATGCGAATTAGAATCATTAAACTTCATTGCTTTTAATTCGCACTCATTCAAATAAATATTTCAGATCAATGAAATAATTTATCCCTGAACTTTAAATGACGAGCCCTTAAATTAATGCGAACCCACTCTCGCCAATGACACGCTTAAGTTAAAATCTTGCATGTTTCGCCTAAAAAGAACCAGTGAAATATCCTTGGAGCCCATGCATTTATTACTTCTTTTGCATGTTTTTTTCGGGTTATTATATCTAATAATGAGCTGACGAATTGCCATAATTGTGCAAAATTAAATAGGTTTAAATTGTTTTCAGTTATTCAGTTATTTCTAATAAATAAGAACGTAAAAATGTCCATCTATGTAAAGAAGTTTCATTGAAAGTAATTAAATTCTAATATTAGTGATTTATAAATTTTGGGAAAGAAGATTTTAGTTAGGTAGCTAGAAGCTCACACATCATATGAGAGTTTGGGAGTTCCTAATTTAATATTATATTTTTTGAAATCGATGTAATATAGAAGATATTTTGGAAAAATTCTATTTAAAAGAACTCATTGAAAAAATATGGATTAAAATAATACTGGAATAGCTTTTAAAAGATATTCTTCAGCACTTATATATACATAATTTGTTTAAGAATTATCATAAATATGGAAGGTGGAATTCTTAAGTTCCGTTAGTTTTACCTTTTGGTACTAAATGCTTGATTTTTTGTTCTTTTATATATTAAACTTTATAATAATACGAGTTTTCTTTCTCCAATAATTTGTTTCGGCAATATTCTCTTTAAAGGCTTTTTTAATATATAGTATGCCCAGAAATAATGATGCATATTATAAAGTCTATTCTTTTCTATTCTAGAGTTTAGAATCTAGACCATTGTCGCTTTTTTAATTTTTGAAATTTTATAGCCTTTTTACACTAATCAACATCCAACATCTGCCATCAATTTGAAACAACTTGCGAAGATGCTAACATCTTTCCAGAACCCAAGGTCTAAACTCTATACTAAAGATAATTATCTCAGCAATAACGTCGGCAGCATAACAGAGCAATATTTCTTATTGCTCAGCTTATGTTTAAGGCATGGGGAAAACGTATTTATGTTAACTCAGTGTAAAAACTCCTGCCATCTTGCAAAAATTATTTTTATTAATATAAATTCTTCTTATTCGACTTATTTTTAAAATGTATATTATTTTGTTTAAGCTTGAGATATTTTTTTTTGTAAAAATATTAATTTTTTTTCAATTTATTTATTTTGTTAAAATAAAATTTATATTTTTATATAAAAAAGAACTCAAGCTTAAACAAAATTATATATGTAAATTAAAATAATAAAGATTGAATAAGAAAAAAATTATATTAATAAAAAATTATTTGTACAATTTTATTTTAGTGTTTATTAAATTCTTTTTTTTTTTTTTTTTTTTTATTTATATTTCACCTTTATTTACATTTTATACTTAGTATACAAATATTTACAATTTTCGAGATTTTATCTAAAGATACTACAACGAGTGATTATAATGTCGAAATAATCCTGATAAAATTTGTTTAATTATGACATTGTTAAAAGGAAAAATAGGTAAAACCCTTATATGAGAAAAAAAAAGAAAATGATTTTAAATATAGTTAGAAAATATACAAATATACAATGGAGTTATCTAAATGATAACGTACGTATACTTGCCATTTTCAATTTAATAACTAGTTTTTCGGAGATGTAGTCAGGCCCATTGTGTACATTCTCTTATCAGATGATAAGGAGAAAGTTGATTGGATTCAAAATATTTGTTGTTGAGTTTTCTTATGAAGTCGATGATAAGCTCATATCCAGTTTCTTTGTGGAGAAGTTGAGTTGAATATCTCCAGTTTTTGTTATTTATGATTTTCAGACATTTGTTTTGAATAATCTGCAGTTTTTTTAAATGTGTTTTTGCAGCATAAGTTAAAATTGGTCTGATTACGCACTTGAATATTAGGTTTTTGTTCTTAAGGTTGAGGGTTGAACGTCTATTAAGAATTGGCCACAAAGCTCTAATAGCGTTCATGGAATTTTTACATATTTCGTCAATGTGGTTTGCAAAATTTAGTTTTTTTTCGAGGCAAACGCCAAGGTATTTGATATGGTTTTGGATTTCTAGTCTTTCATTTTGGAAACTTGACTGGTACGCGCTTAGGGGAATTATTGTAAGGGAAAATAATAGCCTGAGCTTTACAAGGGTTTATTTTTATTTTCCATTTATAAAAATATTTGTTACAGGCAGCAAATCCCTTTTCCATTTTCTTTAACAGTGATTTGGTAAGTTTGCTAGACGTTATGAGGGCCGTATCGTCGGCATAGTAAGCAACTTTCATGTACGATTAAATTCTTTAATTTAATTATTTTACTACAATTTTAATTTGCTAAGCACGAATAACAAAATCATTTAAATTAAATTTTGTATTCCCACGAAAATTATTTTGATTTGCTACAATTTCACAAACATAATTTCTCTCCCACAAAATTTGCTTCTATTTTTTTTTCTTTTTTGTTTCTTTTTTCAATTGACAACCAAATTTGACGTTTTATGTTAGCAATAGGTGTCAACAAAAATGGACTTATTATCATTGCAACATAAATTGTAGGCAATAAATATGTACAAGAAATTGATGTCTACAGTAAAGATAACATAATTTTGACATTTACTGCAATATATGTCGCAATAAATATCTCTCGTATAGACGGGCAGTAAGATATATAATTTTTTTTGAAAGCAGCATTGCCATGTCAAGTTTTCTCTTTAATTGCAGTGTTTCTTTGTTAAGTATTTTTAATATTTTTAAACAAATTAAACTTCAAATACATTTTTATGTTTTCTTTTTAAATTTTGGCACTTTTGTAAAAAAAGCATTATTTATTTTAAAAACATTTTATTTTTCAAAAAAAGTGAATTGTTTGTGTGTGATTAGAAATTAAACTAGTTTTAAATAACGTTTTTGAAAAAGTATAGTTGTGTTCAAGCCATAGTTATAGACAGTTTAAAAATTACATTGTCGAATTGACGAGGGTTCATTGCAACATACGTAAAATATGATTCGTATTCTAGGGTTAGAAATGTTATGTTGTTGTTGCATTTTATGATAACTATGGCTGAATTAATTTAAAACACACAAAGTTTCGAGGGAGACAAACATTTTGTAGTTAAATACAAACTAAATTGTACTATTCTTGGCAAAAATAATTTTATGGCTGGCTCTTTATTATGTTTTTCAGCTTGAAATTTACAAAATGATTTGCATTCCCATAAATCTTAAACAAACCCCCATAAACGCATTCTTTATAAATGAATAACTAGTTTCCACACGCTTGTCTATGAAAAAATAAACTTTAACGCTGTCTTAGGCAAATCCTTTTTGCAACGGCCTGCCTAAACCAAGTGTACAGACCCCAATAATTTAATAATCCCTTAGTGTCCTTTTTTAAGACTTTTAATGTAACCCTTGTAACTCAAGCATTTTTTTGTCATTGTCGTTTACAGTTTATTATATTTTGTCTCTTATTTTTTATTATTTCTACGTATTTTTGCAAAAATGTCTACATTTTTAAGCAAGGTACAACTTTTCAAATGTTTAAAAAAGTAAAAAATATACTTTTTTGTAACTCTTGTCCTAAATAAAGGAAAGACTAAACAAAACAAGAACTTTTATCCTTTTGATTGTGTTTTTCGTGCGAAAGTTGTTTTTGGTCCTTCATTAGCTTTGTGTGGGTGGAAGAGGGTCAGATAAAGGGATTTTAGTTTATGTTGTTGTTTTATTTTACACTGAATAAGTAAAGAGATGAAAACACTTTTACAGATTATTCAGAACTCTCGCACATACATAAACAAAAGATTTTAACTAGAAAATAAAAAAACACTGAAGAAAAATGAAAAATCCTAAAACAATATGTCAACTGGTGTTGATTACAATGAAAACAAAACCAAAAGGGAAAATAACCATTTAAGTGTACAATAAACAGATTGCGGTAGAAAACTCGGTTATTTATGGAAACTGTAGCAAATATTAATTACAAATATTTTTTTATTTAATTTAATTAGGAAGCTCTATAAGTGAAAGCGTAAATTAAATAACTTGTTTAACATTTTTTTTAATAAATATCTACTTCAAATAAAAAAAATTTTGCCAACATTATATTTTTCAAATTTTAAGGAGAGAACGTAAGAACTATTGCTAGCAAATAATTTCACTGCTTAATTTTTTATAAAAAAAAGTGATTAGTGTTTGAAAAATATTTTTTGACAAGATTATATGCTGGGTTTATTATGTTTATTATTGATAAAAACACTTGAAATTTATTGCTGAAGGGATAAGCTTTTCCTAAGCGCATTCACTGGTTGCTTAGGCCAGATAGTCAGGAAACTTCATCCAAAGATTTTTGAAAAACTATGGATATTTAACAAATATAACTGTTCAGCGTTTAAGAATTATAAGCAACAGCTTTACTTATAACAATATCAAAGCTTAAACAACAACAATAAACAGTGAGTTTATCTTTTCTTACATTCCCCACTTTAATTGTTTGGAATTCTTAATACAAAAACAGCTTGCTTAATTGGTCAGTAAATTTTAATTAATTTCATGTTGTTAATTCCTCCCTTCAGTAAAAATAATTTAATTAAAATTAAATTTGGTGAACACAAGCTTAACTAATTATAAAAATTTCAGATTAAAAATCGACAGTTAAACTAAAAATAAAAATCACAATTGTTCTAAAAATAGCTATGGCACAAGACCCCTTTGCGCAAAATTATCGTATGTTACAAAAACCAAATTTTACAGGACAGCCATTTTTCTACTTTTCTCTGCGTTCGCTTGCATTATCAAAATGAAAATATACATTATCCACGAAAGTGGATAAAAACATAATAAACAAATGTACTCAGGTATTCAAGACAAAGTCTTGACAGGAAAAATACAAAGAGACAGCAGAAAAGGAAGAAACATGTAAATAAAATTGAAAAATGATAATTAATTACAACAAATTTCGAACCACCAATACCATTGGTTAATGATTGATGTTTGACTGTTGGCTGGCTTGTAGCGCAGTGTTGCAGAGGATAGAACGCAAAGAATTCAATTTCGTTCCCCAGCTCAGCCAAGAATAAAATTGATCAATAAATTTTAATTAATTTCATGTTGTGAAATTTCTTCCTTCAGTAAAAATAATTTAATGAAAATTAAATTTGGTGAACACAAGCTTAACTAACTATCAAAATTTCAGATTAAAAATCGACAGTTAAACTAAAAATAAAAATCACAATTGTTCTAAAAATAGCTATGGCACAAGACCCCTTTGCGCAAAATTATCGTATGTTACAAAAACCAAATTTTACAGGACAGCCATTTTTCTACTTTTCTCTGCGTTCGCTTGCATTATCAAAATGAAAATATACATTAAATTTTTGGAGCAACGAAGTGGAATTTGCCTACAATATTTTGTCAGATGACGTCTCTTTGAATGTAGAACAAGATTGCATCAAGAACTCAATTTCAAAAATTTTGGCATAAACGATAATTTCGCGCAAAGGGGTCGATATGTTTACATTCGTTCTTCAAGTTGTACAAATAAAATGTCGACGAAAGTGGACAAAAACATAATAAACAAATGTACTCAGGTATTCAAGACAAAGTCTTGACAGGAAAAATACAAAGAGACAGAAGAAAAGGAAGAAACATGTAAATAAAATTGAAAAATGATTATTAATTACAGCAAATTTCGAACCACCAATACCATTGGTTAATGATTGATGTTTGACTGTTGGCTGGCTTGTAGCGCAGTGTTGCAGAGGGTAGAACGCAAAGAATTCAATTTCGTTCCCCAGCTCAGCCAAGAATAAAATTGATCAATAAATTTTAATTAATTTCATGTTGTGAAATTTCTTCCTTCAGTAAAAATAATTTAATGAAAATTAAATTCTTCGAACTCAAGCCTAACTAACTTTCAACATTGCAGATTAAACATCAACAGTTCAACTAAAAACAAATTAAAATTGTTGAAAAACAACTCTTTACTGTGGAATTGAGATCGTAAGATCAATGAAAATGCTGAAAGAGCTCGTTAATATGATAGTATAGGTCTCCGTTGACGTGCTGCATTTACAACCAGGCCTATATTTTATTGCAAACTTTATTAAAATAGCTTAAGTATTGGTAACAAATTTGCAGACGATAACTTCGATTACTGTCTATAGGTTCGACATAAAACCCATTTTAGACGAACAAAATCTTAAATTTTATATGGTATTCGGCACAAAAAATTTTAAAATATAAGTCCAAACCTCAACAAAATTATGTTCTTTTGTCTTTAAAAAAAAAAATGGTAGTTTCATGAAAATTTTAATAAATCAATTTATAAAATTGATCAACTTTATTTGAAGGGGTTTAGAAAATAACGCCTTTAATATACTGATGTTAGATATTTTCATGCGTTTATCACTTTATCCATGTGTGGAAATTTTTTTTTTAGGAAATTATTGCAGGGTATTATTTAGCATCATAATTTCGTATATTTCTAAATTAGAACGTTTTCACAGTTATAAATAGAATCAGCCAATAATTGCCTGTTTATAATCAAGAGAAACCGTGAAAAATGTAATGCGTGTAACAGCAAAAACAAAAAAAAAAAACAAATTATAGAAATATTTTCCTATTAAAGACCATTATAGAAACCAAATTCTAGAACCTTCTTCCGCTTTAATAAAAACTAAAGATGTTTTGTATGTGTGTTTGCAAAGCCATTAATGTGGAAAACGTAAATCTGTCTAGTAAATCCACAGCAGGAACGACATCACCATTCGTTTTAATACATACAGCTCAAACATTGCAGCAACAGAGAAGAGCTTTTACTTTTATCTGTATTAAGACATTAAGGTATACATATATAAATAAAAATAAAAAAATGAATGAAACACATCATACAAATGGACTGGCTTCTGAACTAGTTGGCCAGATGGCTGGCTGGTATAGGTTTATTTTGGCTAGGTGGCTAAGTAGGCCGGCATTGAACTAAACCACCCAATTTATATAAGTATTTAAGGCACTTTGTAGATTGAAGTAGTAAACATCATTCAATACTAGCCAACATTCAGCCTTATACAGACTTTATTATTTACAGTTTACATTAAAACCTAAAATGAATCTTAAAAACGGAGATAGAAAAGTAAAATATAACAAGAAAGACAACCTTCAAAACCGGAAAGCAATTTTAAACGGTACAAAAAATATATTTGAAGAAAACCATTTTTTTGTGTAAACGGAAGGAAGTGAAATACAAAACAATCTTAAAACAAAAGAAAATTTGCGATTTGTTGTCCTTTTCAGCTTTTTTTTTTTTGTTAATGGATAAACTGTATATTTTGAAAGTAAAAAATCAGTCAACCGAAAAAAATTCAACAAATATTAAGTGGTTTGATATTTTATAACATTTATAACTTATTAAAATAAACGTATTAGGTTTCTACTCACTTAAAGCTCTAACATACTTACTATGTAGCCTTAAAATGGCAGCACAAAAAAAGGTTCTGACATCTTGTATTCCCTGTAAAAATTAGCAGGCATATTTTTAACAAAACCCACAGTTAATAACATTTATAAAAGAAGTAACATTTTTATATTCGACTGAGTCGAATCTTATATAGCCTTCATTAACTCATTAGATCCCAAGCTTCTTTTAAATAAAAAATTCACACGTTTTTCTATTAAATCTTTCTTATAAAAGTTCAGTTCAGGAAAAATAATTAAAAATATTTAAAAAAAAATGTTTTTTGACCTGTACTCGTGCGAGTACAATGGGACAATGGGGTGTATAATAAATAAGATCTAAAAGAAAGTAGACTTAGTTTCAAATTTTTTTTTATTCACGTTTATGGTATTTTTAAAATGAACACGACATAGAAAAAAATTAATTAATTATTATTAGTACCACTTGCATTCGAACCGGTGTCATATATTTTGAGACAGTCTTTTTCTACGCAAAGTGCAACGTTGCAAATCCATCCACAAATCCATCGAATACTACTATGACAAACCTTGCATCTTATCTGATTTGATATACGTTTAGGGAAATGGTTATCTGCTGATGTTGCAATTGCTAATGTAGTTGAACGCCTCGGTTCTATGGCACGAATGGAATAATTTCTAACGTAGAATCGAACTATTTCGCGTTGAAAATTTAAAAGATAGATTTGGCTGTGGTTTACGTATCCTCATGCGATCTCTTGGTAATGAGTGATAACCGCTGTGGAGAAGAAGGCCAATAAATACCTTTAGCTCTTCTGGAGTAAAGTTAAACATACGCATGTTGTGTTGTGAGTCGTATTTCATAGCTTGGTCAACGATTAGATGCTCAACATCATTATCAACAACAGTTGAAAATACTTCTACAGGAGATTTGCCTTCAAGTGCAGTGTTCATGTTTACTCATATCTCAGCCATTGCTCCTTTAGGCCGATTAGGCTAAATTTCAATAGCAAATTTTAGTGAAATTATATGTAACATCATCATATATACTAAGAGCAAAGTTTATTTATTTTGATCCCTTTTACGCCTATACTATACATTGGACTTTAACAAATAAAATATATAATTTGAAAGATTTTGGGTTTTTGGAGATTGTGGCAATTGTGGAAATTTACATTTTAATGAAATCGGTTCAGTATTTTAGGAAATAGAAAGTGTTACTAATTTATAGACGCAATTCACATACGTGTGAGCCAAAAAAAAAATGTAAACATTTAATAGTAAAACAGTTTCATGCAAGGCGAATATCTTTTTCAGGTGGCGTTGAAAACACAGCTATTATTCTTTTTTTTAGGTCGGATCATACATACGATTGCCGCAATGAACCAATTTCCACACTTTTTAGTACCCCAATCGTGTGGCTGCACAACCAAATGGCTCATGTGCCAATCAAGGTCAATATTGTGCTTACTTTTACCAATAAAATGCAACCCTGGTGCGGCAATCGTGTGACTACTTGATATGTAACCGCGCGTCCATCAAAATAGCAAAATTGTACCATTTTTATTGCGTTCTTGCGCGGCATTCAAACGACACAATTCGCGCCAATATTTGCCTTTTTTTAATTAATTTACATTTTTTATTTCTTAAAGATAAATATGTATTTATTTATTATAAATTACAATTTTACAATTTTTTTTTATAACACTGTGCTAGTTGCAACATAACATAATTCGGGCACGCTGAATTCAATGGTGCTAACCGTTATTTTTAGGTTAGCTCTTATGTTCGAGATATACCGTTATTTCGAAAATAGAGGAGGTTGCACAACATATATTTGCGTTAATCAAAAACGTCTTAGTTTATTAAAATAACTAAAAAAACCGAAATTCCGCGATCAAAATTTCAAAATTTTTGATTTTAAAAATTCATAAAAAAAATTGGAAAATGCAGCTAGGCTTTTAAAGCTGGAGGTCCATATCACGCGTTTTCGCCTCAACGCAGTGCGTGCTTTTCTAACCTTACTTGCGTTTTACGTTCCAAGTTACATGCAACGCTTTTGTGCAGTAGCAGCACAAGTAAAAATAAAATTTAATTTGTCAAAATCAGCTGATTTGTTCGAACGCTACTTGTGACGCTTACAAAAGTCGAAAGTAAACCTACTTTTCGCCTCAAGGCATCTAGACTTATGTGCATGTAACTTATTACGTATAACTTCACAGATTCTACTTTTTGACAGCTGCGTATGCTGCGAAAAAGCGAGTAACGCGTGGTGTGGACCTCCAGCTTAAGTTTTAGCAGACATAAAAGAAACGAAGCTGCAAACAAAACAAGCCATAAATGGTGTGACTGTGCTGCAATTATTGCACCCATTTGACTTTGAACCAAATAGCGGCAATTAAATTTGTATAAAACAGGGCAATGGTGTGGTGTGATTTAAGAATATTTGGTTGGTGCAATTTCACTATTATGCGTCAATAAAGCACAATCAAAATTGTGCCTTATTGGTGCATTTGCGGCAATCGTGTGCTTTTGTTTTTGACGTATCGACCAACAAAGCAATAAACAAATTACAATGTTGTATTTTTGGTGTTGTAGTACCGCTAACCAGGCTTGCCAGCTTAGCTCTTTTAGTACTAGCTTTAGGAATTTTTTTTTTTTTGAATTAGCACTTAGAATTTCGAAAAAAGTGATAAGTGCTAGGTTAACACATTTTTATAATTATTTAGCATTTTAAGCACTTTTTTAGATCCCACAACCATTTAAAAACTCGCATAATCAACTCAAGTAAAGTGTCAATTCTTTAAGTGTATCAAGACAAATACATACATATTAGGCATATAACTTTTTATAATTTTTGCAAATAGGAAAAAATGGCATAGCATAGTCGAATAGAGTAGACTTTTTTTTAAATCACTAAAAAAATTTCGAATCAAACTACAAAAATTATTGCCGGGCTTTAGAGAAGCAAATTAATGCTTTCTCAGACAATGGGACAAAACACCATCAGCTACTCAGAAAGTTCTGCTATGCCAACTCCTATTGGACCAAAGACCTATTGAATAGAGCTTGCTAATAACTTGAATGAAAACATAACTGTTATGTTCAGTTATATAAGAGAAGGTGCCAAATTAGACATCGTTTGTTGCCAGCCACACATTAGACATATCGGACGATATGGGAAAAAATCGGTTCATCCGATGACATAATTGAAATTAAAAAAACAGTTGTAACAACTTTATTTAATGGCAATTTAAGAAAAATATGTTACAGTATATACATGTAACACTTTCTTATGTTGCCTATAATAGAATAGATCAATAGAACAAAATTAGCTGATTCTATTTACAACTATTACACTTTTATAATTATTGTACTTCATGAGCGATGTTTAAGCCTATTTGAGCGGTTTAGCACACTATTTCGGTTTAGCAACAAATATTGACATCACTAACGGCTTAGAAAAATTAAAACGATTTTAACAAACTGTATATTATATAGATAGACTTTTTTCATTTTATTATGTCAATATTTGTATATTTTGTTTTAAAACAATCTTCTTACAAAATTATTAACTGTATGAATTATGACAAAGAAAATAAAACATTGGTTCTGCAAACAAAGTAGTAATTACCAAAGTTGTATAACAGGGCAGTATGAACACCTTAAATAATATTAAGGGTAAAATATGCAACATGTTTTGCATGTTTTTCTTCAACTTATACACAAAAGACCTAGACAATTTTTCCCACAGTTGTATTTTTTGTACAAACGAACACGAAAATGTAGAACATGTTTCATTAATGCAATACATTTCTCAGAAAAGAAATTGACATAAAATATATTATAATGTAACGTTATAATAACTGTTTATATTTAACAAAATAAACATGCAAAAAAAATTTAAAATGTAATATTTTTACAGCACTTTTGTTTTTTTACTGTAGAACAATTAAACACTCTTTTAGCCTGTCGCTAACATTGTTTACATTAATTCGCCTTGGTCTTATGCTTTTTTTTACACAGTAAAAAATAATATCAACGTAGCGAGCTCTCTCCTATGCCTTAAATTGGAGAATATCAGAAAATAAAGAAATAAAGAAGAGGCGAACAATTTTAAATATTTTGTTTTCTTTTTGGAAGGTGTGTTTTTTCTATTTCCGGAATATAATATTGTGCATTGGCACATAAATATGTATATTGGTATAATGGTGTTTACATTTAATTTGACCCAAAAATATTTAATTGCAATTTTTATTAAATTATGTAAATCTTTTTGTTTTGATACCCACACTACCATTGGTGGAGAGGATATACTCCGATTGTACTGATGTATGTAACAGATAAAAATATTGGTTCTGGAACCCCCTTTTAGTGTACCAATAGACTAAGTCCGTTTGGCTGGCTGACATACAATAAACATAGTCTTTATTTCTAGCTTGCAGGCGATTGTGTTCAATGCTGGCCAAAGAAAAATTTAATCTCTCCGTACGGAAATCAATCTGAAGTTGTAATAATAGTACGGTGAGTACGGATTTTATTGAATCTAGTACAGAAAGATTGATTAAAGCGTAATACTTTACGTATCCATATTCAATCCCGAATTCGTACTCAGAATAATCCGAAAATGAGATTGTTTTAAATAAAACTAAGAATCCTCAAAATGCGCTTGGGTTAAAAATTATAAGGTTGATTCAATCCCGAATTCGTACTGGAAATAAGCCAAAAGTAAAATTAGAAGGAACATTTTATTATGATTGATTTACTTACCCGTTGTACACCTTACAGAATTTCAATTATAAAAACACCAGCATCATTCCCGTTATAGTTTTTACTTTAAAAACTAATGTTTACATATAACTGAAAATATAAACTAAATGGGAAGCAAGAATTCTCAATTTTACTTTTTAGACATGAAAATAACGTGTTTTCGTCTTGTTCACAACAATCAAATCATTGTTTAACTAGTTGTGTGGAGTTGTTGTAATAATCTACAGCAAACTTTGAAACGTTTAATTTTTCTTTTTACTTGTCTTAAGAATTTTCTAAACTAATCCCATTTATGATTGTTTTAAGTACGTTTTAGTGTTATTCGTACTTGAATTTTTGATTACGACTCATTCTTAAAGTAAGTATATAAAACTTAATTTATCCCAAGTGTTTTTTTTTTCTGTGTAAATGTGGTCTTCGGAAAACCCTTTTCTGCATACACACGGACATTGCCAATTCATCTTCGATTCTCATAAGGATTTAGAGTGTATACACTTTATAGGATCTGATATCAATATTGTAGAAATTACAAATGAAATGACAATATTATAAATAACAGTCTTAAAATATTTACAAATGGCAAAGGCAATTGACAATGTAAACAAATTTTGGTGTTGGTAAACAATTTTCAAACTTCTAAAAAAAATAAAAAAAAAATTACGTTCAAACAGTATTGAAACGATTTTTTTTTTATTTATGTATGTATGTATTTTTTCGTTACAACAATTTGTTTATCTTTAATTTCCTTAATCGACAAAGATGTTTATTTTTTTCAGTTATGAAGACAAACTGAATTGCAAAATTTTTTTACATGAAAGCAATAAAAAACTCAAGGCAGCTTTTGCAAAGCTTTTGAGATTAAATTCAAATAAAATGGAAGTATGTGTATTCAGGTTTATTAATATCCAAAAAAAAAAATGTGTTGCAAAAAAGATACAAATCAAATAAAAAAATAAAAAAAATGGGAGGTTCAATAAGAATAAGGTCGACTGTTTTTGAAAAATATAAAATTTTAAATTAAAATAAAATTAAAGCAAAGAAAACCCCATTCAAATCAATCATGCTACCACCATAGATAAAACATGCTACGTTAAATATAATTGTTGATAATTCCAAAACACCAGAAGAGTTCCCAGCATTTTAATTAAAAAAGTGTGCAACGGGCGCAGTGTAATTAATTAAATTTCATTCTAATTCTTAAGAGCTACACAAACGGCTCTATACTGGGGTATAAAAGAGGAATGGGCCTCTATGTGGAGAACCCAGAAACCGAGATATTCAACCGGATCATTACACAAATTTCTAGACGGAAGTTCTTTCTATTACGGAATGTGTGAGATGGATTTAATTGAAATTAGGACGGATAGACGCTTACATATTTACCGGCAGCCAAAGGGCAATATCGGTTAATAGGGTTAAGTCCAGGACCTTATTGTACTGAAGTAGGGCTATTACTTAATTTTTCTCGAGCAATGGGAACCGTATCTTATGGGTGTGGGCCGTGTGGGCATTATCGGCAACGGAAGAGCCAACATACTCGATATCGACGGAAGAGAACACGAAGCAGTTAACCTGGCGCATATGAGGCCGTTTGTGGCAACGAAATCGGAATAGAAGGCGTGGGTTAGAGAAACCCATACAGCCAGTGGGACTACGGGTAGGACCACTAAGATTTTATGGGGTCATCCATATGAGAGGATAACAAGAAGCTTCCGCAATGGGAGCAAGTTCGAATCTTTAATGATGATACGTATCCTGACTGACCAAGAAGGACTACGGCACATCTACATCAAATTGGACGGGTAGAATCTAATCTAACCTAAATTAACCTAACCTAACCTTATCTAACCAAACTAAACCTTGCCTTGCCTTGCCTAGCCTTACCTAAACTAACCTAACCTAACCTTACCTAACCTAACCTAACCTAACCTAGCCTAGCCTAGCCTAACCTAACCTAACCTAACCTAACCTAACCTCCGTTCACATTGGCTTTTAGCAATTTTCTTATCGGATATCAAAAACATTCGTGTAAGTTTCTAAATGAATGTGAATTGCAGCTAAAGATCACTTTAAAAACACATTTAAACAAAAATCTACACCCAGAAAAACACATGTTTATATATAATCAAAACTTATTTTGAAAAAATTTAACCATATTATTGTCACGGACAATCATATTATGTCTAAATCAGTCCTCCATTAGGAAGCCTCTAAGCATGTTATGGTTATATAAGACAATAATTTATTTTATTGTCATATTTAAACATGTTTTTTCTCTACGTGTATAAAATGCTATGTTCCTCTTTAGAAAAGATTGAAATATGTGTTCTAAAAATATTTGAAATGTCATTCAATATTTGTAGCTTTAAATAGATTTTCACATAAAAGAAACCTGTAACAAATACTTTTCATTGACTCGCCAACACTTAGCACACACTTACACGGCAGAAACTTTTTGCATTGTTGAACATAAATATTGAATTTCAAATTGTCACAATCGCCGTGACATTTAAAATGCTTGTGTTTATGGAGAACACCACCCACTCATAAAAATTCATTTAAATAATACAATAATATTGCATGTTTGCTATTTGGCATGTTAAGCATATTTGAACTTAATGAAAATTTGCTTTTTTTGCAACTCTCCTTATAGAAGCTCTAGCAAATATAACCAGTGGAGTAGAATAAATTGTGAATTCTAGGTAGAGTAAATTATTTTTACAACATAAATATTTTTATTTAAAGTTACTGACTGAATTCCATTGCAATGTTTGGTTTCATATTAATAAATCACTGATTTTATAAATTAAACAAAATAAGAATTTAGTAAACATAAAATTGAATTCTAAAAAAATAAATAAAAAAACAAAAAAAACATGCTATATTTTAAAAGCTACACCCACATCGTGCATGAATTATTGAAAAAATAGTATTCATTTATAAAAGAAAAAGTCTTGAAGAAAAATATATATAACAGTTTTATCCAGTCATGTCAACTATAATGCACACTTTACGTTGAAAACATAAGAGAGTTTGCTATTTAGAGCGAACCTTATGTATTAGACATTAAGGTGATTATGAACATACTGCTTAAAAATCTTCTTAAGGTGCTTTTACACGATTTGTATTTAGCTCTGTACTTGTCAAATTTCCCACTGCAAAATTATACAGGTCATGTAAACGCAAAAAAAATAGTATCTGTTAATGTCGGATCAGCTGTTGCAAGGCATACATACATTTTTATTTAGTTGTTTACATACTTAAAAAAAACATCATTTTTAATTAACTAAAATAAAATTAAAAGTGAATAGAAAAATATAAATAGATAATTTGCTGTTATGAACGATTTTAGGTTATGCCAGATGCAAACAAATACGAACGTGTGAAAGCTAAAATTATAATCCTTCTGCATTTGTCAATTTTGGCGCCAGTCATAAGCAGTTTATTTTGCATCCTTACTTATGCACTTATAGTTTAATGCTCATGTTTTTAATCGAGAAGTGCATAATATAAAAAGTATATGTACTTGGAAAAGTATTGTTTGTATGTTGATGAAAGTGGTTGACGGGTGGGAAGAAGATTTTATTAGTTTAACAAATATTGATACACAGTAGAGTTTTTCTTTTCTCGCACTTTTATTTACTTATTTATTTACTTACTTCGCCAATGAATCCAATGTTTCGTACTGGATAGTATATAATTGTGTTAATGTATACAGGGTGGCGCAGAATGAGCTACATGGTTTGAATTCTTTGTAAATTTTTAATTATTATTCTTTGTTTCTATTTTTCAGCATTTTGTGCAGAAGGCTTGGGGAATGATTAATGAATAACTATACAATCGAACAAACATAATGACCCGCAATATTTTGCGAAAAGTTATTGAAAATATGCAGGGCATCCCTTACAGGATTTCGAAGCTTATTGCAAAAATTGACCCAATAATATACAATAGTATACACTCAAGAGGTTATTTTTGATAAAAAAAATAGTTAAACCAGAGCTCGTTCTGCGGATTGTACCAAATTTTGCGTAATTTGACCGAAAGTATTGAAGTCTTACGGGAATATAACTTCTGGATTAGCGAAGAGCAACTAAAAACTTAACATTAGAAGCAGGAATTCAGAGAATTTCAGAGCACAAGAGGTTAATGTAGGATTCTCATCCCTTAGCGAGATATGGTGAGCACTTAAACCCCTTTATCAGGAACAGACATCCTTGATGAAGGCAAAAGGGGCAAGAAGGTCCCTGGCAATAAAATCCCTGATGTAGTGAAACAACACATTAGATAATTTCCCAAGTATTCAAATCATTATTCTAGAAACTATGTCCCCAATAGAAAGTGTTTATCCAGCAGCCTAAATGTAACAAAGATGTATGCATTTTACAGGAAATTTTGCATAGAAATGGAAACAGAACCAGTGCATCAGTTTCCACAAACCCCAAACAGACAACTTTCAAATTACAATTGAGCATGGTGACGATGTAAAAAAGGCGGTTAAAGAAGCAAAAGAATTGCAATTGAAAAAAGTTGAATCAGAAAAACTGGACAAAGATATGGTTAAATAGTATGTAAAAAATTATAGTACTAATTTCTAAAAAAGTTAAATCACAAGGAGTATAAGTGTCACTTTCCTTACTTCAAAGGTAATTTTTGGATTTTTGAACATGCAAAAGTAGGTGCTTAAAACTCTTGTAAGATTTAAATATATCTCAGGATCGCTAATAATCAAAAAGTAATTTTCCAGATAGCATCTTACATCTTTTAATTGCAATTTAACTTTAACCGCTTTTTTCTCATTATTTAACAAAAGTCACTTGAACCATTTGTGCTTTTAGCACAAAGTCAAGAAGTTTCTTTAGTGTACCTCAACATTTTTTTTGTTTATGGTGTAAAAATGATTTCTTTTGCGTGGTTTTTAACACAAGGTTGATAGCCCATATCTACACCATATTTAAGTTATTCTGTAAAAAAACTTTATGATAGGTATTCCATGGATTTTTATTTAGAGGCCGTAAATTTCGTTAAAAGCTCAATTAAAATCGTGTGGTAATACAACACTAATGTTTTGCTGGGTACTTTTTTATTTTGAAAAAAAAATATAGATGTAAGGTTTTATAACCAATAGTGCAAACAATAAAAATAAAGAGTATGTTCATAAATGCATCACTGCAAACTTTTTTAATGACAATAAAAAAATTATTTGGAGTATTTGACATTTTTTGGGCCACATCTACTTTACTGATGACGCATTTACAAAAATGCCCATAATAAATAAAATAAATTAAGAAATCTCTTTTTAGTTTCACGCACACTTCTGCACTACCGCCTAAATTTTGTTGGATATCGTCCGTTGATAACCTAGTTTATTGTACCTAATTTGGGAACTTTGGATATTACCGTTTTCCAGATACACCTAAATCCATCATATCTCTATATAGGGGAAGTGCCACGCCCGCTTATTTAATCCCGCCCATAATTTATCGGAAATGATGCAATCATAACCAAGATCCTTGTACCTTATTTGGAAACTTTGGTCTAATTGCTATACAGAAAAAAAGACAACAAAAAGGGATTTATGGGAAAAATTGGAGACAGCAGTGGTTTTTTCTCATACTTCAGCAGTATGAGATCGTTCTGAATTTGAATAGCACAATTTATCGAAACATATATGACATACATAGATTTAAAACCGCTTAGTCCCCATCGTGTCTTTGGACTGCCGAAAACTCATTTGAACAGACTGACGGACATCGTTAAATCACAATTTAAGTGGCGTAAAATAAAAAAGTAAATAAGTGAAAGAACTCTTAACAAGTTTAATAAACGAAGCAGGTTTGTAAGGGAGAATAATAAAAAATAACTGTAAAAGAACATTTAGTGTGTAAAGCTGATAGGTGCACTCACAAGTTTTTATATGCATTGAATAAAGCGCCTTTTGTGTCCAAAATGTATTGCTTCAAAGTGGGAACTCACCTTATTAAATTCATGCCTTCATTAAAATGGTAAGCGAAACTCTTACATTTCTCCCTTACAAACCTGCTTCGGTTGAAGCTAATTTTTTATTAGGATTAGTGCTTTGCAAAATTAAAAATTTTTTATTAGGGTTTTTCTCATAGAAACGGTAGAGCTAGAATCTGTGAAACAGTTTGTTGTATGTTTTGTCTTGGGAAGTGACATATGAAACCGATTTTATCGAATATTAATATCTGACAGTCGTTGTATGATGTGTGACAAAGCAAACAGCTATCATTTGTAATTTCAAAGCGTGTCTTAAAATCTACAGAGCTTAAATAAACTTTTTTTGTTATAGTTATATAGTGATATCTTCAAATAATGTAAACCCACTGACAAACTTCTTGCAGGCTCTAAATTTGTAGTGGTAGCTCTCTTACAAATTGTATACTAACACAAATTATAAAAAAAAGTAATTAAATTTTTGAATTTCTTTTCTATCAAGGCCCATTGAACAGGTCTGCGCAGGAAGCCTGATGATCATTGTTTTTGTTCTTTTGAGCTTTCAAAAGTTGTTTACATTTTACTAACATGTGCATGTATATGTTTGTTTTCGTTGATGGTATGCCACACATACACGTTTTTTCCTTTTGCTTTGTATATGCGGTAGTAAGTTTTTGACAGCTTAAAAGAATCGTTTTTTGTTTTTGTACAAGTAAGCAGACCTAATAGATGGGCCTTGTTTTCTATAAATATTTGTTGTATTTTTAAAAGTCAAGTAAATGTTAGAGTTTCCCATTATATGTTTAAAATTTTTTAAATTACATACTACAGTAAAATCCCGACAATTTGCACCCAATTTAATCTAAATCTCATTAAACAAACTGTTGGTCCCATGAAAAAATTTCGTTAAATCGCAATTATTCCATATACATATTTCGGTCCCCTCGTTAATTCGTACCCCGTTTATTCATAATTTTCTTAATTTAAACTCCATAAGCCAATATGCCGTTTAAGCGAAAATACCTGTTATTCGTGAAAATAGGCTGTCCCTTGCGGCTACGAATTTCAGAAAATTTTATTTTTTTAAAATATATATAGACAGAAAGAAAAAGATCGTACTAACTTTAAGTTTAAATACTTACTTTATGTATGACCCGTACTTAAAAATTTAAGTACGAATAACACTAAAAAGTAGTTAAAAATTTAAGAATGCTACCTCAAAACTTATAAATGTTCTCTCTGGTGTGCCTCAAGGAAGTCATCTTGGTCCAGTTTTGTTCACATTATTTATTAATGATCTGCCATCCGTTGTTCAGCACTCCAACATACTCATGTATGCCGATGATGTAAAAATTTTTAATTCGTTTAACAATATTATTGATCAATCCTATTTGAGGGCTGACATTGAACTTTTCTCTCAATGGTGCAATTACAACTTATTGGATTTAAATTTAAAAAAATGTAAACACATGTCATTTTTCCGCTTATTAAAACTTGATACTAGTTATTACCTAAATGGAACATTAGTGGATAAAGTTCGCAATATTATTGATCTCGGTATTCTATTAGATCATAAACTAAAATTCTGTGATCACATTTCATTGATGGTTAATAAAGCTAATGGAGTACTTGGCTTTATGAAACGTTGGTCAAAAGAATTTTCTGATCCATATATCACTAAACATCTATATACGTCTCTGGTTCGCCCTATTCTGGAATATGGATCAATTGTATGGGATCCTTACTTTAATACTTATATTAACAGCATTGAATCTGTACAGAAACAGTTCCTTTTATTTTGTTTAAGAGGTCTTGGATGGAATTCACTTGTATTACCTTCCTATGAAAGCAGACTTGGTCTTATTAAGTTACCGACGTTAAAAAGTCGAAGAACAATGCTAAGTATTTCGTTTTTAATGGGTCTATTACGCGGTGATGTTGATTCTGATTACTTGTTGAGTAAAATTAACTTAAGTGTTCCAGCTAGACCTACACGAAACTTTCAGCTGTTAAACTTAAGGTATTATCGTTCTGTTTACGCTAACAATGACTCATTTCGTCAAATTTGCTTAAAATTTAATAGTCTATATCATCTAATTGACTTTTCTGATAGTAACGATGTTTTAAAAAAAAAATTATTGTTATTAAACTAATTACTAAAATAATTTCTTTGTTTATTGTACTCTAATATAAGCACTTATGTCTGTAAGGATTTTTTAATCTATAGACTGAAATAAATAAATAAAAAATAAAAAAAAAAAAAAAACAATCCAATTAATAGGATCACTTTCAAAAACCAAAACATGTACGTAAGCGTGTGTTTTGTAAAAGTTTGTTGTAAAAATAACACTATAAGAGAAAGCAAAAAACTTGTTAAGCAACAACAACACTACAAGAGAACAAACATGCATTATTTTAATGCTTAAAAAGTAAAAAAGAAGTAAAAATTCCCAAATTCTTTTTGTTAAAATTATTAAGTTAAATAGGTACATCAAATTTTAAAAGTAGAATTATTACTTATTATTATTATTATTATTAAAAGTTCTTCTGTAAAAAAGGGCGGAAAACAGCAAAATTGGAACAGCGGGTAAAGTGTTAGTATTAATCTTTTCTAATTTTCAGATAACATCAAGTTCGAATTCGGGGTTAAACGAACTTAGAAATTCTTTAATCAAGCACAGTTTAAGATTTACTTGTATTTATCTTACTTTTACTACAATCAATCCTGTTTTCGGATTATTTTAAGTACGGGTCACAAAATAAATCGTACATGAATCAACAATTCTCTATTTGATTATAGGAATTCAGTCCAAACCATACTAATGACACTGCTTTGGCTTGATTCCAGTACGGATGGATTGAGGTTTTTTTCCAGTGTTTATATACATATTTGTGGCATTTTTGAAAAAACAGCTTGAGTCGAATTTAAAAATTGAAAAAAAACGTTTTTCAACGTTTTTAAATTTGTTTATTATCAAGAAAATTTTTCTTTCATTTTGGTTTATTTTATTATTTAACAAAAATTATTGTTTCGCCCAGCTTTTGCCAAAAACTTTTTTGCTATCTTAAGTCGACTTAAGATCTTTTATCAAAATGCCACACAGAAATTTATGGAATACCCAACAATTTCAACGTGTTTCCGTGCTTAGTGCAAAATTTAAAACTATTGTATTTATAGTCCCTTGGTGAGAAAATTGTAGGCGTTCTACTACCACACATGTGCATGACGCTGAAAAATTTATATATTCTTAAATTATAATCTCCAAAATGTACATATGTACTTGTGTAAAACTTTTTTTTATTTATGCAACGTATTTTTTTATTTTCTACTTTATCGTGTTTTAGTTTCTTATTTCGAAAATGTGGCATATAACGAACTGGAAAACATTTTTTCTTATTGCATGCTTAAGAAAACATAAACCATACAAAAAAAAACTTTAAGTTTTTAATAATTCATAACAAGCCACTTCGTGTAAACTAACTATAAAGGTTTAGTTTTGAAGTTGACACCAGTTATACCCACAAACACACAGGTACAAACACTTGCACACATATTTTCAAATACCAAGTGTGGAAGTGAAAGCCTTTAAATACTCTCAAATGGTAGCGATTTCCGTAACTATAAATAAATGTTTTTTTAAAATGATTTTTAATAAACGAGAATATATAAAAAAAACTTTATTAAAAAGTAGAAAGTATGATGTGACTAGAACTATTAATTTTGGTAAAAAGCATTGAAGGTAGACCATATTTTGACGTTTGTCGTTTAACTTGACACTACTTTTTAATTTGAAATAGGACAAAATAATTCATATCTTAACTTTTATTTAGAAAAGGCGTATTAAAAATAAGTAACTTTTTTTTAACAAGATTTCGTTGTGCTCTAATTTCCCAATTTTTATTCTTGATAAATGCATTGAAATTTATTGTTGGGGGATAAACTAGTTCCTATGTGCAGTTCACTGGTTGTTAATGCCAGATCACTGGGAACCATTTCCCAAAGATTTTAGAAAAGCTTAAAAAAACTGTTAAGCGAATGAGGGTTACAAAGCATAAAGCCTTCCTAGCAATAATATTAAAACTTAGACAAAACAAAAGCAATAAAAAGTGAAATTTTTTTACTTTTATTTCAAATGCACGACCACTCCATTTTTGTAACCAATGTACAAATTTAATTTAAATAGATATATCCCGAGCATTTTGTTATTAAATTCCTCAAACAAAAACAATTATTAATAGACTAAAAGTGGGGGTGAATCAGGGTATACCAAGAATGATAGAAATAGTCTTGGGCATGTCTTACCGTGACGTGGTAGTTCCCTTGTAAAGATTACCAAGTCTGTTTAATATGTGAAATTCTTAATTTCATACAAAACATGTATGTTTTGCGAGATATTTGGCAACTCTGCAATAATTTAATGCTAGAAACACAACGTGGACGGACAACGAATTATTTGCAATGAATATTCGTCGTCAGAAATAGAACACATTGTAATGTATGAAAATACTCACAATCATTGCGTAGACCGAAATTCGTCCGGCGTAACGAACACTACGAGAGGCTTATTTCTATTTCTTACGCAGACGAACGACGAATAAATTGGGACAGGGACAGCTAACCATAGCATGATAGCAAAGTCGAAATTTATTAAAAATCGTGAAAGCTGTAAAGAATCTCAGGGAAAAATTGCTTCTATTGCAAACTTGGCTAAAATTCGCGAAAAATTGCTTACTTTTTTAAACAAATCCAAAATCTATTTTGAGATCGCTAAATCGAAATGCAGTACCGCAAAAATGCTGAAGTAATCCACTGTTGAGTGGATTCGGATTCTAGAACACACCCGATTAATAGTTTTTTATGTTTTTGTTTTTTTTTTTCTTGAAATATCGTCAACCTATGATTTGATAAATGTTAACAAACAAATAAGTTACAAAGAAATTCTAATAAAATGTATCGCTAGTTAAAAAGTTGAAACGTATGTTAAAACTTGCATAATAAAGAAAAATTAAAAAAAAATAAAAGATTGAAAGCTGAAAATTATTAACCAATGAGAACGCAGTTTGTGCGAAGTTAGAGTTCCTACATCCGTAGTAAAAGTTTTTTTTATGTCTGCCTGATGTCGTTATATTTATTTATATTATTCTTGGGGTATACTAAAGTTTGTCAATATTAATATTCATCTAAGACCCTTTAAAGTTAATAAATTCTGGCCTGTCTGTTGTAAACACGCTTTCAATTTCAAAGGCTCAAGAGTAAAGAACATTTTGGATGTCAAATCGTTTTTAGTTCTCCCAAGGAGTTTGCATTGAAATATGAGCAGTTGCATTGAGGATGTTTTTTTAAAACGTTGTCTATTGTTAACATCATGTTTGCACTAATCGTATTATAAAACAACTGAAAATTGTTTAATTTCTTTTTTGACTACATTGTTACAGCATTTGTGTAAATATGTGTTAAATTGAAATGCTCTAATAATAATCGCCTTAAGGCTTTGTCGTTATTGCCTTACACAACAAGGCCGAAGATATGGAAAATATATGTTTTGCGTAGTCATTACCACATTCGTTTACAAATAGGTACTTCATAGTGGTATAAACAAAACTGAATTTGTCAAAAAAATGCATTAAGGACATATTCATACCCCTTAAACCAGAGGACAATATGATTGCAAAAATGATTTGATATTAACATGCAAGTTAGTTGCGCAAGTCATTTACAGTGTACAACATAGTCTGTTCTCAAGTATTTTTCCCTTAACCTGACCTTAGATACCTCTGATATCTAAAAGCCAAGAGTTGCGCAAGTAACTTGCCAAGTCTGAAAGGGGTCTTAGCTCAATAAATGATTATCTACCTAAATCTAATTAAAATCTGTTTAGGTATATTGAAAATGTGTATGTTATTCATTATACTTTATAAAGTAGTACTCAAGGCCCTAGTCCGATTTAGTTCATGCTATCCACAAGAAATACAAATTTCTAAAATTCCATGCTTTTAGCTGCTTATGAAGAAAAGTTATATATTTTTCCATCTAGATTGGTCTGCCGTAACACTGCAGTGGAGTGTGAGACGGAGCAGTAAGAAAAGAGCAATGAACCCAAATGTGGAATAACTATTTTAAAATATGAATATGTCAAAAAAACATATACGAGTGGCGGGCGGAATGCACCGATTATCATTGAAATTTAAAAAATTTCGTTTTATATGACTGAAAATCGTATTGCACTTGATCATAAAGAGGGCATTAACACAAAATTTAAATATTTTGATTAACAGCAAAGTTATTTTTAATTTAATAAAAAAGGCTCATGAGAAAGAATTTTTAAACTATCTGTTCATTCAAAAGTAAAAAATAAAAAATTTTAGTAAATGCCATCTTCATGATCAAGTGCAATATAATTTTACTTTTGAGGAACGGTCCATATTATACCAAAAGAGCCATATAACCCCCCTCTGTCGGAAAACACTTTATTAGTAAGCCTAAAATGTTCGTCTGTCATACTTTCATAAGACTAGAAATCACACTGCCAAATTTCGTAAAGATCGGCTCATAATTTAACATACGCCCACTATTGCCAGAAGTAGGGGAAACTCCCTACTTGTAGGTATTTTTAATGCTAAAATAGAAGCGTAGAGAAAATCGGACAGATTTTTTAATCACCAAAATGTAGGGAGTTTTCGTCAAATCGCATTATTTATAAATCTTTTTTTTTTCTTTTTCTTTATTTTGTGTCCTGCCAGTGCCAGACAAAAATTTTCTTCATCACGGGTTCTGTTCACTTTAATAGGTGTTTATCGCTCATATAATTAAAATATTTCGAGCTAGTGGGTTCGGATGCAATTCGAGCCTTTGTAAGTATTTTACTGCATATTTCGTTATCACAGTTTTAACTAATGGAACATTGAGATCCTTGTGAATATTAGAGTTTTTAACATACCAAGGGGCAGCTGCGATTATTCGAAGAAGTTTATTTTGGCGCCTTTGAATTTTTTTGATATTAGAGGCCGAGGCAGTGCCCCATAACTGAATACCATAGCACCAGATTGGCTTTAAGATGGAGTTGTAAAGTAGGAGTTTGCAGTCGAGACTAAGAACAGAGTTTCTTCCAATAAGCCAATGAATTTGGATGGCTTTTAGTTTCATTTGAGTTAATTTTGCCTCTATATGGATTTTCCACGTTGAACAGCGATCTAGATGATGAATACCGAGGTATTTTACATGCGAATTTTGAGGTATTATTTGATTATTAATTTTAATAGGGGGGCATGATTCCCGACGCAAGGTGAATGTTATATGTACGCATTATTGCTCATTGATCTTTATCCTCCATTGCTTTAACCATAGTTCGAGTTGAAATATATGATCCTTAAGATATCAAGATGCTTCTTGACTGTTTTCGTACACGCTTAGAAAAGCTGTATCATCAGCAAATGTTGAAGTTTGGGTGTAGTTTTTTGTTGGCATATCCGAGGTATATATTAAGTATAAAAGTGGGCCCAGGATGCTTCCCTGAGGGACTCCAGCTTCAATAAGCTGAGGAGAGCTTTATCAAAAGCTTGAGAAACATCGATGAAGAGAGCGGAACAATATTTTCTTTCTTCAAAGGTTTTTATTATTGCGTTTACTATACGATGGGTTTGTTCAATTGTGCTGTGTTCTCTTCTAAAGCCGAATTGGTGGTTCGGAATACATCTATTTTCATTTAAAATTGGGGTTAATTTTGACGCTAACAGCTTCTGAAACAGGTTTGATATATTAGAAAATAAGCTTATAGGCCTATATGACTCAACTTTTGTGTGATCCTTTCCTGGTTTAGGTATCATGGTGACTAAGGAAACCTTCCACTTTTGAGGATAGTATTCAAGGCGTAAAATAGCATTCAAAATTAAAAGAATATTTTTATTTGCTATGCTGGTTAGCTCCTTAAGCATTTTGTTGCTGATCTTATCAAAACCAGGAGCCTGCTTGTGGTTTAAATCAAAAATAGCCTTTTCGATTTCTCTTATCTTAAATCTTAGGGGAACAGCTGCTCTAGCAGCAACAGGTGGTAGCTCGACCGCAATATCGTAAGAAATATTTGGGGTAAATACGTTTTTTAAATTATTAACAAACATATAAAACAAATACAAAAAACGTTTTGTTACTGATATGTTCATGTCTAAAACGATTGAAAATTTTTCATTTCACTAAAATTGGTTAATAATATATTTCCACTTATGTATGTATGTGTATAATTTTCTTAGATATCACTTAATTGAATTTTCTAAAGTTCATACATATTGCACCTATTCAACAATACTGTATTAACTCGAAATTTTTAGTTTTCACTTTTTGGAAATAATCGACAGGTATTATTTATATCTACCCACCGTAAAAATATCGAGCTATCTTTTCTACCTTTTGGTAAAGAAACGGTTGGTAAAAAAATGCCTTAAATGTAAAATTAAAAATTGTTTTCCTTCTACTGAAAATTTTTAAATTTTTAGTTAATACAGTATTGTTGAAGAAGTATGATATGTATTATTTTTTTTAAGATTTGTACTTATTTTTTGTCAACGCTTTTTACTAATATTTTTCTTCTATTTTAATGGCAATTATGCGTAAGGGTTTTTGTAGGGGAAGTTTTTTCAACGTGTAGGAAAAAATCGGATGTTTCTTTTCAGCATGTGTAGGTATTTTTTCGAAAAATCCACTGGCAACACTGCATACTCCCCATATAGACAAAAATTATATAAATGTATTTTTATTCTTTCAGTCGATACTGAACGAATAAAAATTGTTTTTCAATGTTGTAAAGCATTTATTTAAGTTTTCACAACACTTAAAAAATAATTTCGATACGTTTAGTACCGACTGATAGAAATAGAAATAAAATTGCTTTCGAAACGAAAAAGTATCCGATCACGACTGGCGGCATCAACCCCCTAAAAATAAGTTTCAAAACAATTGGAAATTTTAAAATAAAAGTTCCTTCCAAATTTTAGTTTTCAGGGACCATCGATATTTTGCTACAAATATTTTCATCATTTTCGAAAGATTAGAAGAAAAATAATTTTTTGGAAATGCACCACTAAAATTCTCACGTTTTAAATCTGAAGATTTGCAAAAAAGGTTGGAAAATTTACTCCACTTCCTTACATTAGATTGGCTATAATATAATTAAATATAATCTTATAAACATAATTTTTTTATTCAAATTATTTTTATTGATAGTTAATATAAATATAGCTTCTCCTAGTCGTTTATGAAAAAATCGGCATTTTTTTTTTTAGCAAAAATCGGCATTTTGATAACTTAGAGGCAAAAAATCGTCAAATATTGCAGGCCTGGTCCTATATAAAGTGTACTTGTGTACTAGATTTTGCTATTGCCCTATTTACTTTTTATAACAATTTTGCAACAGCAACTTTTACACAAACAATATGCAAACTGATATGCATACGAAATTAGGGAGCCTAGAAAAAAATTACAATAAACAATTTGACGCGTTTGCAGGAGAAAGTTGGTTAACTTTGAACTTAATAATCAGTTGACAATTAAAAAAACAATTTAACAAAATTGTGCATCATGGAGGAAAAACTTATTAATGAGTTGATAAAAGTTGATACAAAGAACTGAAGCTTGGAATTTTATTATAAGAAAATTTTTAAACAAATTAAAAACAGCTAAACTAAAAGGCTTTTATAACGCGGGTTGTGTAACTTGTAATTTTTCATGCACTTTAAGTTTTAAACGCACGATACTCGTCGACAAATTAACTCGTGCTACACAGAAAGAAAAATTCTCGGGATAAATTCAGTTTTTAATACTTACTTTAACCCATTAAAGACGGTTCATAGACCGATTTTGACGAAACTTTCAGAATTTTACCTGGAAGTTGCTTGGTAAAAAAAAATTTTACCTCCCCACATTCCTGAGATAGGACATGGGTATTTTAATACCCAACCGTCTTTAACGATATACTTTTTTAAATATTTTTAAACAATTTTGTTTTTCTTATTTCAGTATAAATAAAAAGCTATTTATTTGTTTACAAAATTATACATTTTTTTGACCAATCAAAATTCCGGTGCCATTTAAAATGTACAGAGATGCTTCGAAAAGCGTTACAAATATTATGCCGTAAAAAGTAAATCCAACTTTGAACTCTATAGCTTAGTGGTTTGTTTTTAAAAAGGGGATTCCCAGTTTGCTTCTCCTTTTTTAAGGCCGTAACATTATTATCGAATTATTTAAGTCATACACCAATGATTCGCGCAAGGCGATATGATCGAAAACAACGAAAATGGTTGCAATTGAACAACCCTATTTGGTCAACCAATATAATAGATACATGGGAGATGTGGACCTTTTCGATAGCGCCATGAACAATTATCACATTCGAGTTCAGGGCAAAAAGTGGTATTGGCCATTAGTTAAAACGCTTTCGATGCGGCTATGGTGAATGCTTGGAAACTGCATTGCCTTTGTCGTAAATATGAAAAAAACTCCAAATGTCTCAATTTGAATTTAGAGTGGAAGTATGCGAGATGATAATGATGAAGTTTAATCGGCAAAATGCCGGTAAGATTATGATTTCCGGAGCACAAATGGAAGTAAGATATGATCGCGTTGATCATTTAATCGGAAGACTCCCAGAACGTCGTCGCTGCCAGCAGTGCGGTGGCAAAACTGAGTACGGATGTTTGAAGTGCCAGGCGAATTTGCACCCAGCACCATGCTTCTTGGATTACCATAGAAGTGTCACTTCAGATAAATCTAAAATTGCAAAGTCTAAATAACCTCTAATTTTCTATAAATACATTTAAAAACTATAAATTCGCTTTTTATTTACGCCAAAAATAATTATTTAAATATAGAGAAAATTTTTTAATATTTTAATCAGGCTTAAGTTCATCAAATTTAATTTTCATTAAATTATTTTTATGAAGAAAGGAATTTTACAACATGAAAATTAATTAAATTGTTATTGATTATCATTTATTCTTGACTGACCTGAGATTCGAACCCAGGCGGCTGGTTACCACGACATGTTTCGATCACAACCACTTGATCTCCTCAGATGGATTTGCCGTCTTACACTCGCAGCCATCGACGACTGCTGACGTCAATAGTCAAACATCAATCCTTAAACCAAATTGTATTTTAACCTTTGGTAGATCGAAATCTTTTTTGAATGCAAAAAACCGATTTACTTGTTGTGTGTAGAAACATCAAAAACAACAGAACAAGACGAAAACACATTATTTTCATGTTTAAAAAGTAAAATTAAGAACTCTTGTTTCTCATTTAGTTTACAGTTTCAGTTATTATGTACATTACGTTTTTAAAGTAAAACCCATATCGAAAATGATACTAGTGTTTTATAATTGAAATTCTGTAAGGTTTAGGTTAATCACTCATAGTAAAATTCTGCTTCTAATTAAATTTTTGGTTTATTTCAAGTACGAATTCGGAATTATTTCAACTTTATAATACTTGAATCAAGCGCATTTTGAGATTGGTTCAATCTTAGTTATACTTAAATCAATCTCATTTTCGGATTATTTCAAATACGAAATCGATAATGAATATGGATAATTTAAGTATTTCGCGATTGAAAATTCGTACTTGAATCAATCTTTCTGTACTTAATTCTAGAAAATACGTATTCACCGTACTATTAATGCCGCTTCGGATTCATTTGAGTACGGATGAATTAATTTTTTTTTCAGTGTAAGTACTTCTACCTAAACAGGGAATTCGCTAACATGATTTTTATTTGAGATTCCTCAATTATTTTATAGCAACAGAGTAGGGCAGTTATTTTAACCCTAATTATACCGACAAATCCTACCTACATGTGTCTCTAAGACAGCTACGAGAAAATGTTTTGGAAAAAAGCTTGAATTAATTAAGAACATGTAAATTTTGAGAACATGTTTTATTAAAAACATTGTTTCCATAAAAAAGTGTTCATACCAAGTTCATTACAAATATTATAATAAGATTGCTATGTTTTTATTTAGAAAACTCTAAGCTGGCTTATAAAGGTCTTGTGTTCTATGAAAATAAAAAGATTACATCATATTATAACATTTTTACCTATACGAATTTTTTGGATCACACATATAACACCTTTTGCGTTTTTTTGTCGCACACCTACTTACATTTGGTGAAGCTTCTTTCTGAAGAACCTGCATGCATGTTTTTGTGTAGCAATAAGTGCGTCAGCAATTTCTGATAAACAGAGTATCGATCTTTTTTTTCAAAAAGATTCAAACAAAAAGAACTTGCCATTAAGACATGTCTTAAAAATCATCGTATAAATGCTGGCATAAACTATACAATATATGCGTTAAAAAAAGTCAAGAAGTTTGCCTGTGATCTGCCGAATACTTTCGTTACTACATTGATTTAAACATCAAAATGTTTCTCACATATATAGGATGGTAAGATTAGGGTTAAGAAGCAAAAACAAAACAATTTCTATACTTTTTTGCTTCAAAAATGTTCACTTGTTAAATTTTATAATTTTGAAACAACAAAATGTATTTGAATTTATGGCGAACCCAACTAATCCTTCTACGACACTCAAGTTAAATTTATTCTCAAGTATTTCTACTTAATATGGGCATTGCAAATGTTTCCACTCACACAGCAGACTTCAATTACAAAAAAAACAAAATAATTTATTTTCATAAGTACTTCTTAGTGAAACATAATCATAATTCTATTTTCACATTTTCTAATACAATACAACATTATAATGAACCAACCAATTTATATTCAGTGGTTTACAGATTTGCTTCTATTTCCATTAACCCAAACAACTCATAATGGCCAAATATGACTTTTATTATTATTAGGCTTAAAAGCAAAAATAAAAATCCAAATTTTCTTAATGTTCTATGAGTACTTTTATGCTGGCATATGAAATCTAACAAATATTAAACTTAAATAAAATTTTATGTTCAGCTTAAAGTTGGTGGTATGTTGTATCCCCTTAAAAACTAACATACATACGAGTAGTGTTGCCAATTCAGCGATTAAGTGGCACACTTTATCCATTTTTATCTTGCTCACCAAAAAAGAGTAGTTTTCGGCATAAGCTATTTTTTTTATGAATTTATTTAAGCCCATTTAACAATTATCAACAATTCTTTACAAAATTCAATGATTTTTTTGATTGTCTGAAAATCAGCTAAAAAACCTTTTTCGTTTCATTTTGTGTCACTCGCAAACAGCTGTTCAATATAAAGAATTTGTATTTATATACGTTTTTTTTTTGCGAGCACTTTAATTTTTGGCGTGATGTAAACAGATATAAAAAACAAAAAAAAAAAAAGCGAGTTGATAATATTCAATCATTCTTATTCTGATAATGGCGAAAATTATTCTACAACTATTTTCGCTATTTGTTTATTTGTTGTTATTATTTTGCATTTTTCATTAGAAAAAAAAAATTTAATTTGACCACAAAATTTAACTGCCTGTTCAACGATTTCGAACGTAAACGTTCGCATAAAATTTTACATGGAAAATATTTTTTGACTGACCTTTTTTGATACAAATTTTCTATGCGAACGTTAACATTCGAAATTGTTGAACAGGCAGTAAATTTTCCGTCCCAATATGTACAGAAAAATATTGTGCTATTTATTCTTAACAACGCCGTATCTGAAAGGTGCCAAAAGGATTTATAGTAAAGATCGGTTATTTTTAGGTGAAATGCGCATATCCAATGTCTACGCTATCGGTGCAATTTTTGCACACATCTGATTTTTTATAGCCAGCGTATGGAAAACTGCTGGTGGAGGGAATAAATAAATAACTATTGGTGTCGCATACATTCAATGTGAGTCACACCTTAACGTTAAATTTTTTGCCCAACTAAATTTGACATATCTTTTTTCCGTGTTTGACAAATTCAAACATGAAGAGGTACATAATTGTTAAGATTATTGAAGCGTCATTATTGAATGGGCGTTCAAATCAAAACTTTCATCTCAGTGTGATCTCAGAGTGACTGTTTGGTGTGGTTTATGGACTGGTGAATTAATTGAGCCATACTTCTTCGGAAATGAGGTCGGCCAAGCAGTTACCGAAATTGGGGATATAGAAATGAACAATATGCATTTCCAACAGCATGGTGCCACTTGCCACACAGCTAAGGACACAATGGCTTTTTTGCGCGAGAAATTCAATGGCCGTGTTAGCTAACAATGTGGCGATGTTAATTTGCCTTCACGATCATATGATTTGATAACGTTGGACTTCTTTCTTTAAAGATATTTCATAGAAAAAGTGTACGGCAATAAGCCAAGATCAATTCAAGAGCTAAAGGATGAGTTAATTCGGCACATTAACGACATTGAACTTCAATTATGTCTCAGAGTCATTGATATATGGACATTCGGAGAGAGGTATGCCGCCAAAGCCATGGCGAGCATTTGGGCGATATTTCGTTTCACATGTAATTGTTATAGATTCTTCTATCATAATTCAAAATATTAAGATTATTCTCTGAAACTTTTTGTGTTATTTACAATTAAATTCGTGCGTTTTGGTCTGATCATTTATAAGAAAATTATCCAATTACACACTGCAACAGTTTAAATTTCGTCAAATGTTCACTTTATTTTGATTTCAGTTTTTGATAGTACTTATTAAAACTAGCAAAACCCCGTTTAGGGGTTTTGGGCTTAGCTTATATTTAGATTACCTAGCATCATGAATATTTTGACTGAAACATGATTTTAAGCATTTTTTCAAAGAAAATGTAATGATTCTCATAGCTATAATAGATAACTGTAACATATTTACATTAAAACTTTTTAATTTGATTTGAAATAGACTTTATACAAAAAAAAAGAAAATACCACATTATAATAAATAAATAAAACATTTTTGTATTCCCAAAAAAAGTACTTTGATGATAAATTTGCAGGTGCCCGTGCAAACAAAAAAAATTTACTGGAATATTGCTTTTTTTAAATTTCCTTGTAAAAACAATAAAATAAGGTAATTTGTTATAAGTTTTGTAATTTCTTTTTACGCACTTACAACTACAATTAGAGCCGCTGAAAACCCCATCCAATTGTAGGGGAATGTAAGAAATAATAAAAATCACTGTTTGTTGGTGTTTTCTCTAAGCTTTGATATCGTGGCAAATAAGACTTGAGTGTTTGTAATTCTCATTCGCTTTACAGTTTTATTTTTGTAATATCTTTAGCTCTTTCAAAGTCTTTGGAAAAACGTTTCCTAATGATCTGGCCTTAGCAACCAGTGAAATGCGAATAGGAACTAGTTTTTCCCCCAACAATAAATTTAAGTATCAATTTATCAATAAATATTGGGAATTTAGCACGTCATAATAAATAAATATAAAATATCTGCAATTATGTCGGGAACTTTATTATTAATGCTATAAAATCCTAATCTGAATTAAGCTAGAAAAAACCCGGACTTTTTTTGGTTAATTCTTTCAGAAGTTGAAGTAAAAATAGAGTGCGCATTTTATGTGGTACACTATGTTTGTATAAAAAAAATATGCATCTGAAATGTAAAAAAAGAATTAAAGAGTTGTTTTCATTAAAATTGATGCATTTTTTCCCATTTTTTTTTTGAACATTTTTTATAGCAATTTATTGCTTAAAAATTATCCTCTATTCTTCTGTCATTAAGAGTTGGCCACACTACGTACAAGTAAGTGGTATTACGACAAACAATAAATGGATGTAAATATTTATGTTTGTACTGTATTTCAGTGATATTAATCCTTATTTATATCACGATGGATTTTAGATAAAACCAACTTTTAAGTCGTTTTACAATAGCCTTCAACGAAATAATAAAAGCCAAAATGCATTTTGTACATAATTGAATGTGTTTGTGTCTGTTTGTATGTGAAGAATGTATGTATGTATGTGTGTTTAGAATGTAAAATATGACTTTGGATGAATTTCGTACATATTTATGTATGCGAACGAAATGGAAAATAATGCAAATATTTATAATATTTCCGGTATCCGGTTATTTAGTTTATGGGCAAATATGCATATGTAAGTATGTTTGTAGATAAACTTATGGAAGGATTGTGATAAGTAAAATTTTTGTATTTTCAGATGTTTTTCCAATAATTCTACTTCATCCATAAGCGTATTAAATTAAATTTAAAAAAAAACAGCAACCAAAATATAAGAAACTTATAATTTGTATGTGGGTTAAATTAAAAAGTGGTCCGAATTGTCCCACAAAGAAATTTTTTTTTCAAAAGATGAAAATTTTTTTTATCCTAGTGTTTTGTTGTGAAGCTAAAAAGCTGTGCTCGAAATTTTTAACTTTAATCAAATCATTATAATCAATGTTCAAAAATAATGCCCGTAACTTATACAAAAAGAAAGCTGGTCGTGTTCGCACCTAACATATATCAACGTCTCGCAAGTTTGCACAAATGGCAATTTTAAGCGATGCTAAAAGACAACGTACGTATGTATCTTTAATCATCTTTAATTAATTACGTAATTCGAATTCAAGAAACTAAAAGAAACAGAGAAGAGAGGTTTTCGTTAATTGAGTTTTTAAAGTAATACACAAAGAAAAAAAGAAAAGTTGATTTGAATTAAAAAATTTGTGATATTTATACAAAATTATGTGAATTAATTAATTAAAAAATTATTTAATTTAATTAATTTCAAATTAATTAGATATTGTTTATCATTAACAACATTTTCTGCAGTTGATTTAATTTTTAGTTAAGCCTGATTTTATTTTTAACTAATGGCTTAATTTAAAACCATTTATGTGTACTTAGTTCCAGAACTCAGCAGTATTCATATTGATATCCTTAACCTGCTCACTAATACAGAAGGTAACGGATATAACAAAATAAAAAAAAAACGCCACAAACTTTTTACTTATAAGTGCTTAACTGCACAGAAAGAAAAAACTCATACTAAATTTAATTGTTTTTTTCTTACTTTAGTACGAGACTTACTTAAGTATTTTTAAGTACAAATAACACTAAAACGTAGCTAAAATAATCTAAAATGAGATAACTTTCGAAAACCAATATTCGTATATATGCATATGTTTGTTAAAGTTTGTTGTAGAAACAACAACACTAAAAGAAGAAACAAAAATAGATTATTTTCATGTGTGAAAAGTAAATTAAGAAGCAATAATTCCCATATTCTATTTGTAAGAATTAATAAGTTAAATACATCAAACTTTCAAACTAGAATGATTACGGAAACCATATTGCGCATGCTGCTGGTGTATTATAATTAAGACTTCTTCAAAACAAAGGTTGTTTTGTGGGGTAAGCGTTTAGGTTAGAATCAATCTAATCTCACTTTAGGATTATTTCAAGTTCGAATCGAGATTAAACCGTCTAAGAAATTTTTGAATCAAGCACAGTTTGAGATTAGTTTAATCCCACTTTTATGTAAGTCAATCCTGTTTTCAGATTATTTTAAATACGCGGCATTTGAACAATCCATACTGGAGTCAAGGATTCTGTACTGGAAGTAAGGAAATCCCGCTTCGGCTTGATTTAATTACGGTTGGATTGATTTGCTTTTTCAGTGTACTCTAAGCATTTACTTTCTGGAAAACTTTTGGGCCTACTTAAAAATAAATGTGTTAGATAAAGCACTAAATTGCTTAAATGACAAGCCTGGTGAAGAGTCCAGCAATGAACACTTACTAATTATATGCATTATTTGATAAAAATACAGAAGTGTATAGTAACCCCAGTTTGCTCTATATCGATATAAACGTTTTAAGTATACATTTACTGCCAGGCCCACGATGTCGACAAGAACATTTCTTGCGCATATTTTTACTGAAAGCAATAATAAAAAACTGAAATTTGTTTTTGTTTTCAATACAAATATACGAAAGAAATATTCTTGTCGACATTGTGGGCCTGGGCCTTAATTATAATAAAAACGGAAAGTATAAGCTTAATTGCACAGAAATTTATTTTGGCAATAGTTGTATAAGTATTAAGTAGTAGTAAATATTTATTGAAGATAATTATTTCATTTACATTATTAATTTATATATAAATTGTATACAATTTCGTATATTATAAAGATTATACAGCTATGACAAACAGCCGTCAGCTAGATACATTGTAAAAAAGATATTAGTATCTTTATACATTAAAAGAATACAATAAAATATTATTAAAATTCTTGTCACTGAGTGTCCCGGTAGGCTAGCTGGTAGTGAGATACTCTATCAACGCCGGGGTTGCAGGTTCGATTCACGCTAAAGACTCTGGTTTCGTTCGTGCAGACAAGCGTGGAGCTGCGCGGGATTAGCTCAGGGAATTAACAATTTAAAAAAAATAATAAAAATTATTATTGGTTTAAAGTAATAAAGATTATAAATAACTTACTATGTTTTCCTATTCTGAATCCAAGCACCCATTAACCCATATCGTCCCAGCGATTTTTTTTTTCGAGTAATTTTAAAAAACTTTGTGGTTGATAGATAATTTGAGACTAGAAAACACGAATCTGAAGTCAAAATTTTTTTTGGATTTTTTGTTTCTGAGAAAAATGGTGTTCGATAAATCGAACGTTGGGCGCTATTTAGCATTTTTGTTTTATTGCTCCTATAGATTGTAAATATGGAAAACCTATGTTTTTTATGAACTTAAACTAATTCATTTTATTTAAATATGGTAAAATGGAAGAAGGCATTTATTTAAATAAAAAATATACAGTTGATCCTCGATTATCCGGCCAGCACAGGACCGGGCTGGGAGTGAATAATAAGGGTGATTCATCGGTAGGTTTGAATTATAATGTAAAATAAAGCACATAAATTTAAAAGTGAACCTAAAATTTTTATTATCGGTTAAAAGAACAATTTATGGCATTTACTGTTTGGAAATGATATCAGGCAAATGTTGGGCATGTTATTCCTGAAGACCCAATACATTGCATATCGCCAGAGAAAATAGTCCAAAGGTGTGATATCGAATGATCTAGGGGCCAATTTACCATAGCAAAACGAGATATTAAGTGCTCACCAAAATGATTCCTGAATAAGGTCATTGTTTCACGCGCTGTATGGCTCGTAGCGCCGTGTTATTGAAACCAGAGCTCACAGAGACCATGCGCTTGATTTTCAGGTCGCTCTACTGGAGACCTACTGACCCTGTTATCAAAAAAATGGTGCCGGTCCATTTACCATTTTGGCGAAAGTAAGGTTTGTAATTTCTTTAGATATTTCCAACGCGTTTGACAGAGTCTGGCATTGTGCACGTTTTGACAAGAAACTTATTGCATTTGGTGTCGGTGATAATTTGTCTCGTTTTATATCGAGTTTTCACAGAGATCGCACTACACGATTTGTTATAGTAGGTTTTCGTCAAACGAGTTCAAAATTCATTCAGGGGTGCCGCAAGGCTCCGTTCTTTCTCTTACTGTATTTATTATTTTTCTAAATGACCTCCTACATATGTCAAACTTTCAACCCTATCTACTCTTTTACAAGCCTATGCCATTAGTATTCACTTGATTATGGGCGAAGCGTATCCGATGTTGGTGCTATTAGGCAGAACATGAATGATACGCTTGGCCGACACCGATACCCGTACGCTTGTTCGTAATTCACGTTTTTCCTCAAGAGGCCATCCTTTTGTGGTCGATTGACCGGTAAATCGTACAACGCATTACAAGAAATTCGTTTTGTTGGCCGGACTGTTCGTATGTGGAATAACCCTTTTACTTTCAATAAGTTCAAGTCGAATATTCACAAGCACTACTCTCTCTTTCCACCTTTCCGTAACATAGTTCCATCACAATGCAATGCAATGTAAAACAACAAGGTGCGAGGTTACCATTGACGGTATTGTTCTGGTTTTCCTTAATTTTGAAGAAAAATGGGCCAGTGACTGCACTTTTAGCTACAGCTGCTATATTCACTTTACTACGTGCTGGATGTTGTCTAAAGGGTCGAGTATCATGCATACTGGACTCAAATTTGCGAATGATGTTGGCAATTGTGGTTTCAGTACGTCGATTAAGCGTACCCTAACTTCCTCGAATCGGACGAAAAACATTTCTCACATAACGCTGATTGTGCATAAACATTTTATTAATCAGCAAAAACAAAATAAATTTATATCCGTTAATTCAAATGCGTGAAAAATATATATTATGGTAACATCCGATGATTCAGTTAGCCTCTCAAAGAAAAAACCCAAAGTGATTTATAGTGCCCAGTGTTCGACAAATCGAACACTGCTTTTTAAAGTCAAATAACAAAAACACAATTGAAAAACACGGAAATTTTTTTGCTGTTGTTGAAAGCTTAATCGTTTTTCAATAGAACTACATTTTCACTTTTTTTATTTTTTTATAATTTTTACAAAATTTTCAGTTTTTAAAATCATGCTAAAATTAATATTTTTTCTTTCCCCTTGTTATAAAAGGAAGTAGCAAAGTGGGTAAGAACAATTATTTTTATATTTGTAGCGAACCACTTACAATATTTAATTGTTTAAAAAAATTTGTTCTTTGTCTTTCCTAAAAAGTGTAAAAAAAATTCAAAAACACGAAAAATTTACTGTTCGAAAAATCGAACATTGGGACGATATGGGTTAAGAATTCTTTTGACTTCATCTTCTGACAATACAGCTGTTGCAAAATATCTCTTTCGGAGAGGACATCTACCTAGGAAGTGTTGCACTGTTTCAATTTCCCTGAGATTACACAAAGTACAAAGAAGATCCGATGAAATATTTGTTTGGTTTTTACACAGTTTTGTTAAAAGAAAACTGTAAACAAATTTAAAAACAACGTGTTTCTCGGTTTGGGCTTAAAAAAATCTTTCCAAAACATATTTTTTCTTGATGCTTGACGGGCACTGAAAATTTTTATAACTCAAGAAGAATTAAAATGGCCTGGCAAGCCTTATTATGATCGTACCTTAAATTTTTCGATACCAATTGTTATAGGCAATTTTTGACAGCGGGAGATGGACTTATAGGAAACTTGTGGACCACTTATGGACAAAAATTGTGGAAATATGACATAATGAATTACATATTTAAAAAAAGTCTAAATGCCTGTTTTTTAGAACGCAAGCGCAAAAGTGACTCGTTTAACTTAAATTTAAAAATTTTTAAATTTTGTTCAAAAAGTCACAACTGGTCACTTTTGCGCTCACGTTCTAAAAACAGGCGGTAAAGGCTTTTGAATTATATACACAAAGAGGGTAAGCTTGGAAAATCATTATGATAAATTATAATGTTGCCAATTTTTTCCCTAATTAATCCCAAAAGAAAGGATAATTGTTTAACTTCTATATGTTGCCAAATGAAACATGGAAAATCCTTTTCACATAATTTAATTTGCAGTACCTTAAAATTTGCTTGTAATTTTTTTTAGACAATTTATCATTGCTAAGCCCCTAAGCTCATAATATAATTTTTTTTTGTGCGAACCCAATTAAATTTTTTAAATTTCGACGTAAGCTTAATAATATTCTGTACTTCAATTTAACTGCTCTTGGTCCTTTGAAATTCATACATATATGTAATTACATTCGTATATACGATACCAGTAAGAATGTTGTGGTTTTGACCATTTGAACAAATTTGTTGTTTAACAATTGATTTATGGCTTTGAATTTTTGAAATTTCAGTATCCTTGTGCGACATTACAAAAACCATAATGCGACAGCAAAAGTTGCATTAGCTTGCTTCTGCATGCTTGCAACCGTAAAAATATGCAAGTAAAAGCAACAAAGCCAATGGAAGAACTATGACGACAATGAATACCATTACGATGATTACACTGACTATGTTGATGACGATGGTAATAAATATAATGCAGATGATGATTAAATAGCAATGATCATCATTATGATTGTCATAAAAAAATAATGCTAATTAAGTTCCACACACTTGAATGTGTATAGTGCATAATTTGAGCTGTGTCTTAGGACGATACACCGCCCCCCCCCCCACAACCTAAAATTTACATATTGTATTATTTACTTGTTTCTGTACATGTTCATACCTATACATATGATTATATGAATATGAACAAGCATGTAGACATTTGAGAGGGAGTTAAACTTGTAAGCCTTTTAGAAGCAACCCTTTATCCTTGGCTCTGGTTGTGTTATTAATATTTACAAATGTATATATGAACATATATTAAATATACATGTGTAGCTCTTAAAGTTTTTGCAAGTAACTTTGGTACATATACAATATTCATTGATATGTTTTACATTCATTTAATATTACTTACAGTCTTTGCAAACAATATTATGAACGATAGTGAAACTTTAAAATATTCAAATTGTTTAACATTAAACACTAACATAAATAAGTTTGTTAACGAAAAAGTTTTTAATATAAAAGCAATAATAAATTAAATGACAGGGTCTATATTGACTTTTTTATCGAAATAATTATCGGAGACTTTATGGAAAATTATGATGTTTTATGGGCAAATTAAATTTGTTTTTTTTTTGTTATACTTCACCGTACGTCGCGAAAGGATCTAGTATGCGTTTGTCATTTTGTGGTAATATATAAAAATATGGTTATTCAATTTCTCTACCAAACTGTTGAAAATTTTTCCGAAAATATAATGGAATAGAATATAATGTGGTTGGAATTGACCGACTAAACTTTCTTTGGCAGACATTTTTCTAATATGTAAAAGCAGTTTGGTTAAATAAGTCTCCATCAAGAAGCCACAGACATGTTATGTTTGTCTGTAAATATGTTATGGTTAAATATGACGATAATTTTTTTTTAAATAGTTTTCTTGTTTTTAGCAGCTGGTCTTGTAGATACAATTGGTGCTCAATGAATGAAGTATATAAAACGGAGCATTTGTATGAACTTTCTTTACAGGCTCGTATTTTCAAAATTTACGATTTACAGAATATACCCGAATATGTTTAAAATTGTCTTTAAAAATAGTGGTGAGGTGACCATATTCAGGAGGTGACCATATTTTAGCATGTTTTTTTTTATGGGTGTATTAATAAAAGCAATGTTTCGACGGTATGGAGTCAATAAAACAATGCAAAGGACAAACGAACTCCCATAAGGATGTTTATTAAAAAGATAGTTTTATACAAATTTTGTCAATTGGAAAATGCTTGGAAAGAAAAAACCGTTTCAAATAAAGGGCACGCAACAAGCCCACATAATAATTTTTTTCAATTTACGCACATAATGAATCGAATGTGTCGAAATTTTATTTTCAATTCATATAATGAATTGTTTTGTGTTTTTAGTGGCAAATTATCTAAACCTCTAGCTCTTTAGTTGTTTTTAGCTTATTGACGTACACTTTTTCTTTTAATCAAGCCAAAAGAAAGAAGACCAACGGTAACAAATCACATAATTGTGGCGGCCAACAAACATTGCCACGACTTGCGATAAAACGCAGAATAGCCATTATTTCGTTGGCTGTTTGACAAATGGCAACACATATCGTCCAGGTCCATACACTCAATTGCTGGCCATTTGAAGTCTGTTATCATTTCGCAATAGCGAACACCATACACGGCAACTGCTTGGCTGACCACCAGCCCATTAACCCCACCAAACAGTCACTCTTTATGGATAACATTTCCTACTGACCCGGTTTGCTGAAATTTGCGCAAAATTCTTCTGATTTTATTTTATGCTGACCAAAAAATCATGAAGTGAACTTTGATGCATTTTTATTTGAACGCCCATTTTCGTACCTCTCCATGGTTGAATTTGTCAAACACTGAAACATAAAATTTTCACATTAAACTTGACGTTAAGGTGTGACTCACAATTGACATCGTGCATTAAGGTTGGACAACCCTTTATTTATTTACACCGCATTCCTTTCAGAATCTTTTTCGTTCAAAATAAAGGTCATGTATGTTCCTCGCAGAAAAATTAAATACCCAGACCCATTAACATATTTTGCTTATATTAATAAATCTAATAAGTTATTTCGAAAATTGAAATATCATTTTTTACTAAGTATAATAAGTATGGATATGGTTGTCGGCCATACACGTCCTTGTAAAATTTAATTTATTTCTTTCATTTCTAATAATTCGTGCAAATACTGTAACCTAGTAATTTCAAAGGCGTTTCAAATATATTTCAGCAACAACTTACCCACGTTTGTCATGACCTAAAATCCAATTAATCATTATTTTCCTCATTAGCCTTTAAATTGTACGAATTTATTACAATAATGAATATCCTGTACATAGGTGACAATAATTTAATTGATTCAATGAAACTTGTAGCAACAACTTTTTGAACTTAAACCACATTTCCTACTCACATAAATAAACATATATGGGCATTTCCATTTTGACGTGTCGTGATATTTGTAGCACAAAATGTAAAAAAATTAAATGACGAAGTCAAATTTGTAAAAAGGGTTTTTATATATACAAAGTAATGAAGTAGCTCTACATTCAGAAAAAAAATTACAGTAATCGACGCTAAGGATTTGCAGATATAAGCAAAAATCTGCCCTGGTGTGACGTTAAAAAAACGGAAGTGGGTTTTGATTGCATTACAAAACTGAAAAATACTGCGAATTGAGCAAGAAGTTTTGTACAAAACCTTTTTTAGTAAACTTAGAACTTATATAGATTTATTTTTCAAGCTATCAAATTTAAAAATCTTTGCTCGTTTTAAGGTAAATATGGGAATTTTCAGCTAAAAGTCTACTTTTTTTAATGTAACGCCAGATTGCAAATAAGGTTGTATTTTCGGGCCATGTTGTTCAATCGTTATCCCTTTTGGTACTTAATGTAGAGCTTGTTGCGCTTTACACCAAAATATAAAAAAGTAAACGATACATATAAAATTTTTTGAGAAACAATTTAAAATACTTCTGGCGTTACGTGACAAAAAGTAGACTTTTCGCTGGAAATGCCCATATACAGTGTATTTAGACACAATAATAATAACAACAACCATGAAATTAATTATGAATTATATATTCGGATATGCGATGTGTATGTATGTGTGTAAATAAATATAACAATAACTACAATTTGATAATTTATCATAACATAAGGACAAATGATGCATTATTTACACAATAACTATATCGAATGCATTTACAAGTACTTATATTTTGAAATATTCAATTATTATTGATTTTTAATTGATTTTACATTTCTAGATTTAACAATGGGATACCAAAGACTGTCTGGCAATACAAATCACAATAATGTTGATCAAAAACCAACACATTTACCACCGGGTCACTTTACACATGGCCATAGATGGAATGAGCCGTACTTTGACTTAACAATGCCCAAAAATATTACATCATTGGTTGGAAAATCTGCATATTTGGGATGCAGAGTAAAGCATTTAGGAAATAAAACGGTAAGTGAAATTATCACCATAAACATTATCTATCGCGATTTAGGATTAAATTACCATGTCAAGGTTAGAGGTTTTTTGATTTAAATAAATACTTTTTTGATGAGAAACATTAGATCTTCTATGGTGGCAAGATGAAATACTATTTTGACTCCGAAAGAGTTTTAAGGATATCTTATAATGTGCAGCCAGCAGTCTGTCATCTGAAAGGATGATAGAGTCAACAAGTTACAAAATGTGCGGATGAAATTTGACCGATTTATCGTCATTTTTAAATGACGCACAATAGCAGCAAAGTTTATATTTTAAGCTAGAAGTCCACACCACTCGTCCTATGCGTTTGAAACTTTCTTCAAGACGTAGTAGAAAGTAAAGTGATTTTTTTTGTGTAATTTTTATTAAATTTGATTTTCTTATACAACAAGGTACTTTATAAATTACAGTATTAGAATCTGAGAAGTTAACACATACATTGATTCATTTTTGGTAATTTTTTATTCATCGACTGGTACTTTTTGAACTTCCGTTGCTGTTGGACCTAGAAAGATAAATCTAAACATGCAAGGTCCTGAGTGAATGAGAATCTATAAGAGGGCTTTTTGGCACTTTTTTGTTCTTTAATTGGTACTTTTTGAATTACCGTTATTATTGGACATATAAAAATAAAATTCCTGAGTGATATGAATATATAAGGGAACTTTTTGGTACTTTTTTGTAATTCAACAGGAACTTTTTGAATTTCCGTTAGTATTGGACCTAGAAACATAAAATTACACACTAGGGCTTGAGTGAAAGAGGATATTTTTGCTACTTTTTCGTTTTTTAACTAGTACTTTTTTTAAATGTTCAATAATATTGGTCTTATTAACATAAAATCAAACCTGTAAGGTCCTCAGTGAATGAGAATCTCTAAAAGCGGTTGTTGGTACTTTTTAGTTCTTAAGCTTGCACTTTTTGAATATCCGTTACTATTGGACTTAGAAACATTAAATTCAAGATGCAATGCCTTGAGTGGATAAGATTCTATAAGAGGAAAGTTTTTGGTACTATTCTGTTCTTTAACTGGTACTTTTTGAATTGCTTTTAGTATTTGACCTACAAACATAAAATTAAACATGCAAGGTCCTGAGTAAATGAGAATCTGTAACAGGGCTTTTAGGTACTTTTTTGTTCTTTAACTGGTACTTTTTGAATTTCCGTTAATATTGAACGTAGCATTAAAAAATTTAACATGCAATGTCCTGGTTAGACAAGAATCTATAAGAGGGAACTTTTTGGTACTTTTTATTTATGAACTGGTACTTTTTTAATATCCCTAACGGATCAGTCCTAGAAAGATAAAATTAAACATGCAAGGTCCTGAGTGAATGAGAATCTGTTAGAGGGTTTTTGGTATTATTTTGTTCTCTAACTGGTACCTTTTGTATTTCCGTATTTATTGATTTTCGATTTTCGGTCTGCGGGCGGAGGGGCGTGGCAAAATCCAATTTTCATATTGCACCACCAATGACATCTATATAAATTGGACGATTTTCATTTAAATGATCGTCATGGTGTAACTTAGATTTATACGAAAAGAAAATTTTGCCCGCCCACTTTACGCCTACTTTTTTCAAATTACAAAAAACCAGAAAACGGATCCATCGATTTGACAAATTTTTCTTTCAAATGTTCGTGTTAATCCATTTTAAGTTTTATCGAAAGAAAAATTTACCACGCCTACTTTTCCGCCCACTTTTTCTATTAAGCGCATAAATTAAGCTTAGGTTTTTACGGAAAGAAAATTTTGCCTCGCCCACTTTTTTCGATTTACCTAAAATCAAAAAACTGCTCCATCGATTTGACTAATTTTTCTTTTAAATGTTCGTATTAATCCATTTTACGTTTTCATCCAAAGAAAAAATTACCACGCCTACTTTTACGCCCACTTTTTCTATTAAGCGCATAATTTGAGGACGGCTTGACCAATTTGGACGATTTTTTCTTTAAAATGATCGCCATGGTTTTTACGGGAAGAAAATTTTGCCCCGCCCGCTATTTTCAATTTACCTAAAATCAGAAAACGGCCCTTAACACCAAATAAAAAAAAACTAAAAGCATTGTCTATGCGCTGGCCTAAGATGAAGTAAAAAATATATATAATTTCCAATTTGCCTTAAATACATGCGTTTCTTTTTTGATTTAGCCCATATCTACACCATACGTAAGTTATTTTGTAAAAAAACTTTATGATAGGTATTCCATGGATTTTTATTTTAAAGGCCGTAAATTTCGTTAAAAGCTTAAACTAAATCGTGTGGTAATACAGCACAAATGTTTGCTTAGGGCCAGCAACGTCGACCGGGTCAGCTAGTATAATATAAAATTGTAAAGACACTGTCATACATAAATGGGGTGAAAAAGTATCAAAAATAATAATACGGGAAATTAACATTCTTTCATTTGCTTTTGTGTTTTACGAGTGGTTATATTGAACTTAGAAACTCAAAATTATAAGTGCAAAGTCCTGTTTGAATACATATCAACCTATGAGATGAAAAACTTTGGAACTTTTTTGTTAAAACCTAGGATCATAAACTTTGGCATATAAACATGTTCATGAAAGAAAAGGCCCGATTATAGAGTAGCGGGTAAAATGCTAGAATTTAGACAAGTTTACATCTAGAAAAATAAACTTTGGCATAAAAATATGTCCACGAAGGAAAAGGAGAAGCTAACGAAGTAGCAGGTTAAATGATAGTCCTAAATTAAAGTCTAAGTGTATCGTTCCAAATGAAAATTCGCCACGATATAACTGGATTTCACCCTAAATAGTCCCGCAGCACAGTCATCTACAAAGAATAATTTGAGCGCTCACCACTATATCCACCTTTTATAGTATGGAACACACAGAAATTCAAGGGTATCCCCACAAAGCTAATTAAAAAGATTTTGGTAAAACACAATACTCCAATACACAGCGAAATTAGTCCTCGAAAATGAAGGTAGATTGGGCATACATAACGCAGACCCTACGATTACATAGCAAGAAATGCTATTGGTTGGTATCCGCAAAGTAGTCGAAGAAAAGAACGTCCCAGGAATCACGAAACCAGTTAAAGCAGCAGACAGGACCAATTCGAACAAATTTGTTGAGGCTCTTTTTCCCTTGTAGGAAGCGAAGGATTTGATAAGTATATATATTTATTAGTCCAGTTCTCTTAACATTTTGTTTTCCTTAATGTCCTTTTGCTTTTAATAGTCCTACACAATAAAGGAAAATAAATAGAATCCTTAGAAAAGCTTTAAAATAAAAACAAATATAACTCATCTCTTTTCAGGAAAACGTGTGTACATGAGCTGTATAATTTATATATATTTAAGTCTTTTTGTACGTATATATATGTATATGCGGCTACGTACAGCATGTATCCAAAAGTATTTTCTCCATTATAATGAAGTAAATATCGTATTTTCTACATAAAGTTTAAGATAACTCCAATAAAAATACCATAACACTTTCGTTTATCCTTTTTCTTTTGTTTGTTTTTATTATCATTATTTACATAAGCTTTTGATTTATTTTGTTTTTTGCTATTCTTCTAATGTTTCTAACTAAGTAAAGACAAATAAAGCAATTGTTGTAGCTGAGCACTTTTTGGCATGTCATAAATTCATGTGACTGGAAACTGAAATATTTCAAATCTTACATTATTTTTTTTATGTTTCTTTTAACTTTTTTATGAGCTCAACATAAACGAAAAAATTTTGCAATAATTTTTGGAAATACAATTTACCAATTCTATTATGGTGAAAGTTTTTTCTTCGACTAGAAAATACGGAGAGGGTTGTTACAGCTACTTTGAAATTTATTACAAATCTTTCGAAAGTTTAGACTTTAACAAATGTTGATATTTTAAAAGTTGCAAAATTAAAATTATTATAATTCGCTTTGGTTTTGGTAAGTATAAATTACAAATATATGGGCATTTATCCAATGTCGAATGCGACGCCTTAAAAGTGAAAAAAACATACACCAAAACATTTTTTATTTGACAAGAGGCGAAACTTATAGCTCTTGAATAGCACTTTAGTTTGTGCTAAGGTTGACTTTGAGCAATTGTTCGTTTTCAAGATAATTAAGAAAAAACAAGGATTTGCATGCGACAAAAACAGAAGTCGCCTTTAAGGCAAACAGTTCAAACACTGATTTTAGCGAAGCCTAATGAAATATTTAAATGCGACCAATTGCATTGATGTATCTTAATAGTGATTTTTATTTGATTCAAAAATATTGTGTAGTTTACATTTTGTTCCATCATACTTTTATGTTTATGTTTTTACTTTTTATGTAATAAGACATGTGTAAAATGATTCTAAATTATTTAAAGTGCATTCAATATATTTATTTTCCGAACAAAAATTATAAACTTAAAAAAAGATCTTCAATAACGAAAAATACAAATATAATAATAGTGTTGCTAGTCTCAAATTAAGTTTTTTTTAATGGAATAAGCTGTCCTTGCTGCTTGTATTTGTTGGCGATCGCAAAAAAACATATTTTAAAACAATTTTTTTTTAATTTATGAAATTTACACTTACGATGTCGCACGCTACAAATTTAAAATAAGTACCAAGAGAAAAGCACTGACCAATTTTTTTTTATTAAATTTGCAACAAAATTATCTGTTTGTTACTAATATTTGATCCGCATTATACAAATACCCTCGACGCACTGATAACAAATGTTCTTTTTCAATGTCGCACGCTACATCGAAATATACGGTAAAGCAAAGAAAAGATTTGCCGTAACTGGTAATCGCATCGTGCCCTTTACATTTTTCTTATATTGTTTAAATATAAACCGAGATTTAAAAAGCAATTGTCAATGCATAATATTTCTCATTAAGATCATTAAGCAAACCAAAACGTGCCATAAAAATATTTAAAACAGAACTTTTGCACTTGTTCGAATTTGCATTTGAATATTTCAAAGTGTGTTATGAACAAATGTAAAATTGGTTTACATTATTGAAAGTTGTAGATTCCCTATAAAAATATGTTAAAACAACATACTTTTATAGATTTTGAATTTTTTGGCTGCGGTTGACATTTCTGTGGAAATGCCCATATATATTTTACAAAATAATGTGGGGTAAGATCAATATTTTCGGTTAAAAAAAAATTTCTGATCAATTAAACAAATTGACATGTAATTTAACATGGGCTTGCATAGTTTAGGAAATATCCTGCATACACCTCTAGACCCGTGCAATAGACTATCAAGGTAGCACACTAAAAAAGTAAATAAACTTTCAAAAAATAGTTATTTTCAGCTTGTGGAATTAAATATGAACTTTACACCGCAGAGAGCTCTTTTACAACACAGAGAACAGATATAAACACTGATTTGCTGTGAAACAAATATGGTATACTTGGTACTTAAGTTACTATGTGTGTACAAAACCGGTTCCAAATGGATAACATGCTAGGTGTTTTCAATGTAATTTATACATATAAGTCTTAAAAGTACTCATCAAACAAAAAAAGTACAAAATTAAAGTTTTAAAACAATCATTTTAAAAAAAATTATGAGCAGGCAAGAAGAGCATTTTAGACTTAAAGTAAGTAAACATTATTTATTCGACTTCTAGACAATGTTCTGGTGAAAACTGAACCTTGGTCAGGAACTTTATGATTTCGTCCTCTTCAAAATGGGTTGAAATAAACTCAAACATATTTATAAGCTTAGTACATAATAAGAAATACGAAAAACGAATATGTGTTGAAAGTTGTTCATCATTTGGGTTGAATGAGTTTAAATAATAAGTTTCTTACAGCAGAAAACACAGACCTCTCAATAACATTGTCATCTACACTAATATTATAAAGCTAAAAAGTTTGTATGTTTCTATGTTTGTAAGAGGTAATCTGCTCAACAAAATGAAGAATGGAAACTTTTAACAGATAAAGACTTTATAAGGTTACACTAATGTACTTAGGATAGTGTCGAGGGGTACTAAACCTCCTATTCTAACTCAAGTCTCGAAAACTAATAGAGTCAGAAAAAATTTTAATAATTTTTTTTTGATAAATTACTGTAAGTTCATATTTAATGTATGAAGATTCAATAAATAAAATTTTTAGAAAAAAAAAATACTTTTTTTCTTCAGAAAAATATGCGAAACTTATACTTTTTTGAAATTAGGCCCTTGTAGGGAGTAAATGGTAAAACCTGAATTGTGGTACTTTTTTGTCACCCAGTCTATCTTTTACACCAATTAACGTAAAACTAACATTATATCACGTTCGAAACTTATCTAAAAAATGCCAATACAAATGTGGTACTTTAAAGAAATTCGGGTGAAATTCTTAACTATTTTTGGTACTTTTTTTTACAAAGTTATTTTCTCCATTCTTTCGCTTATACGTTTTAAATGGGCTCCCACTACAAAATTTGAATTTTTGATACTTCAGTGGGAAGAAAAAAGTACCAAAAAGTTAAAAGAAGAAAAATTAAATTTCTTTCTATAGGTTTTTGGTTCTACAACTGGTAATTTTTTTAATTGCCGTTAATATGGGACCTACACTCAAAAGAAAAATCCATCCATCCGTACTAAAATCAATATAAAGCGGTATAAATAGTACGGATTTTCTTGAATCAAGTACAGAAAGATTGATTCAATTACGGATTTTCAATCGTAAAATACTTAAATTATCCATATTCAATCCCATTTTCGTAGTTGAAATAATCCGAAAATGATATTGATTTAAGTCAAACTAATATTGAATCAATTTCAAAAATCGCTTGACTCAAGTATTACTAAGTTTATTTTATTATAAATTCGTGTTTGAAAAAAACCAAAAAGAAATTAGAAGGAAAAAGTTATTATTATTGATTTGCTTACCCGTGTTACACCTTAAAGAATCATAAAACGCCAACATCATGTCCGATATGGTTCTTACTTTAGAAATCTTATGTACATATTTAGCCAAAAATAAAAACTAAATAAGAAGCAAATTTACTTTTCAAATTTACTTTTTGACCGTCTGGTCTGGTCTGGCCAGACCTTTTATTCAATGTGTATAGAAAATTAAATCATGGGTAAGCCGAAAAGTTAAACACAAGGAAAACTTAAATATTTTTTTACTTGATTTAAGAATTTTATACTTATTTCAAGAAATTCTGGGATTGATTTTCGAAAGTAATACCATTTAGGATTGTTTTGAGTTCGTTTTAGTGTTATTCGTACTTGAATTTTTGAGTACAACTCGTACTTAAAGTAATCACAAAAAACTTGATTTATCCCGAGTGTTTTTCTTTCAGTGTATAAACATAAAATTCAACATGCAATATACTGAGTGATATGATTCTATGGGGGAACTTTTTGGTGCTTTTTTGGTATGAAACCTGTACTTTTTGAGTTTCCGTCATATAGGGTGTGAGTGAATTAGAATCTGAAAGAGGGGCCTTTTGGTACTTTTTTTATTCTTTAACTGGTACTTTATGAATTTCCGTTTATATTGGGCCTAGAAACATCAAATTAAACATGCAAGGTCCTGAGTGAATGACTATCTGTAAGAGATATTTTTTTTGCTGCTTTGTACTTCTCTAACTGGTACTAACTTAGGATAGGGTTCAGGGCCGCTAAACCTCCTATATTCAGAAAATATTAATTATCGTTTAACTGGTACTTATTGAATTTCCGTTAATATTTGACCTAGAAGCATTAAATTAAACATGCAATATCCTGAGTGAATACGAATCTGTAAGAGGGGCTAATTAGTACTTTTTTTTATTCTTTAACAGGTACTTTATGAATTTCCGTTTATATTGGGCCTAGAAACATCAAATTAAACTTGCCAGGTCCTGAGTGAATGACTATCTGTAAGAGATATTTTTTTTTTTGCTACTTTGTACTTCTCAAACTGGTACTAACTTAGGATAGGGTTCAGGGCCGCTAAACCTCCTATATTCAGAAAATATTAATTATCGTTTTAGAAGAGATCTGTTAAAGCAAAAGGTTCCGTACTGAAAAGAAAAACAAAGCAATTTCAACATAAATACGCTGTTCATCCTTTATTCCGCCTACAGTCTATCTCTCCGCTCGACCGTCCCCTGACAGAATGAAAAAGCGACCAAGAACGGAGAATTACTGCCACTCTGAAAATATCTCACCAATTTTGATGAAATTTTAATTTAAACGAAGGGTTGTTTTTCAAAGCTGAGAATGTGAAGGGACAGATGAGCAATTTCAATTTTGATGAAATTTAAAACTTACGTAGATCGATCTACACAAAATTAAACAGGCTTTTTATTTCTTTATAGTAAATCAAAAATTCGTTCTGGGTGGGCAATTCCGCAGGAACGGATAGTTGTTTTATACTTTTTTCTCTTTTGAGAAATTTTTTTAGTCGTAATTCTATGTTAAAGGGTATAAAATCAAACTAATACTTCAAGTATACTCAAAATAGTACTAACCCTGTATTGTTATAGTTATCTTGTGTTCTCTCCATAATTATAAAAATCGTTGCGGACCACTGCAATTTCTTTTCTACGTACAAGCAGTTTCACTACATTCAACCACTTAAGGGCACTTTACAGTATTACACAAGTCTTACGTATTTTATGGATATCACAGCCCTGTCATGTAATGTTGTTATTGTTTTTTTGAAAAATTTCAAACAATATTAAGACCAGAGATGCATTTTCGTCAAAATACATAAGACTTGTGTGATAGTATAAATCGGACATTACCAGTTGCCTAAGCTTATACAAATCTCGTTTAAATTTTGTTTAAATATGCTGAGTATCTTGTATTGTTTGATCGCAATAGAACGTGTTCATTCATGCTATGCAACTAGGAGGATTTTAAATGCACCTTTTGTAATTTTTTAAAATATTTCCATCATCAAACTTTAACTCGAGTATACCTCTAGTATACCTTTGTTTAATTTAACACCTGAAGGCGTAGCCCTTTCAAACGGTGTATATATTTTCTAAAAATGTAGATAATTTTTCACTGTGTACAACAACATCACCTTCATACATACCCACATACATATGTATGAATAGTTTTAATTTACATAATCCTGAAATATCAAATGTGATAAATTATCTCATTTATTTATGCAAATACTCGACATGTTGTGTTAAATTTAGCATTTTATAGCACACATAAATTTAATGTGCAAATATAAGTGCATGTCTCCAAAATACAGCTTAATCTTTTAAGTGCATGTAAACCTTTGACTTTTAATTCTATTAAAATAATTGTAATGTATTCACTTCACTTATTAACACACAAATACAGTGTGTCGTACATACACCGACATTATAAAACTTTATTTAATTAACAAAGCAAAATGCAGGTTAAACAATATACTTAAAGAACTTGCCAGTAGGATTATGAGAATGTTTAAAAATAAAACAGCTATAGTCTTAAAAGGTAGATCAGAAGTTAAATTTAAATATTAACTATAAACTTTTCATTACAAACAAATATAGTAAACTGCATGATAAGATTATTTTAATTCAACAAACTTTGAACATCGTTTTAATACTACATAAAAAATTTAGTTTTTAATGAAATAACAAAATTTCAACGGGTGGCTCTAGTGCAGCTTACGATTTCCCCTTTTGGGGCATTCTATGAAAAAAATGTCACACTTAAATTTAAGGTGTATAATTTCCTCAAAATTTACATATAAAATATTTTACAAGATTTATTTATATTAAATATTTTAACCCTCTTAACCTATGGCATATGTTTTTTGTCGTTATCTTATAACTATAAGGAAAAATGGGTCAAGAGGTTCCTAAACAATGAAAAGCTTTTAAATTAAAAACCATTTAATAGAAGAAGACGGTACAAATTGTTGATACAATGCAGCCAAACTCGAGATATGTTGAAGGTAGCAATTGCCGGATATACTACAAAATATTATTGTGCGTTGTCAAATAAATGATGATTTTAGAATTGAAGGGTACAGAATACGTAACACATATGAGAGCAGTCGAAGGCCAACATTTTTCTTGCTGCAGGCTCTGCATGAATTGTATAATGGATGATGGGTGCATCTTTAAAATATAAAGTCATTATTAGGGTGCAAATTCATGTTTTTTGCCGATAGTCTAAGATCGTTGCGGACCAATTATCTTTACGAATAATTAAATTTGCGTTGAAATGGCATCGATTTGTTTTTTGGTTTTAAATGCATATTTTAACATTTTTGGGGGATACGATTTTTTAATTTACTTATTATAAAAAAAGTTTTATAAAAAATTTTCATGTAAACAAAAGAATCTTTCTTAAAAATTTTTTTAACCTTTGTCCGGCGGAAGAGGTACAATTGTACCTTTTTCGTTTTTAAATTGCAATAACTTTTTTTTTGTTAATACTAGATATCTAAAATTTTCTGACATCTCTAAACTTTTATTACGGATTGCATATTTGAAATTAAAAAAAAAAGATTCGATAATATTGATTTATTGGTTTCACACGGGAAAAAATATTTTTAAAGGCTCCTTCACGTGTTGCAATTTTGAATGAAATGTTTGAAATGTCTATTAGTACCCTTACCATCGCAGCCAGTATTAACAATATGGGACCCCTGGCTAGATGCTGTAGAATACTATTAAAAAGACTTTGATCAATTTAAGAATGTTATTAAAAAACTTGTTGCTACACGCAGAGAAAAAACATGGTTGGAGTATGGTTAAAAAAAATCATATTATGGTCCCTGCAATGGCAACAAACAAACTTTTGTTGTTTTAAACAAAACTTTTATCACGATTGATAATATTTTGTTTCTATTTAACAATAAAGTGTTTACCTACCATGAAACTTCATATATGGTTGAATTCAACAATACATTGTTTTCATAAAATAAAGCTACAACAATACACTTAAACATATTATGGTAACCTATACCATATTATTATCACAGCAACCATATTATGGTTAAATTCATCCACCCAAAAGCTATAACCATATTATGGTTGCTTCCGACCATGTTATGGTTAATTTTTAATAACAATAATACGTTTGAAATTATAATATTTTAAAACATTGTATGTGTAACTTTAAAATTTAAATAATATGTTTAAAAAGCAACAACATTCTGGTCGTTTGCCTTTTACTTGGTTTGCTTTAAATTCTCATTCATTTTATTTTAATTATTGATTAAAACACATTAATTTCCGTAGAATAAAATAGTAGAAAAGAAAAAATGGTAATGAAGGTCGTCACAGGTTGTAATATGAATGAAAAGGGGATTTTTTTGTAAAAGTGGAACAAAACACCTATCAGGAATAAAAAATTAAATAAAATTATAATTTGACACTAGAAACAAATAAAAAAAATTGATGAAATAAGTGACCATAATATGATTAACATTAACCATATTATTGTTAATTCTGACCATAATATGGTTACTTTTGTCAAAATTCAGAGAAATTTTGACCATATTATGGTAAACTTTAAACATAATATTGTTAGTTTTGATCATTATTATGGTTGATATTAACCAAAATATGGTTAATTATTACAACATTTTTGTTGATTTTAACCATAAACTGCAAACATAAAATTGTTAAAATCCAACCATAGTATGTTGCTCTTATAATATGGTTACCTCCAACCATATTTTTTTTCTACGTGTACGGATGCTTATCTAATCAATTTGCATTATTATTTTTCAACTACGGATTTATTGGCGAATCAAACACTAAATTGGAGATATTTACTTCATTTAATAGTCAGGTCAAATTAATTAATATTGCAGAAAGTAAAATTAACAATGTGGCAGGAAGAATAGCCCAAAAAATTAAAAAAAACTTCAATACGTTTTGCAAAAAATGTATAGGATTTCAAAAAATTAAAAAAACAAATTTTGACCATTTTAAAACAGGAATCAAATGTGTGATCAGAGTTAGAAAATAAATGAATTGGCACCCTTCAAGTATGCTCCCATAACTTCAGTTGACGTTGAGAGATCCTTTTCCATGTACAAAAGTTTTTTGCGTCCGAATAGGTTTTCTTTTGATTATAAAAAAATGATGTATTTGTTTGTGCACTATACAATGAACGTCGCAACTTTCGCATGCAACTTTTTGTTTTTTAGCAAGAGGTGTAGGGAAGAAAACGGGATTGAAAAAGTTGAAAAAAAGCTTGAAAAAACTTAAAATATAAATGTGAAAAGAGTTTCGTAGCAACTGCTTTAAAAGAAAATAGAAAACAATTCGGCATTAATTGCATAGTCTAAAAATATTGTACCTTTAAATAACAATAGACTGATTTTTTGTTTTAAATAAAATTAAAAAAGATAAACCGGGGAATGTAAGATGAGATAAAGCCACTGTTTATTGTTGATGTTGTTTTGTTTAAGCTTTGATATTGTTACAGGTAGAACTGTTGCTATAAGTCTTATACGTTTAACATTTTTATTTGGTTTAATACCTTTAGTTTTTCTAAAATCTTTATGGATGAAGTTTCCTGATGATCTGGCCTAAGCAACCAGTAAAATGCGCATAGGAATAGCTTATCCCATCAACAATAAATTTCAAGTGTTTTTATCAAGAATAAAAACTGGGAATTGAGCACGAATAACAAAAACTTTTGAAATTAAAAATTTTGTATTCCCAAAAATTGAAATTACTTTTTGATAATAAACAGGCGGGTGCACGGCCTAAAAAACACTTAATTGACAACATCTTTTGTAAGTTGTTGTTGTTTTTATTTTGTTTTTCTTAACCTACTTACAACTACAATTAATGTTGAGAGAATTTCAACTAATTGTAGCGGGGAATGTAAGATGAGATAAAGCCACTGTTTATTGTTGATGTTGTTTTGTTTAAGCTTTGATATTATTACAAGTAGAACTGTTGCTATAAGTCTTATACGTTTAACATTTTTATTTGGTTTAATATCTTTAGTTTTTCTAAAATCTTTATGGATGAAGTTTCCTGATGATCTGGCCTAAGCAACCAGTAAAATGCGCATAGGAATAGCTTATCCCATCAACAATAAATTTCAAGTGTTTTTATCAAGAATAAAAACTGGGAATTGAGCACGAATAACAAAAACTTTTGAAGATAAACCGATTTTTTATTGATGATGTTAAAATTTTTAGTGCATATTTTTTATTTTTTTTCTGCATATTTTGGAGTTTTTAGTGCATATTTATGCGCATATTTTTGATTTTTTGGTGGATGAATATCTTATCCCTAGTCATTAATGAACACCAATTCAAATTTTGTAAGTGAATTTGAAAAGAAATATCTATCAAAAGGAATAGGAACCAAGAAACTTAGACTGTTGTATCATTCAAATTGAATGGGTGTTAAAGAAAATGAACACAAAAGGGATTCAAGAGTTTAAGCGTAGAGTGCCACAACAAATTAAAACGATATTGATGTGGCTAGATATTTGTTTCGAAAATAAGTTTAAGTTGTGTTTTTAGCATATTTATATAAACTTTTTAAATACGTGATTAAAGTTTTTTATTACGGCTAATATGTCAGTCCATATTCTATTCCGCATACGTAAGTTGAATAAATATAACTAATATTTGGCATCAATTACTTATATAGCACAAAATTTGGGTTTTAAGTCCTCAATAGACAATAGACAAAAAAAAATTAAATGCTTAAAATTTGACTGGACATAAACTTGAGTTCAAAGGTATTTTTAAATGCCTTTCAAGTTTCAAAATATTTTACTAATATTCACTTGATTTTTAATCCCCATTTTACTGGAGAGCGCTATTGAAATAAAGTGTAACACAAACTTGAATTTCGAACTTGAATACCAATTGTTTTGGACTCGATTTTTAGTAAAATTGCTTATTGGGTAACATTAACGTTTTAAGAATTATTTATTACAATTTAAAGTATTGAAATTTTTTCTCCTCATTGTGATTTAGTTGACTGATCGGAAATATAGTCTGCTACAAAATATCATTAAAAAAATGTATTTTTCTTCGAACTTAAAGGACCTTAAAATTAAACCACCCTTTAAAAAGAAATACGGAAAAAATTGACTGCCTACTCCTTTTTTTTTTTTTTAACGATAAACCAACACTCAGGGGATGCCCCCTATATATGCAGTACAATCGACTACAAACGGATGTGATCCACTGGATGAGCGATTATTACGAAGAAATACTCGGGCGGGTGGAATAAGTTCACTTATCTCAGTGGAACACCTCCCATGGTAATATCGATAGAAAAGTGTCACACAACCCACATTCCGACGATGCTCCAATGAGTCAATAGAGTTGGATACCCTACTGTCATTGATGCGCTTCACCGCCCTCCTTTGTACACGGTCCAGAAGGTTCAAAATAGACTTTGAAGCCCTGCCCATATATGGGAGTTGTATTCCATCTTCGGTCGGATATAGGTGGTATAGATAGTAAGGAGATCGGATGAAGTGAAGTAAGTCTTGCACCGTTTTAAAAAACCTTAACACTTGAATGCTTCCTTCGACACTTTAAAAACGTGTTTATTCCAGCCGACATCGCACTGTATTCTAATGCCCAGAACATCAAGAGTATCCGATTCCTCAATATCAATGCCACCCATTAATACAGATGACATAGTTGGTCCCACGGCCCGTCTGTGGGTCAACATACAACATTGGCTCTTGCGTGCATTTAATTCGACCCTATTCGCTTGACCAAACTCAGAGATTGTAGCTAGGTCCTGATTAAGAGTGTCATTCATATTTTGCCTTTTGCCCCCAATTTCAACAAGGCTTGGCCTATGATCGAAAGAATATGAATGACAAGTGTTGCTGCCATCTGCAAAAGAGTAGATAGGATTTGAAGTATGACCAAGAAGGTCATTAAGAAATATAAGAAATAGCGTAGGAGAAAGGACAGAACCTTGCGGTACCCCTGAATAATTGTAATGTATTCACTTCACTTATTAACACACAAATACATTGTGTCGTACATACACCGACATTATAAAACTTTATTTAATTAACAAAGCAAAATGCAGGTTAAACAATATACTTAAAGCACTTGACAGTAGGATTATGAGAATATTTAAAAATAAAACAGCCATAGTCTTAAAAGGTAGACAGAAGTTAAATTTAACTATTAACTTTTCATTACAAACAAATATAGTAAACTGCATGATAAGATTATTTTAATTCAACAAACTTTGAACATCGTTTTAATACAACATAAAAAAAATTTAGTTTTTTATGAAATAACAAAATTTCAACGGATGGCTCTAGTGCAGCTAACGATTTCCCCTTTTGGGACATTCTATGATGAATCGGCGTAGAAAAAAATGTCACACTTAAATTTAAGGTGTATAATTTCCTTAAAATTTACATATAAAATATTTTACAAGATTTATTTATATTAAATATTTTAACCCTCTTACTCTATGGCATATGTTTTTTGTCGTTATCTTATAACTATAAGGAAAAATGGGTCAAAAGGTTCCTAAACAATTAAAAACACTCAGGGGATGCTGAAAAACGAATTTTCCCTATAATGCGTTGTGCGAAACACAGGACAATCGACTACAAACGGATGTGATCCACTGGATGAGCGAGTATTACGAAGAAATACTCGGGCGGGTGGAATAAGTTCACTTATCTCAGTGGAACACTCCCCATGGTAATTAAATTAAAAACAAAATTGTTGATACAATGCAGCCAAACTCGAGAGATAACCACCCTTATAAAGAAATACGGAAAAAATTGAGTGGCTACCCCTGTACTTGGGTATATGTTGTTGGAGTAAAAGTTTGGTTTAAGGACTAGAGTTATTGTTTTCTGCAAAAAAACTGACCTAAAAATTACAAAAGAAAAATTACTTTGCTTTTACAAATTTAAATAAAGTCCGAAGTTGAATTGGTAGTGCAAATTTGTTTTTTTTTTACTGATACGAATTACTATCGAATATCTTTAGTCAGGTTTTTTAATTAATCGCACAAACCAGGACTGATTATACCCAGTGTGAGTCGTAATGATTAGAGCACGATTTCTACAGACGGGCACATGCGGAGAAAAAGCATGGTTGAAATATAGTTAAAAAAACATATTACGGTCCCTGCAATGGCAACAAACAAACTTTTATTGTTTTTAACTTTACTTTTTGTGCGATCGATAATATTTTGTTTATATTTAACAATAAAATGTTAAAATCCCTTGAAACTTCAAATATGGTTGGATTTAACAATATAATGTTTTAATAAAATAAAGCTACAACAAAGTCACGTCTAATTAAATTCATCAATCCAAAAGCTTTAATCATATTTTGGTTGTCTCCAAACATGTTATGGTTAACATATAATAACAATAATATGTTTGAAATCATAAAATATAAAATTTTAAAACATTGTATGTTTAATTTTAAATTTAAAATAAAATGTTTAAAAGCAACAACATTACGGTCGTTTGCTTTATACAATAGTTAAATGCTTTTCAATTACATACTTCCTTGGTTGGCCTAAAATTATCATTCTAGTATGAATGTAAAACAGAGGAATTCTTATGAAGGTCTTCAAAGGCTGGAATATGATTTAGTGGGATTGGATTGCTTATAAAAGTGAAATAAATTATAACTTGACACTTTTGTAAAATAAAACTATCGCTTGAGACTAAGTAAACAAATTGAAAAAATGGAAGAAATAAATAACCATGTTATAGTTAACATTGACCATATTATTGTAATTTTCTGACCATAATATGGTAACTTTTGTCCATTGTGACCAATTATATGGTTAATATTGACCAAAACATTGTAAATTTTGACCATATTATAGTTGATTTCGGGCAAGTTTGTGTTAATTTTAACCATTATATGGTCATATTTAACCATAATATGGTAAACTGCAAACATAAGCATTGCTAAAATTCAATCAAAGTATGTTGCACTTTTAATATGGTTAACACCAAGAAAGATAATTTTAGCCTTTTTAACTAGACTTTCTTCTAAAATAATATTAATTGGATAGAGACTGCCGATATGGCAACCTACACCCATATTGTACGAATGTTGCTTTTAAATTTAATTATTTATATTGTTTGGAAATGTTATATTTTGTAGTAAATTTTGTATTTTTGAACCAAATAAATGGGAACTTTATAACGTGTCGGAAAACAAGGAAAGTGTTTTTATATCGTTAGAAGTGATTTCATTTTTTAAATATTAGTGCCTTTTTTATCTTCTTCAAGCTTTTATAATATCACTTGGCTGATTTTTTGCGCAAAATCCCAAAGCCACTACATACACTGCATAACCCAGAAAAGCAATCGGCGTTCTCTCGGGTAACATCAGCAAGGTGTTTGGATCCTTGGCTTATATTCTGGAGCTGTTGCCCAAATCCACCCCCTAAATACAGTCCATACCGCACGAAACGTATCGTCGTTTCATCCGGACCAACATAACACGTTCCCGACTTGACATACAAAATGAATTTATGCGAAATGTTATGACAACATCTGTATTTCGCCACTGATTCTGTGTTAGTTTTTGGTATTTTGTCGTGTAAATAGAGAAAATAAAGGCTAAAGCTAAATCCTTTTCTCTAATGTTGAGCCGGTTTAAAGTGAGCGTGTTTTTAACGGACGGGCAAATGGGCAGAATGAAATAGTCCTAGAATTACTTAAAGATTAATATTAATTAGTGTTACACACAGAATGATAAATTTAATGCTGCCTCATTTAAAACTAGTGGAGGCTATAACAAGTAAGCCACTACAGACAGTCAAGCACAATCATATACTAAGTTACTCTATACCACTGGCTGGACCCTACTTTTAGTTTGAAACCATGCCTGTCGTTTGTGCCGATTAACCGTTATTTTACCGATTTTGTGCTCCTTAATTATCAAAGTGCCGGTTTGGTGATTTTTGCTCAAAAAATTCCGATTTTTTGATTAAAACTTAAAAGACTATTACTTTTTGTTTGTTTTATAATAATCAGGAAAACCAAAAATATGCAATTGCATGTTTTTCCTTGTGCGACCAATAAAGGCAAAACAATATATTTATCCGTTTTAGAGCATTTTATTAATTTTGATTTGTTAGTGTATATCTTTGCATATTTTACCGTTCGCAGCATTTTTTGCATAATTTTGTTAAACGAGCCTTTTTGCAGCATTTTTTTAAGTTTTAAGCGCATATTTTGCCTTTTTGAGGCATATTATGATACATTTTTTTAGATGCCTGCAAAAGCTTTCGCAAAATTTTGACCGTCCGAATGGTTGCCTGCCCATGTTAATTTTGTGCGCATAGTACAAGTTGCAATCTTGTAGATGATAATTTGATAAAATTTGATAAATACATTTAAATTGTACTAAGAACGAAGTTTATGTCAATGGTATATACCCAGTAAAAACTTCGTTTACTTTTTCAAAATGAATAGCTTCTTTAACTCATTATTTAGCAGCTTTCTTCTATAACTACATCTATAACTACTTTCTTCTGGATGTATTAATGTAAAAAATTAATGACTTGCTTTTGAATGCGTTATTTTTGGGACATCCCATATAAAATTCATTGGTTCTTTCAGTAGAATTGTAAGTAGTGCTCTTATGTTTTTCTGATTACTTAACACATTATTTTGTAGGCGAAGTTTTTACTGGGTAACTTTACATATTCCCCATAAAAACTTCTTTCCAAATTAGACTCTTTATGTCCGTAAATTATCTTATTATGTTGGCATTAAGATAAAATACGCCTCAAAAATATTTTACGCAAATTAAATTATTTTCGAATCAATTCACATCTGCCCGAAACTCTCATCTATAAAAACCTTTAACTTCCTTTTAAATGTTAACGTTAATAAACAATTTAGGGACCGTCCCTTAAATCCCTTTAAGAAAAAAAATCTCATATGGATGTTCAAATCTAGATAGTATTTGGCACAAATAACTCTTATATGAATTTAAAACTCTAAACATAACTTTGTTTTTTTTTTTTGAGCCGTTGTTGAATATTTTGTTTTTAAACTAGCAATTCTTGAATTTTTTGGGGCATATTTTTTAACAATTTTCAGGGCAAATTTTCAAGTTTTTACTGCATATTTGATGCGCATAAAACGTGTTCTTCGGAATTGATTTAAGGCCTTATTAATAAACAATACATTAGATTTATTAAACGAATTTTCTATGAATGTGTGTTTAATAAAACTTTTATGTATTGATAAAACTTTTTAATGATTATGGGATTGAAAAATTTTTTTTTGGAATAAAGTCCGATTTTTTAAAACTTGTACTTTTTAAATATGGCTAACTAGACACAGCCAGCCAGAAGAAGGCACAGACAGACATGCTTAGATCAACTAAAAGGTCTATACCTAATATTTGCTTGTGCTTTATAAACTTCGCACTTATGGTGGCGTTGGGTATTAATAAACTTTTTGAAATGTTCAACTTTTTCTTTTCACCTTAAAACTTTTATTAGCAAACCTTAAAATATTTTGCTAAAAGACACAGCCTTTTCCATGAATAAAAATTTTTTGCTTTATTTTTCTAAAGGAACCAATTTCTGACTTACCTTTTTGTTAATGAAATAGAATTGATAGCTGAAGGTTTTACAAGGCATTTAAGAACGAGTGCAAAAGAAAGAAAATAAAGAAAAGGAGAAAAAGCAACTGAGCTTTCAAAAGAAACCTAACTCTTTGATTGAGTTTTAAAAACTGTCATTATTTTTTGTTGTACCTCTACACCTTATCCATATATAATTTTAAGTGTTAACATTTTGCATACTTTTTTTAGTTCAATTAAGATTTTTTTTTACTCTTTTAAAGGATTAAGTTTTTGTTTTAGTCTACAATACAATTACGTAGCACTTTAGGTGAGCACACCTGTCACTTAAAATATTTAAGCTATTTCCCAATAGAACCACCCCCCCCCCTCACCCTCCACCCATCACAAATATATAGTTTACGAATTTTAATCACATTTTGCTATCTTGAATTATTTGCTCATTATAGCTATTTGAAGAAATTGCTATTTTAGGAGCAACTAAACAAATTTGTTTTGAAACAAGTTTCAATTAGAATTGCAGATGAGAAGAAATCGCAAGGGTTTGTTTAACAAAAGAGGAAAATAACGAAGAAAAAAAAGGATTAAACGAATTACAGAAGGTGTAATTAAACGTAAAAAGCTTAAAACATTCAAGATAAATGCAAATACCAGGTATTTTGAATATACAAAAACCTACACATTTTTTCCAACAAATTAAATTATTTCTGCTCAATCAATTTTGTTGTGATTTAATTTAAAATAAAAAAAAAAATCTAAGACAAACGAAAAGGATAGAAAAAACAAAAAAAAAAAAAAAGAATGAAAGAAAGAATAGTCGGGCAATCTCAAACATTAGATACACTACACCTAGCACTACATTTTTAGTGCAAAATTATTGCATTTAATCTAACTTTTACACTTTTGATGAGCAATTTTTTGTATTAAATTATTGTTTAAATACCACTTAAATGTTTGCCAAATAATGCACCGCTTTTGCATTATACATAGTTAAAACACATCATAAATTGAACATTATTATTGAATTAACACTAGAAATATTGTGCACAGGAAAATTTCATTATTTTTTGCTTTATCACCAAAACATATTTTGAACAATAAACTAAAATAAAACATGAAATTTAAATAAAATTTGAAATTTAGTTTAATATGTTTTAGGTGGCTTCAGTCATATACTTTACGCCCCAATGAGTCCTCCAACAACCATATTTTAGCGTTGCATCCGATCATGTTGTGGTTAATAAAAACTTTAAAATGTCTCTGTAGAGGTCCCTAACAAAACGCCACTATTTCACTTATTAAGTTTGTATGGCTTTTTTTACCTAATACTATTAAATCTCTGTATTTAGTTGGTCTATCTATAGACTCCTTAACTTAACTTAACAATAATTTCATGATTACCCGGCGCTTTACATAGCCTATAAATCTTTGTAAGTTTTCAAGTGAGCGTTGCAGCTTTTATACAAAACGTTATATCTGGAGATAAGTTACAGTAACATTTTTCAAATTAAAAAAAAACTATTTTATCAATACACAACAAATAGCAACAAGTGGGCGGGGTTGGAGAAGTGGGCGTTGCTCAAAACATGTTTCCTTATATCTGAAGAATAATAGTAGAACATTTTTCCAGATTTGGTACATATAGCTGGGTTAACAATACTCAACCTCCCAAAACGAAGCCGTTTTTGATTGCTGTCTATCTGGAATATCGTAAATGTTCTACAATTGGTACAAGTATCTTGGTTATCAATACACAACATCCGAAAAAATGTGTGCGGGCTTGGAGAAGAAGGCGTAGCTCGAAATAGATTTTTTTACATCTGGAGAACAGTAACAAAATTATTGTCCAAATTTGGTGCACATAGCTAAGCTATCAAAACACCACCACGCAAAAAATAAATGGGCTGGATTGGAGAGGTGGGCGGGGGACAAGCTAGAGTTCTGTATGTGTGGAGGACGGCAATAGGTAAAGGTTCCATACTTGCTATAAATACGCAATATTAGTCAAATAATTGGCGGAATTAGATAAGTGGGCTGAGTTAAAAATAAAAATTTCTATCTTGGGCCCTGCTCAAAAACACATAATATTATGTTGACGCAACCATATACCAACATTAGGTTCCGTTCTCCGCTATTCAAATATAAAAGTAAGCATATTTAAAAAGATGAACAGCATATTCACAACAAAATATGTATGAGTCTGAGCAGACCACATGTTTTTTAAATATGATGTGTGTCGTAAAATATTAGTTTCCTTCTATAATATTTTCCTTTGAAAATTTGTATACTCAACTAAATTATAGGGTGTACCTGAAATGGTCTCTTACTAAGTGTTCAATATATAAAAATGACATTTCATATTGAAAAACTTCCGGCCAGACTCAAGTATTTATAAGACTAAAGCTAAGATCCCACTATCGGCGCAATGTACCAATTTTTGCCTTATTTCATGAGCCGATAGTGTGAACGGTCAAAATTTTTTAATATGCGACAATCTGTGCCGAAATTGTGCTGACTGTGGACAATCAAAATTAACCTTGATGCGCCGATAATGTGAACACACTTTTGCACAATGTGGAGCAATCAAATTGTTTAATATGTACCGATTTTTATCGGCCACTTGTGCGCCGATCACAATCGCCAATCACCGCCGATACAAGAGATGGCAAAACGAAATTTTTAAATTGCACCGCTGGATACAAAAAATTTTACTTTTTTGAGCTATTGTACCAAAATTACATTTGTTTTATCTGTTATTTATGTTTTAAAACTGTAAATAGTACATTTGTACTGTTAAATGAAAGAAAACAATTCGCTTTAACCAAAACATTGCAGTTGTATCGATGTTTCCATCCCTGGTTTGTAAACAAACATCTATTTACAAAACAACAATTACAAAAAAAAAAGAACAAGTGCAGTAGGTTTGAATAAAATTGAATACCTTTTTATTATAGATTAATGTATTATTTAAAATTGTTAGAAAACATTAGGAATATTCAGACGGAGAATTTTGCGAATTTGTAAATAAAAATTATGTCTGCCAACAACAAACATATGATTTCATTTGCCCAAATAGCACGATAGTGTGACCGCATTGTACCGATTATTGTGGCAATTGAGTTCTGGCCGATATGAACCGAAAAAATTGTGACAATGTGCGACGATAATGGGACTACCTAAGAATAAATTGTGCAATGTTTTTAAATGTGCGCCGATATAGCACGATAAAAATCGTCACAGATTGTGCTATTTGAGCCGATAGTGGGATCTTAGCTTAAGTGTTAAGTATAAACCTTACAATTATAAAAGTTTTTAGCTATTACATACAGCCTTTTCAGCGATTTCGAACGTTAACGTTCAAACAAATTTTAGAATTTTGTTTTTGTTTTAAATGTAATTTTCTATGCGAACGTAACGTTCGAAATAGTTGAACAGGCTGTTAATAACAGTTCAGCCTAGTTTATACCCAACAAACTTTATAACGCGAATTTAGCACCAGACGTATACAAATCATTTTTGATTTTAGAAAATAGATGTATAAGTCCCATAAATTTGCAGGGTAATCTTAATAGTTGCTTACTTTTCTTAACAACTCAATACTGCAAATTTATAACAATCACGTTCCAAAAAAAAACTATGATAACCAAAAACAGAATTAGGCCATGGTTTAGAAATGAGACTAAATTTGCTAATAGAACAACGTGACCATCAATAGCACTTGTGGGAAAGGTATAAGACACCTGAACTACAATGTGATAAAAAGGAAAAGGATTGTCTCGAAGATGAGACATGATAAATCTTTATGTTATTACTAGCTGTTTTATCCCGGCGCTACTCGGGATTTCCCAAATAACAATTAAATACTGGCGAATTTTGTTAATATTTTGATTCTAGCGCTCTACCAGGTCAAAATGTTAACAGGAAACTAATTTTTGTTTAGCAAATATATCTTGTGAATTGCGGCCTAATCGTACATTAAAAAAATTATGCGCTACGCAATAAAATAAACAGAGATGCATTAAAGTAAGGGGAGGAACTCTCAACAAGTTTTATAAAAGAAAAAATAAAAATTTCAAGTGCTACGGTATTCCCTTACCACGAAATAGGTTTGTGAGTATAGCGATTGACTTGGAATAGTTTCCGGAATCGATCTACGCTATCCTTCTATCTGGTTTTCTGATTGTGCTTTCAAGTCAATATTGTATGCAAAAGTTCGGTCACAACAGTTAGAGATAATTTGATGGATGTGAAGTCTATTGAAAATGATGAGAACTAAATTTCGGAAAGTTGCTTGTTTGGGCGCTATAAAAAATAATCGATTGCTTATGCATAATATTATGTTGTAACCTAAATCACCTTACAAAATTTTATTGAAATTAGTTTCAATCAGTGTTCGAAAATAAACATTAAATATTGCTTCTTAGTGTTCGGATTGGTAGATTTGTGGCAAACACAAACGCTGATGGTGAAAAAATCATTAAAAAAATAAGCTTTTCCTGCTTGTCATCCTTCGAACAAAAAAAATAATGCTGTTCTTATCCATATCAACAAAAGATGAGAACATTTAATTCCGTTCGGGTTTTTTTAAACCAAAAATTGTATTGTGTTCGGTTCAGCTCATCATTTGCAAAAACAAAAAAAAAATACAAACAAAAGCTAAAAGCTAGCAAAATAATTTTAAACAAACAAAACATATTCACAATACATTCACAAGCTGTTCGAGCTGCGGTCCATTCAAAAATTTTTTGTTTGTTCATTTCTTTATCAATGTAAAAAAAGAAACATTATAGAACATTAAAATATAATGTTTGTATCACTATAATTGTTCTGTTTTTTAATGAAGAACAGATCACTATATAATGTCCGGCTCTTTCTTGAAAATAGTTACGAACGGTATTAAGGGTTGTGTTCGTCTACACAATCTCTAAAAAATATAAATTGTTCTAGGGTGTGTGAGCCGAACTAAGTAATACTGGTTTCAATGCCATAATTTCCTCACAAATGTTAATAAGTCCCATATTAACCCAGCTCTTAAAACATTGGTGTTCAAAAATGTTTTGCATATGGAGGATTTCGTGTCAATTGACCCAACTTTTAAATCGATGTCTTCCGAGGTTAGTCTCCAATAGCTATTTGATCAATCTTTTTTTAAAATTTTTAATTTTTAAAAAAACAAAAATGTTCAAAAGATTGATCAAATAGCTATCAAAGCTACTTGAGACAAATTTTGCTAACACCAATAGGTAATAAGTTACATGGATGAGAAAGAACACCTGTATGGCCAAAATGTCAAATTTTGACCGCCTCTAACTCAGAAACTTTTTGACCGCTCTTGTTGAAAATTTGGGTCTCAGACAGAGACACGCAAAACTAAGCGCACAATTTTTATTAAAATTTAATAACAAGAAATTATTTTGGTTGTAAAACATTTATAATAATACTGTCAAAGGTAAATTTTAAATTTTAAAAAACAACAATTATTAGAAATTTTCCAATTTTACCATTAAAAAATTCAATCTGAACTGCGACCATGTTTGGAAATTAAAAGTAAGAATTATATCTAAAAAAATCCACTAAAATCTTCGACATTTATGCTTTTATGATATTTTCGTAAAAGCATTAAAACATTTTTTTTGAATTTCATTACATATTTATCTTACACACTGTTCACGTCTGAACAGAAGGCAGCGGATTTCCCATCTCTGGTGTCAATTGTGTGTGAAGGAAGTTGACAACTTGAGGCGACACTGTCATCATGTTTTATATTTTAATATTTTCTTTACGTTTTACATACATATGTATTTTTGGTTAATTTTTTATTGTTGGAGCTTACAAACTTTCAAGTCGAGTCGTTGTTTAAAAGCCATATGGGACGGCTGTTTTTTTTTACTCGCGTTTTAACTTAAATTGTTTAGAAAGTTGATATTTTGTAATAAATTTTGTATTTTGGCAATAAATAAATGGAAGTTTATAATGTTTTTGGAAAAAACAGGAAAGTGTTTTTATATGGTTAAAGGTGCTTTTCTTTCGTTTTAAATATCTGTGCCTTTTTCTAGTTCTCTTTTTAGCCTTTATAATACCACCAAGTTGCTTGGATACTTGGTTGATATTTTAGCGCTGAATCGCGAAGCCACCCAATACACTCCACGAAACGTATCGGCGTTTCGCCCGGACCACGCAATCGGCGTTCTCTCGGGGAATATAACAAGGTGTTTGGATCCTTGGCTGGTATTCTGGAGCTGTAGCCCAAATCCACCCCTATATACAGTCCACACTCCACGAAACGTATTGGCGTTTCGTCCGGACCATTACAAGACGTAATCGGCGTTTTTACACACTGTATTTGAAACAAGTTCAACACAGTTGCCGTGAATGTGTTTTTTACGCTGTCTGACGAGCAACTAAATTAATTATGATAAAAAGCTTCTTAACATTTGTTTGCTTGAATGAGCATCACTGTCCTAAAGCCACTTTATATTGACAACTAGAAAAAATTAATATAACCTCATATCATAAGTTTTTTGTAGTGGATCTATGACAGCCCTTGTGTTCAAAATAGCGTACACTCTCAAAAACTTGTCAGTAAGTTCTCTATTGTAAGATGTCATATGGTCCAGCTTGCCAATCTTTATTTTCTTATTTCACCTTGTTGCGAAAAGAAGACAAAATTGTTCCTGTTTTTTCCATTAGGCTGCGAATTTTTTAAATACGGCGAGCGGTGTACAAGCAGGCAGGTAGATCAATTTTTATTGTTTTATTTTCCCTTCTTATCCTGTTTAACACAAAATAAACAAAACTTAAGACAAAAAGGAAGAAACTTAAAATTATTTTAAATTAAAAGAATTTTTATTTATGCATAATTTTCCCTCTACCTTTTTGTTAATAATAAAAAAACAAGAGGGTCAACCAGACAAAAAAAATCTAAAGCAGAAGACCCTTATTAATGGAAAAAAGTGTGTATGTAAGTATGTATGTTTAAACACAACACCCAAGAAAATTTAATTTTTTGCTTGATTTTATTTACATTTTTATATGAACCTCTAAACGTTAGCTGCATAATAGAGTGTATAGCCTGCTCCCTCTATTCCTGTTACTAAAGTCGTCAGCTCGGAATATACTACTATGACCATTATTCATAACTGTTCTTTTAACACTTTGGAGAACTTTAAGTTTAAATGGCATTATCATATTTAAACACATTTCTGTTTGTTTATCATTTTATACTTCTTCACTTGGCTTTTTACCCTTTTGAAAAATCTTTTTTTTTCAGAATTAAAGTAAACACTATAGTTTGTTTTTTTTTAACATGAAAATAGGGATAAAACCTTTTTTATAGAAAGGATCAACAAAATCTCATAATTAGCTTCAACTAAGAAATACAATTTATCATGCAAACATTGGGGGACAAGGAACACTGTAAAAGTACGGCTATAAGACAAATCACTGTATTTAAGTATAATTTACTGTGGGGCAGAATAACAACGCCGTTATAAATATTACTATTGTTTTATCTTTGGAAAACATGGGTTTAAAAAAAACGATATTCTTAAATAATTCAAATTTATTAAAATACGTACAATTTGTAAGGAGAGAAAAAACTTGGCAAAGAGTATATCAGAAACGTTATCTGCGGAAAATTCTAAGAAAATTTTCGAAGATGCCATAATCAAAACGGAGCCCCTAATTTTTCACTAGAAAATGTTTATTAATTTTGAGTGCCCCGGTAGGCAAATTGGTAGTGAGCGCCGGGGCTGCGGGTTCGATTCCCGCCAAAGAAGCTGGTTTCGTTCCTGCATACAAGCTTTGCGAAATTAGCTTAGGGAATAAAAAAAAATACATTATTTCAACTTTTTATTATTGATTTTGTGTGCATTAGTTAGTTTCTTTACAGTAATTTATCTCATCAGTGTTCGAAAATAATCACTAAATATCGGTCCTTAGTGTTCGGTAAAAAAAAGCAACGTTTCCCTGTTTGTCATCTTTCGAACACATAAATAATTCTGTTGCTATCCAACTCAACAAAAAGATGAGAACATGAGAACGGGTTTTTTCAAGGAACATTATAGAATATTTAAATATAATTGGCGTATTCGTAAAGTTGTAAAGTTGTATGTCTTAAAATTATTTTAAGAAATGTGGGCAACCGCTTATAATTTAGAATTTTACTGTACAGCTATGACGAATCAATGAATACAGCAATAAAATTTTTATTTTGTTTGAAGCACAACAGCATTTTTTTAACAATTGTAAAATATTATTTAGGACATTATTACGATAGGACTCAATGCAATTGTTTTGTTTTTTAACGAAGAACACAACACTATATAAATACATTTGTATCCCACAGTGTTTAAGTTTAGAAGGTAAATCATTAGAGTATACAGAATATAAAATGGGACCAAATATAGAACTATTTGATCTGTCATTACGTTAGTAGACTGCCTGGGATCTATCGTGTAAATATGAGAATATTAATTTGACTGCAGTTGGTTAAAAATTGCACATATGTTAAAGTTTAAGGCAAAGAAGTAAGAAAAGATATTCTAATAATTTTCGCATGTTTCCATAAGGAAATGTGGATGTTGTTTTAATTGTGTTAAACAATTGAGATATGTGAGGTATACTGAATGTTAGAATAAGTTGTGTGAATTATGGGTGAACTCCGTCATGTCCAGCAGATTCGGATTTAATACTCAACATCTACCTGTGTAGAAGCTTTAAAGTGAAAGTCGTGTTTCACGTTCTTTGGGATGGGAGTATTCATATAATGCTTTCTATGGTGGGCGTAAATTTCTGTGTAAAAATTAGTATTTAAAGTTGGCATTGGTATATTTACAAATAATGGATTAAGTAGATTGACATCTACACATTTTTGGCATCATCATTTCCTTGTTTTATAACTCAAATGTTGCCAATTGATTTCCACTTCTTTTTTGAACAACCTGCGTAATTAAAATGTTCCTAATAAAACTTTGACTTGGAAATCTTTACTTGCACGTTTACTCTGTTTCTAAGTGCCAGTTCACACACGTCAAGTTTGACTCGTCAAGCCTTGAGCTTTTAGGAGAGAAGGGAAAAGAGGATCCATTTATTTCCCTCTCTCCCCAACAAACTCAAGACTGGAGGGCTAAAACTTGAAAAGTGGGAACCACCACTTAGGGACTTAAAAGTTTCATGCAGTTCTGTAAATTTAAACCTTTTCCATCTTGCATAGGTAGGCATGATTTCTTTCAATAATTAACAATTTTATTTCATTGGCAAACCCAAAGTGTTCATCACGAATATGTTTGGTTTTGATTGTAATTTATTTGTTTTAAAGTAATTCCATATTAGTGTAAAGCAAATTAACTTGATCATCTACATTTGGCAAACAAAACATTCAGTTCCATTGGATTGTAGACAACTCGTTGGTCAGTGACTGATTATCTGAATTTTTAAAGTCTCTATAAGAGATCGATTGATTTTGAATTTCAGTGTAAAAATCATAAACAAGAAATATGAGGTCGTGCTTGGGAAATACAGAGAAGCAGAAAGTTGATCATACAACAGTAGTCGTGGCATAATACTAACAAAACAGAGTGCAGAAGTGTGCTGCTAGTTCTTGTAAAGTTCGTTTGCAAAGAGCGGATAACTAAATTTAATCCAATAGATCTCACATCGTCACTTAATCTGCGGACTTCTAATATTAAATTCACCAACTAGAATGATATTAGTATATCCCACAGTTATCGTCGGTATGTTTTCTAACCACCTTTTAATTTTTATACGATTATTTGGTCTGTAAATAGTTCTGATTCTGATTTTTGCTGGATATTTTCCTTGCTAGAATTTAGTTAATTTATGTTAAGAATAAATATCAAAAACTAGTAGTTCTGTCAATGCCCTCAATACACTCCTCTCAATGATCTTATTTTATTTAATCGCTTGGATAACTACAAAATTATTAATGAAGTAGTTGATCACACCATGTTATCTACTGTATCAGTGGTACTTCACCCCAAAATTGGGTATCTTAGCGTTTTTTGATAAACATATTGACATCAAAACTTTAAGTTGATTGGCAAAGCATCTACATACGCCAAGTAGCGAGAACGAAGTAATAAATTTTAACAGAATCCAATCTTAAAAATAATGAAATTCAAGGATTAATTTTCAAAACAAGTCTTATTTAGTTTTGAAGCTTGGAATATCAAAATTGGGAAGCCAACAACTCATTTCAAGATGCAAAGATCAAATTTAAAAATTTACAAGTAGTAATTGATGTGGCGAACGAAGTGCGGCTTTGGCTAGCACTTACTTCAATGTCACAACATCTGTACTTACTTCATCGTAAGAACTCCTTTAAATGATTTTTAAACAAAGCAAGACAAATTGTTTGATTTTAATTTGTTTGTTGGGTATGATTAATACTAATACAAACTGGGTACAAAGCTGATAATCGTTATAACTCAGGAACGGTTAGAGCAAATTCAAAAATATTTAGTATAAATTGATCTTTCAAAGTGCATTGTTGGTTTGTTTTATTTTTGTAAATATGTTATGAGGTTTAAAGCGTTATTTACAAAATTTATGGAAATATTACGAAAAATTTTGATGTAGGGTGTATAAATTAAACTTGGACATTTTTCTTTTAAATAATTTCCTTTAAAGTGAATAAAATCGTACTTTTGACAATGTTATGAAGAAAACTTAAAAAAGGACGGCAGATGCGACTTTTGACAAAAATTCGACTTGAGCAACTTCTAAACCTCTAAAGCTCTTAATTTATGATTGAGCACCCATGAAAATCCAAAAAAAAAATACATATGTATGTATTTTAAGAACGTACATAAAAGGTAGCATAAAGTTCAATATCATATACAGTTAATAACACAGTGCAAAACGAAAAAAATAAAATATACGGACAAAACTACGTGATAACAGACAAAAAAAGGTCCGTGTCTCCCAGTTTTGCCCAAAGTCGTGCACTTTTTTTTATGGGCCCCCAAAGATTTGGGGCCTCGGTGTTATTTTTGCGAAAATGTGATCATTTTCTCAAGCTCATATCTTGCAAACCGTGGATGATTGCAGGAGGGCTTTCGGAGAAATTTTAGGGAATTATGTGGTAAGACTGTGCTTGATACCGGTTCACTGCAACATCACCGGTTACGACATAGCCGATGAGTTGGCGATACTGGATCGGAAATGGGGATCCTAACAGTTTGTAGGCGGTCAGGCCTTCAATGCAGTTATACATTGGAAGAATAAGGAAATGTGCTCTGAGCGGGACTAATCGCGTGTGGCGGAGCCGAACTGACTGCCGGATATCGCGCACGTTGTGGCCGGTCCTTAGTAGTTAAAATTCAGATCCGCTGCTGGGCAAGAGTAGTTCCCGGTATTATCACAAGTCACTGTGCGATAAGCAGGACACATGTAGGTTGTGTGTGGACCCAGAGGAGTTGGAGACAGTTGAGCACAAAGTTGGGGAGGATATAATTCGTTTCTGCTTAAATTTGTAACGCAAAATAAGGTAAGTCCTTTACTGAACTTTAAGTATACTTATTGACTTTGAATTACTTGTGTATAAGGTACAGGCTTTTATTTTACAAATGATTAAAGACTCCGTATCAAAGGCTTTAATTGGTCCAAGGACGAAGCTTATTGAAATGTTAGTGGAGTTAGCCCATGATTTCACCTAGTCCCGATACAAATGCCCTCAAATTATGTTAGTATTTTAATCAGATTAAACACTTAACTTTATGGAAATTGGCCAATATTTGACAAGATGTTTCATACAAATAAAATTACCAAACATTGCTTTCACTGCTTTAAGTTCCTAATAAAAGTTTGTACTGAAAAATTTTGCAAAGTAGATTAAGAATTGATCGTAAGGCTCATATGACCCTCTCCGGAAATCACATAAAAACAAATGGATTTCATTAATATGTTTGTATTTATAAAAACATTTAACACAAATAAATGTCCTAACTAAATTTCCCTTTCGATAGTCTAAAATTGCACATACAGAAACCAGTAGGTGGTATCATATAGTTGTGCTTGCACGAATTTACTATCTGAGTTGGTTTCAAAAAAAATCATTTTAAATAAACTAGTGTTTGGGTAAAAATGAAAATAAAACTTGTTTAAAAGGAAACAAAGACGAATATAAACCCTTGAAATTTGTTAGTCAGTAACAGATTTTTTTCCTTTGTTTTGCATTAATTCTCAAATTCTTTTTTAAAACCAAATTTTTGTATGAACATTTCATAAGAAAAAATTTAGTTCATTAAGAAAGGCAAGCCAAAAAAAAACAAAAAAAAGAACATGGATAAATCATGTATTTAGCAATTTCATCCTGAATTTGTCCAATTTTAAATACTATTTTGTGCATGTATTTGAATAGTACAAATTCTATGTCTCAATGCCAATTTCATCAAATTAAATCTATTAAAAATTGATTATTCGGTAGGAGAATAAACACGAATTGATTTACACAGATTTATATAGCAAGTAAGAATTCTATGCCAAATATTAGATGCACTCACAATATAATTACAGTAACGGACTGTAGTTTATTTAAGAAGTATTCCGTTCAGTCATTTTTAAATAAATAAACATTAAAAATTCCAAGCATATTTATTTTAACTGATTGTTCCAAAAACTAAGTGCTTATTAATATGGATTTTCAGTTGCAGTTATAATTGTACGTAGATTAAGTCAATTTCTTCATTATGTAAAATTAATTGAAAATGTAATTTAAAGTAACGAAAAGTTCATTTAAACTTTACTGTCAAAAATCCAACCGCGAATTCCATAAAAACAAATGTATATTCAGTTATTTTATATAAATTAACTATCAAAAAATTAACAACATATTCCGTTAAAACAAATAAACATTCAAGTTTTTTATATAATTTAACTACCAAAAATAAATTTTTACTTATCTATAAAAAACAATTTGCTTGTTTTGTGTAAAACAATTCCCAGTTTCTATTTGTTAAAATAATTTAGCTAAATACCTACAACAAATTTTAAAAGTAAAATAATTGCGAAGCTATGTCGGTCATGCTGCTGGTGTCTTATAATTGAGGGTTCTTCTGTAAACAACGTGGTCAGTACAACAAAAGTAAAACAAACGTGTGTAACGGGGTAAGCGAATAATAATATTCTCGCTCTCTCTCATTATAAGAACAAGCGGACAGGTGTCTGTGTGGTATTTGTTAGTAATTCGGCATTTTTGTGGAGTAAACGAAAATTACTGAATTTAATAAAATTACTGAATATTTCATTGTTTTTACGGAATATTCAGTTAATTTTTTTTTTATAGTTATTTTATATAAAATAACTGAAAATTGATTTGTTTTTACGGAACATGGGGTTCAATTTTTGACAGTAAAAATTAAATGAACTTTTCGTTAAAAATAAATGAAAATAAGTCTACCGATTTTTAACTGAATTTTTATTTATTTAATATTTCAATTTCAGTTAATTTTACGTACAGAATATTGTGAATGCGCCCTTCAACATGGTGCGATAGGAACAGAATGTTATATAATTACCGTTCTCGAGATATTTCGAAATACCTTGTGCTCACGTCGGTGTGAAAGCTCAGTGCTTTTTTGTAAAAGCTCGCACATTGCGCTGATGGCTTGGAAGTAGCGGGTTTAAATTTAATATTCAAAATTAGATAATTAGATAAATTTAAGAAAACAAACAAAAATTCGACAATTTCTCATTTCAGCCAAAATCATTTCACTTCATATTTCAAATTTAAACTGCTTTAAAACTAAATTAATCCTTTTTAAATTATTTCAAGAATAAGTAAATGCTCTTTAAAATATTATTTCGTTAATGGGTCATCCCTGGTAGAGTATATAGACCTATTCACAAAAAAAATTATTAGTAGTTTTTTATCAATTGGAGAAATTGTTCAAAAAGTATAAAAATTGAATTAATGTGATAATTGAATCAATTATTTTTTTTTGTTGAAAGAAAATAAAAAAATTTTTATTCGAACTTGAGCCGAATTTAAATATTAAAACTTTGGATTAAAACCCATAAATAGTTCAACAAAATAACCACAATACTAATTAAAATTAAAATATTATTTTGATTTAATTAACATTTTTGTTGTTTTGAAAAAAAAAATTTCGTTTAATATATGTATTCCCGAAATTAACTTTGATAATATACATACTTGCATGTGCCCGTGCAAAAGAACTGAATTGGCAAATTGGTTTTTTTTTTGTTGTTTACTTACAAAGACAGTAGAATGAAGCAGTTTGTTTTTTAATTTTGTTTTTTCTTTTTACCCACTTACAACTACAATTCGAGTCGGAAAGAACCCAACCAATTGAAGGGGAATGTAAGAAAAGATAAACTCACTGTTTATTGTTGGTATTTTGTTTTGACTTTGATATTGTTACAAGTAAGACTTTGAGTGTTTATAACTCATATTCGCTTTAGGGTTTTATTTGTATAATATTTTTGGCCTTTCTAAAAAAAAAAGTTTTCCTGATGAGCTGGCCTAAGCAACCAGTGAAATGCGCATAGCAGCTAGCTTTCCCTAAACAATAAATTTCAGTGTATTTATCAAATATGAAAAACTGGGAATTTAGCACGTCATACGGAAATCGTATTAATAATAAATTTTGTATTCCCGAAATTAACTTTGATAATAAAAATAAACGGGTTGCTTGATTCTATGAATTTGGAATAAAATTGGTGATTAGAGACAATTTTTATTTTTTTCTGTGTTAAAATTAAGAAATTTATGTATATATATATATGTGTCAGTTTCAGTTAAAAGGGACCTATGGATGCAAAAATCGATTTTTACTTTTTAGTGATTCTTAAAATAGACAATACGCTCTTTCTAATGCAGCAAACTGTATTACTTTACCTTTGATTAGAAACAAATAACTTGTTAACTTCAAACTCGTTTTTCTCGGTCCCTTTTAACTGAAACTGCCACATTATATAGAATTAAGGAATTTATAATTTCCAGCACTATTACTTAAAAAAAAACTAAAAAAAATATATGCAAGTCACAAATAAAACAATCGGTTCAAAATATTTTTAAGGTGAATATGTCACTATTAGAAAATCGAATTTTCAGTTGCTAAATTACTTATGAATATAATTTGCAAATTGCAATACAACTTATGCAAGCCTTTCTTGCTTAATAAAATTCAAGTTGTTTGGACAACTGTTGAAGTATTGTACATACTTTTAACGAAAAATGTGCAAAATATTACAGCGACTTGTCCCCTTTTCAGTATCAGCTAAATTTATTTTTATATTTTGTAAGAAATATTTTAGCTAAATATTGTTGGACATCAGGAAAAAGGGAGACGCTATCGTGCGGAGGAAGGCTTATTTTTTAGAAACTTTCGGTAAAAAATTATTTGATATTACTACAAGTAGAACTGTTGCTATAATTCTTATACGTTTAACAGTTTTATTTGGTTTAATATCTAAAGTTTTTCTAAAATCTTTATGGATGAAGTTTCCTGATGATCTGGCCTAAGCAACCGGTGAAATGCGCATAGGAATAGCTTATCCCATCAACAATAAATTCCAAGTATTTTTATCAATAATAAAAACTGGGAATTAAGTACGAATAACAAAATCTTTTGAAAATTTAAATTTTGTATTCCCAAAAATTAAAATTACTTTTTGATAATTATGTTTTAGTTAACTTAAAGAGGCTAAATATGTCTTTTAGTCATGGTCCTGATCTTGTTCCAACATGTATTTTAAATCCATGGGCAGAATCATTAGTTACGCCATTAACTTTTATGTTGTTCAATGATTAAATTATATGTGGCTATTTTCCCGTATTATGGAAAGATTCGTATATAAAAATCGGATATGACAAACTATAGAGGTATTGCCAAATTAAGTAATATTCCAAAACTTTTTGAAAAACTTGTTGCTGATTTCCTCTGCCATCACACCTCGTCGTTACTGGCAGCATGCCAGTATTTAATAACTTCAATTAATTTGCCATTTACACAAAAAAAAAACAAACTAATGCTGTTTATACTGACTTCAGTAAAGCGTTTGATAAAGTTAACCATCAACTTCTTCTTACTAAATTGGATTTATAAGGTTTATCCCGTAGAAGTTTAAGCTGGTTAACTTCTTATTTAATTGGCAGAAAGCAGAAAGCAAAAAGTACAATTCAATAATTGTATATCCAAGTACATTTAGGATCGTCCGGTGCTCCCCAAGTCAATCATCTTGGCCCAATTTTATTTTCGCTGTTTATTAATGAGATGATAGTTCTCTTGTAAACAAATGAACTCTAAATTTAATGATCTGTCCAACGTTATCAACTTCGCCAATATATTGATGTACGCATACGATGTATAAGTTTTCCATTCTTTCCATCTTGGAGTCTTACTGGATCCTAAATTAAACTTTGTTTCTCATATTACATTAACTGTAAATAAAGCTCGAGGTGTTCTTGGCTTTATTAAGCGCTGGGCTAAAGAATTCACCGATCCATACATAACGAAGCAACTTTACGTAACACTCGTTAGACCAATCTTAGAATATGGGTCAATCATTTTGGATCCATTTTACAATATTCGCAATTCTCGTATTGAATCGGTCCAAAAACAATTTTTATTATTCTGTTTACGTGATCTTCATTTGAGTTACTCGACAAACTTTCCTTCATATGCTAGTAGTCTGGCATTAATAAAACTACCACCGCTGAAAAGTCGTCGTACAATGTAAAATGTAATTTTTATGGTTAATCTTATTTATGGTAATGTTTGTTGTGATTTTCTGTTAATTTCTGTTAAATTTAATATACCTTGTCGCAATACTCGTCATTATAATCTGCTTTTTGTTAAATTTTATAGAGTAAATTATGCTATTGCTGATCCTTTTTCGAGGTTATGTAGACAATTTAATTCTTTGTCACAATTTGTTTAACCCAAATCAACCCAGAACTTTTTTTTCGATTTTTTTTAGAAATATTTAATAGAGCGGATATAAAGGTCCTCTGGATTACAAACGTGCAATTTTTTTTCTCCTCGTTTTTTGTATTTCGAGATATAGGGTGTAACCATATAGTCACTTTGGGTACGATTAAGAATAATTGTGTTCGTTCAAACAAGAAAGCAACATTTTTTATACATTTTATTATTTATTTATTTATTTATATTCAAATTGGGTATGATAATTAATAAAGCATTTGACGCTGACCCCAACATCGCATTTTGAGCATTCAGTGCGTCCAACAGAAGTACAGTTGTCGGCTGCACAACTACTTCTTTTTGCACATGGGCAAACCAGGTGATCTTTTCTATCATAGTGCAACGTATCTTGTGATGATTCCTTGATATTTCTCTTGCGAGGGACAAGAGATTTTGGATTTTATCCAAAATGTTTGCAGTAATGTAGAGCAATCTGTCGTCTAAACTGTAGTTGTGGCATATCAGGATTAGCCGAACGGTGTAGTTGCAATGCGTTATGTAGCGAAACATCAACCAGCCATATGAATATGCTGCTCCACCACTTTTTTCCTCTGACTCCAATTCTGCACATGTTGACGTTCTGATACATTCGGTCTACACCACCCATAAAGTTGTTATATTCTTTAACTACGCATGGTTGTTCAACATTATTGCTTTTCTTAACTCGTAATTTTGTATGTATGCATGTATTCTGTAAAGTTGGTTACTATATTTTAAAATGTAAAATGTTATTCATTAATTTTAAGTCAATATTGTAATTAGTCAGTATGGATAATGTGATTAAATAAAGAAATAAATACCCTTTTTATAGGGAATGAATTTATGCCAAGTATTTCTTCTCATTCATAACGGACGCTATTGTGATTTATGTTGTATTTCAGAAAAACAACTGTGTAAGAGGTAATTGAGGTAATAAACAATTTTCGTTACACAGAAAAATGTTCTGTAGTTTAATCAATTAAATAAATTGTTTGCAAAGTGTTTTAGTTTAATTAATGTGTTAATTGAATCACATTGTTATTAAATTGAACAAAAACTACCGACCACCATAAAATTTGGTAGTGGCTACAGAAATATTCAATAAAAGCACTTTTTTTTAAAAGCCTAAAACGTTAGAAAAGTACTTTTTGGCTTTTTATGTAACCTGTGTAAAATTCTCGACAGATCCGAACAGAAAGCTTTTGGTGTGATTTCTAGTCTAACTAAACTAAAATGGTCAAAATTTCGTCTCAATATCATTATTTGTCACAGTTTAAGACGTGTTTAAGTCTTGTACAGAGAGATGGATCGTCGACAAAAGCTCGAAAATGCCGACATTCAGTTTAAGTTTCACAAGGCTATAATGATGATACACACGAATATATTACAAAGGGAAAAGAAAAACTAATTAAGTTACCCCCAGTTACGGCAGGTTCTATTAAAATGATCAGGCATTTAAAATCAAATATATATTTTCGTATAGCCGTATATTTTTATAATCAGTCCCAACAGTGTTAAATGTTATTAGATTGGATTAATTTGGAGAACAATTTTAAATAAAAAGTGAGCACTTTTAAGAACTTCATAAGTTGTATAAAAGGCAATAGATTATCAATTTTTACTGCCAGAATTTCAAATCTATGCTAAAACAGGGTGCCTCCAAATACGGCAATCCAAATCAAATCAGGGTAATGGGTAAAGAGTCCAATTTTTTGACTAAATTAATCAAAGAACATTTGTTATATATCCTTTTTTAAGGATCAGACGCGTTTTATTTATGTTATAATTTAAGAACTTATTTAAGCTGGCTGCCACTAGATTTTGTAATGTAATTTACTTTGAAGTGATTTGGGTTCAACATGAACAAAGAAACATTTTTTAGTAGTTTTGTATCAATTAAAAAAATTATTTAAAAAGTATTTAAACTTAATTATTTTTTTTGTTTGTTGAATGGAAATTATATATATAATATTGATTTAATTAACATTTTAGTTGTTTTATAATAAATTAAGAATTAAAATAATAATCAAATAAAAAAAATTCTTTCGTTTAAAATAAAATAATATAATCTTGTAAAATTGTTGTTGGAAATTGCCAAAATGAATCAACACATTGTTTGAAACGGCAAAGTTTTTTGATCATTTTTTTAATTGAAATTAAAACTATAATTTATTGAAAAAAAATTTTCCAAATATTAAATTTTTACAATTTTTAGTAATCAATATAACCATTTTGGGAACAGGTGCAAAATCAACCAATGAGTTGCTTGATTCTATGAATTTAGTATAAAATTGGTGATTAGCGAACATTTTTAATTTTTTCTGTAAATATTATATTATTAGATAAAAAAAGCCTTGACATTTTTTTTTAAATGTCCAACGATTAAATTATAAAGTTAAAATTTTATTTAAATGTTATGTAGTTGAAAATAAAAGTATCTTACCAAATAATCTTGTGAACAAGTAATTTATTGATTTTTTGCATTATTTTCTTTCTTATTTTTGGGTAAATAAAGGTTGCCTGGATCAGAAATCGTGATTTGCACATTTTGACAGTTGGCACATATACATACACTACAGATCAGCGATTTCAAACCTCGTATCATCGTGATATCGATGAATGGACACTGCAAATAAAATGGGCACAACAACGTGATGCCGGTGTCTATGAGTGCCAAATATCGACCCAACCAGTAAGAAGTTTCTCCGTTAACCTCAATATTGTGGGTAAGTACAATTTTGTAAAATGGAAACAGCGTTATATAAAAATTCATTCAGACATAAAACTTAAGGATTCAAATTATCCACATACATGTAGTTACACATATATGTACATCCTTGCAAAAACACACATTATCATGCTAGAAAACATTAAAACAAATGTTTATGTTTCCTTCAGAAAAAGAAAATACAAAAATGATTTAAAAGCCAGAAAAAGTTCTTAAAACTACTGCAAACAATATTGTGCGGAAAAAATTTAAATAGTCAAAAAAATTTTCTTCATTTTTTTCTGCAGAAATAACAAGAATTAATGATTTAATATACACAATTTTGCCGTAAAATGAATGTATTTATGTAATAACCAAAAATTCAGAAAAATATAAAAAGAATTAAGTAGGTTATATGTAGCATGTTGCAACATGCATAAAGTCTCATTAAGGATGCGTATAAAAATGAGAAAATTTAAAAGAATTAATTTTAGTCACTGAGGCGTATGAGTAACTTTTTTTTAAGGTTAATGACGTTTCCGTCATAAAAATTATGCAAATTTAATGAATGTATTTTTTTTACTTTGGCCAAGAGAAAGAAAAGTAAAGTAAAACTTATATACGAATATGTACATATAAATGAAAGCAAAAACTAACATTATCATTGACGCCATCATCCTCTCCTAGTAATCAGTAGAGGGTGGAATTTCGTGCATTTTTAGATTTTAAAAAAAAGTGTATAAAAAATGCTTAAAATTTATAAAATATCCTATAAAAACTATTTAAATATTTATTAAATGAAAAATTCTAAACGAATAATGAAATAATGTTGCAAAAATGGATGAAATACGGTATTCAAGGACGTGCACTTTTATTGTTTAAAAAACTATTTCTAAAATAGAAAACAATATGTGAATATAAATAACACTGACAGTTTTATTGCTTCTGTTGATTATGGTGTGCCTCAGGGTAGTGGATTGGGTCCTTTATTGTTTTTACTATATTTGAATGACTTAAAAAATCTGAATTTAGATGGGCAATTATTTATGTTTGCGGATGATGTGTGAAATTGAAAGAGATGCATCGTTAATAATTGAATTTGCGCGATTAAATCGCTTAGTTCTTAACCCTAATAAGACCAAATTGTTACGTTTTCGACCACATGCTTTAAGTATAAATAGTAACTTTAACGTGTTTATTGATGGGAAAGCTGTTTATGAAACCTATTTTGTAAAGTATTTGGGAATTACATTGCAAAGTAACTTGTCATGGGATTTACATATGCGTGATTTGAAAAAGAAAATAGCTCCGGCAATTGGAATTCTGTATAAATTAAAGAATAAACTTGATGTTAAATCAAAGATGATGATATTTCAATCTCTGATTCAATCTCATTTGAATTACCTTGCAATTATATATGCTCACAAGAAAAATAGTAATTCCCTGAAATCTCTTCAATTCATGCAAAATAAGGCGTTAAAAATTATTTTCAGATTACCACCACTGTTTTCAACTGTTACATTGTACAAAGATATAAGTAAAACAATTTTACCAATATATGGAATGCATGAGTATCAAGTTTTAATGTTTGTTTTTAAATGCATTAAACATATTAGTCACCAAAGCTTAACATTTTCTCAACAACAATTTAATTTAAACACGCGCAATAGAACAAATTTAATGATTTCTAGATGTAGATTAGAATCAACGAAGCAACGCATTGATTACGTAGGTGCTGTAAAATTTAATAATTTACCTGTGGATTTAAAATCGATTAATCGAGTTTCGTTATTTAAATCATCTTGCAAACAGCATTTATACAACAACTTTGAAGCGCTTTTGTAGTAAATTTTCTTTATTTTTATAATTATTAAAATTCATTATCGTTAGCTTAAGTAAAATATTTTATTTGTACTTTTAACAATTAATTATTATGCCAACTTGCCTCAATAATGCCTTTAAGGCGCTGAGGCCGAAATTAAAATGTATCAAAATCTTTTGTACAAATAAAGTTTTTCTATATGTATATATATATATATATATATATATATATATATATATGTATATGAATATAAGAAAAAAAAAAAAAAATTAAAATTACTTTTATCTAATGCAAAGTGAATTATCTACAGATTTTTTAAAAAAATCATCTGATTTTGACAATTCGAGCTTATTTGTTTTAATTTGTTATTGTTTTCCTAAGAACGGTTGACACTTCGAGCTATAAGCACTAACAATACAATGCAAAAGCCCCTATGTGGCTTGTGTTGTTTTTAGATTGTTGTTTCCGACACAACCTGTAGTTAAATTCACCTTGATCTAATGTTTTAAAAGTATTTTGACTATTTTTACACCACAGTTGGAGAGGGTATATTTTTATTAGTATATATGGAGCGTCAGAGCTGAAGTGAACCAAGTCAAAAAAGTAAATTCGGAAAACATTTTCAGTTTAAGTAAATGAACTAGAGTAAATATCTGAAGTCATTGACTTGGGTTTAGTACCGTAACTTTTGGAACTAGACACTCTTTGATTTAGCCTGTAACAGAACTTAATAGAGTGAAACTTTGCGAATAATTTCGCACCAGTCACATATTAATTAATTTTGGACCAGTTAACAAATTAATAGTATCAATTAAATGATTAATTCACTTCATTGAATGTTTAATAAGCTTGATGAAACCTTTAATTCACTTGATTTTTTAATTAATACTGATTTGATTTTTATTAAGTAATGCTTCAATAAGAGAACCCTTATTGGGAATTTTTTCTGTGTTTACTTTGTTCAGAAGTAGTTTTAAGTCCTTACCTTAAAATTAATGGAAAACTACTTTCTTTTTGAGTTACAGACTTACAAATTTTTTTTAGTGCCCTTAAAGCAAAATTTGTTTTGATAAAACGGCTGTTATAACATAAACTATTTAATAGTTACCTCGTTCATTATAAAAATGCATAACAAATGACTACAGATTGTTTTAGCTTCTCTTTCAAACACTTAACTTTAACTGCACTGTTATGCATGTAACCACAATTTCGTACCTGCACATTAAGGCAGCTAAATACATTTAAGATGACAGAATTTTTGATTTATCTGCACTAAAAATCGCGCAAAGGAAATTGTGCAGCTAATCAAAATTACTGTATAACATTGTAAAGTAATTAAGATTGAGATAATATAGGGATTGCTGTTCGGTTTTAAAACATTTAAAACCGAAAACCGAAAAAAATCTCGATTTCAGCTTTAACTTTAACAATATATTTATGCCTAAAGAAATTGCAAACTAAATATAATACTAGAACTTCATATGCAAAAACTTGATACATAAAAGTTATTTCAAAATTCTTAAAATTCAAAATAAGTACTAAGAAGAACAAATGTTACCTTTTAACCTCTTAAGTACACACCTAATTTGTGTGGCACAAACTACTAGTATTTTGTATGGAGTTTTTGTGGCTATAGCATTCTTCGAAAAAACAGTAAAGAAAGAATTCTTATGTGTTGCGTATGCTTTTTGATTCGTTTCATTTTGATTTTATTTGCTGCAGTACATATATAAAAGGGCAGGACCTAGCCAGGCCAGGTGAATACAATATGCACAAAATTTGTATTTGGCAAATTGCAACGCCCCTTTGATTAGGGAATACATAAAGTTTCGTTTATAATTATATAAAAAAACTGCAAAAAAGTCAAAAAATGCCTGGCAAGTATACAATTAAGGGTTAATAAAAGTACCTGTATTGAAACAAATGAAAAAATTTTACAACGCACAAAAATGAAATTTAGCTTTGATATTTTCAAGCCGAAAACCGAATCGAAACGGACCGGTTTTAATAATTTTAAATCCAAAACCGCGGATTCACATTTGTACGGTTTTTAGCAAACTCTAGGACAATATATATTTATAACTTTCCTAGATTTCTGCATAGGCTTGAGCTCATATCTAAGTGGTTATAAACAATTTTATACTTGTTGCGTAATTGCTGTAATATGGGTATTATAAAACGCTGTAATTCTGCGAACACGTGCTTTTCCTAATAAATATTTTGTATATTGCCAGTCTTCGGCCGGGCGAAAGGGTTCTTAACTTTATGGCATGTGGAACAGCGTTTTCGATTAAAAATGGTTTTCTGTATTGTCGATCATCGGCAACAATTAAAAACCAAAATATAAGTTCTTATAACATACATATGCATTTCTGGAGCATTTTGACAAAACATCTTAAGTCAAACTTAAAAATTTAAAATTTTCATTAAAAAAACATTTTTGGATTAAGTTTTTAAAATTTTGTATTATTAACGAAATTTTTCTTTAATTTTGGTTTATTTAATTTTTTGATAAAAATGATTTTTTTACCGTGTTTTTGGTAACAGCTTTTTTGCTATCTTATCTCGACTTAAGATGTTTTATTAAAATGCCACAGATTTGTATACATAAAATATAATGTATGTATGTATGTATTAAAACTTTTTTTTTGAACAAGTTGAACTTCTGACAACTTTTTGGTTAATTTTAAGAAACTTAAATGTGCTCAAGCAAAGTGCGAAACAGATCACAATTTCCGTACAGAATAAAATATTTTTTGATTTTATTTTTGTTTTTTAAATGATGTTTTAATTTTTTTTGTAAATTTTTGACTGTAGCTTAAGCCAGCTTATGCACAAAAATTATTTTTATAAAACTTAATAAATATTGGCAGTTCCAACGAAAAGTCTACTTTAAAATTGTTTCTCAAAAAATGTTATATACTATATTTTGGTGTAAAGCGCAACGAGCTCTTCATTTAGTAACAAAAGGGATAACGGCTAAACAACATGGTCCTAAAATACAACCTTATTTGCATTCTGGCGTTACATTAAAAAAAGTAGACTTTTCGCTGTAAATGCCCATATGTACCTTTAAACGATCAAAGATTCTTAAATTTGATAGCTTGAAAAATAAATCTATATAAAAAAAAGGTTTCATACAAAACGTCTTGTTCAACTCGCAATCTTATTTAGTTCTGTAAGGCAAGTTAAAATCCACTTCCGTTTTTTAACGTCACTCTAGCGCATATTTTTTCTTATATCTACAAATCCTTAGCGTCGATTGCTGTAATTTTTTTTCTGAAAAAGTGCTACTTCATTAATTTGTATATATAAAAACCATTTTTACAAATTTGACTTCTTCATTTAATTTTTTTAAATTTTGTGGTACAAATATCACGACACATCAAAATGGAAATGCCCGTATATTAATTTTTCAATAAATTTTGAATTTAGTATTCAATCAATATAACAAATCAAAGCAAAAAGAGCGATTCCAAAAAAACTTGGATTTAAGATTTTAAGGTGGAATATGAATTTGCATATTATTTCACTCCTTAATTAATCACTATCTCCACCAACCATCGGCAGCAGCAGCAACAGAAATATCATAAGCAACAAAAATAGCAACTCAGTCATCATAAACGACGACACTGCCGCCAGCAAACAGTAGTTTTAATTGAAACAGTAGCAGATCTAAAAGGAATAAAAAGACAACAGCACAACAGAAAATGTCAGATTGTGTAGCTGTGTATGAGTCTCTATGAGTGTGTAGTGATTATGAGTGGCAATTTTTTCAGTTAAGAGCACTTTTTCTCTCATTTGTCGCCATACGGTTAAAAGTTTTACACATTTTTTTTTCTCTGCTGTAAATGTTAAATAGTTTTTTTTTTATATACATATATATTTACTAGAGTGTATAAAACAACGTACATAGTGTTTTAGAGACGTAGCAATTATTAATATTAGGTGGGATATAATGACCATATTGAAGTGGTTTTATGTCTTGTACCTAATTTGCATATTAAAAAAGTAAAGACTATTCGTGGTCAATTATCGAGTTTTCCTTTAAGTAAGGTTGTTCGGATTACCCTGTTTCTAGTATACGGCAGTTATCTGTAAAGGATAAATAAGTACAACTTAATTTTGAAGATTAAATCTACAGTTTGCATTCAAAGAAACTGTCAGTATCGTTGAAATATCCCCAAATAGTATTAACACATTTTTATGGTAACGTATGTCTTCTAAAGCACTTTGTAGATTTGAATTGGTAAAATTAACAAATTATAAGCAGTCTAGCCAATATAAAAGTAAAAATCGGATATATAAATTTATTTTTAAAAAATTACTGTAATTCGAAAAATCTTGGTTGTAACGTACTCTTACAGACTTAACCAAAAAATTTTCCTAAGTGCCGGTTCACACACGTCAAGTTTGTCTCGTCAAGTCTTGAGTTTTTAGGAGAGAGAGGAAAAGAAATGGCCAACGCGGATAATAAATCATACAATTTTTTTTTCATAGAATAGTATGCTTTATTATCTGCGAATGGGAAGCACAGCTGAGTGCTACCGGACGCGTCACAGGTTGCGGATAGTGAAACGCTCCGTAGATATACGGAGTAGCTGCAGTTGCAGTCGCGGACAGTCAGCGGTTTCGAGAGGAGAGTCTCAGAGGGTTTCCGGGTGGCAGCGGTCTCCCAACAAATTCTGAGTGTCAATGATCCTCGAAGCGACATGGCGAGACATTGGCGCCATTATAAAAACCAAAAGCTATCTTCTGCTCATCGAGTAGATATAGGGCACCCTTTTGTCCTAGGTGGAAACACTTCAAGGCGGATGAGCCAAACAGTAATGGTCAACGGCAAAGGATCGAGCAGGCAAGGGGAAACCACTCGATTTAATTCCCAAGAGAACAAAACAAACATGATGAACAATCAAAATAATGTAATCAACCAATATGACCCGAGAAACAATCGGCGCCAACCTGGGTCCGGGCTAGGTGGTGTGAAATCTGATACCGGGCATGATGAAATGTCTAGACAGGTTTCTCATGCAGCAAATACTACTGCTCACAATTTAAAACTTAGGGGGAGAACCATTAATATCGGGACGTGGAACGTTAGGGGTCTTATCCATACTGGAAAATTAAATCTTCTGGAAAAAGAACTCGTAAGGCAGAGGGTAGATATATGTGGCCTTTGCGAAACGCATTGGAAAAATAATGGTCATTTCCAAACTGACATGCATACGATTTACGTTTCCGGTAATGAACATCAAAGCAGAAATGGAACTGCATTTTTAGTTAACAAGAATATTGCAAAATACGTAAAAGAATATGAACCAATCACTGATAGAACCATCAAAATAACTTTTAGTGCAAGACCATTTAATTTTCATATAATTCAAGTATATATGCCAACCTCAGATGCATCAGATGAGGAAACTGATGAAGTATACCAGATAATAGAAACCCATGCAGCAAAAATACCGTGCAACGAACCACTTCTTATAATAGGTGACTTTAACTCTAAAGTCGGAACATCACATGATAGCTGTATTACAGAAATATTAGGAAAATATGGTCTGGGAGATCGAAATGAAAGAGGAGAAAGATTTATCCAATTTGCTCTTGAAAACAGTCTTTCGATAATGAATACCATGTTTAAACAACATCCCAGAAGGTTATCAACTTGGACAAGTCCGGATAAGAAATATAAAAACCAAATAGACTATGTTCTTATAAGGAAACGGTGGAGGTCATTTATAAGTTGTGTCAAGGCAAAACCAGGTGCAGATTGTGACTCTGATCATAAATTGTTGTTATGTAAGTTTAAAATTAAACTACATGTTGTTAAAAAAGCGGAGAAAAAAGTTGACATTAAGGTAGTTAATCAAACAGTTTTCAAGCAAAAGCTTATAGAAAATCCACAAGATACGTCTGGCTCAGTTAACGATTACTGGATTCGGTTAAGAGATTGGATAGCAGATGCTGCAAAAAGAAGTGGAAAACCAATTGCAGAAAGAAAATATACTGGATATCCGATGAAACTCTTAAGATGGTACACGAAAGAAGAAATCTTAAGCAACGTTCGAATACTGATTCTATGAGCGAAATACGCCAGTTAGATAAGAAAATTAAACATGCCTGTACCAAAGATAAGAATAATTTTATACAACAAACATGTGTTGAACTTGAACAACATGCTGAAAAATGCGAATCTCGAAAGCTGTTCCAGACGGTTAAATTTTTATCTAGAGAATTTTAGACACATACCCAAGTGATTCAAAATGAATCCCAGGAAATAATAAGGGATGCATATGGAATAGCAGAAGTATGGAGGTTATACTGCATGAAATTGTTTGACGACAACAGTTTAAACACATATCAATTACATGAAATAGAATTGGAACCATCCATTTTAAAGTCCGAAGTAGAACTGGCAATTTCAAAACTTAATAACAACAAAGCACCTGGATCAGATGGAATCACAGCCGAAACCATAGAAACGATGGAAGAAATAGCAGTCGATCCCATATACAAATTGTGCACAATGATATGGAATACTATGGTATGGTCTGAAGACTGGGTACATTCTGTTTTCGTTCCGATATATAAAAAAGGTTCACCCACAGAGTGTGGAAATTATAGAACAGTCGCGCTAATTCCTCATGCCAGTAAAGTTATGCTCCATATTATACACAACCGTCTGAGACGATTTGTTTTGCCTGAAATAGCAGAAGAACAGTGTGGTTTTGTACCAGGTAAAGGAACCAGGGAACAAATATTAAACGTCAGACAAATAATTGAGAAAGTCAGAGAGTTTAATGTACCTGCATTCTTTTGCTTTGTGGACTACACAAAGGCGTTTGACTCCGTTAAATGGCATTTGTTATGGGATGTTCTTCAAAAGCTTGGAGTTCCAAATCATCTCATTCAACTAATTAAATCTCTATATGACCAAAATACAGCAACAGTTAGAGTAAATAACGTTATATCGGATACATTATCCACCAAATCTGGTACCAGACAAGGTTGCATATTATCCCCAACACTGTTTAATGCCTACACCGAGCTTATTATGAGGGAAGTTTTGAGCGATTGGGACGGAGGTATTTCAGTAGGAGGCAGAAAAATTAACAACTTGAGGTATGCAGATGATATGCTTATAATTGCATCTACCTCAGCAGAATTAGAAGATATCATGACTAGCCTTTCAACATACAGCAACGCCTATGGACTTCAAATCAATATGTCAAAAACTAAAGTTATGATAATAGACCGACTTAACAATAACCAACACAATGTAACAACAGTAGCCGGGTTTGATGTTGTAAGCCACTTCAACTATCTTGGCTCAATTATATGCAATAATGGTGAATGTGCTAATGAAATAAAGAGAAGACTATCGATGGCCAGAGCGGCAACATCAAAGCTTACCAAAATATGGAAAGATAGGAGAATTACAAAAAGAACAAAACTCCGACTTGTCGAAGCGCTTATTTTCCCGATTGCCACTTATGCGTCAGAAACATGGACAATAAAACAGGCTGAAAGAAAAAGAATTGAAAGTTTTGAAATGTGGGTCTATCGTAGAATTTTGAGAATATCATGGACACAATTCCGTACAAACGTGTCAATACTTCAAGAATTGAATATTAATGATAGATTGTTGAAGAAAGTAAACAGATCATATTTAAAATACTTCGGCCATATTGCTAGAAGGGAGGGAACAATGGAAAGACTGATGGTTGATGGCAAAGTAGAGGGAAGAAGAGGGAGAGGAAGATCACCAATACGGTGGTGCGACCAACACGGTGGTGCGACCAACTTAAGCCTTTAATAGGAACCACTTTAAGTGAAGCCCTGCACTTGGCTGAAGACAGAGAAGTCTGGAGAGACAACATATTACGTTCAAATTTATAATTACATATATGTGGTTGAATTTTTATTTTTGTATTTTTACATTATCTATTTTTATATGAATGTACATATTATGTTTACTATGTCACTATGCTCTGACAAGAGCGATGGAATAAAGAGAGAGACCAAAGGTTTAAAAAAATAAAAAACTTAAAAAATAAATTTTTAAGAAAGCATAAAAAATTTCGAGTCCACATCATCTTCGGCTATACAAGCACTATTTAAGAGAATTTCATTTCTTACAAAGATATTTATACAATCAATTGGGGTATTCACAAGGTAGTTATAAAGTTGTTAAGTCATATCTCTTAAAATAATTACAAGAAATACACATGACTGCTGTGGGCAGCCGCTTATAATTTAGATTACTACGGTACAGTTATGACAAATCAATGAAGAAAGCATTACAAATTTTATTTTGCCTCAAACACAACAATATTTTGTTTAAACAATTGTAAAATATTATTTCGTACTTTATGACTTGATAGCACATCTTGTGAATCCCCCAAATATATTTTACGATTTTAGGAATCTAAAGGGTGGTTAAATTTTAAAGGTCGATGTTGATTTTGAATAAAACACAAATTATTTAGAAAATTATTATCATTTCTTATTATTATGATAATATTTTTATGGTTCAATTATGTGTTGAAAACATATTGTCCAATTTTTCGATGACGCTGAGGCATAATTAAGGTTCTATGCCGTTAATGTGCCGAATTATGTCATCCTTTAGCTCTTGACTTGTTGCTGGCTTATCGACGTACACCTTTTCTTTCAAATAACCCCAAAGAATGAAGTCCAACGGTTTCCAATCACATGATCTTGGCGGCCAATTGACATCGCCACCACGTGAGATTACATGGTCATTGAATTTGTCGCGCAAAAGAGTAATTCTTTCGTTAGCTGTGTCGCAAGTGGCACCGTCCTGTTGAAACCACATATCGGCCACATCCATATCTTCCAATTCGGGCCATAATAAGTTCGTTATCATCTCACGATTCACAGCTACAACTGATATTTAATAAATCGTTAAAATCTGGAGCTTTTTAGATAAGTGGAAACTTTCTGTAATTACACCTTTTCACAAATCTGGGAATAAATGTGATGTAACCAATTATAGGCCAATATGTAATTTATCTACTGATTCAAAAACTTTTTGATCACGCAATTGCAAGGAAATTCTAAATTGTTATAGAATAAGTTTCAAAAAAAATTAATGAACAACATGGTTTTGTTCGGGGACGTTCTACCATTATAAAATAAATAGTATTTTCAAAATATTGTGTTTATATTTAGTTTCGATTGAGGATTACAAGTTGGCACTATTTACACGGATGTGTCTAAAACTTTTGATAAAATCTGACATGGTATACTCCTGGCTAAATTGAATAAAATTGGATGCAACTCAACATTTTTGAACTCGCTGCGTTCATATTTATTTGACCGCATTTGTAACGTTAATGTTGATAAATCTTTTTCTTTGCCGGATATTGCAACATCTGGTGTGCCTCAAGGAAGTGGTTTAGGTCAATTTCTCTTTAATTTGTAAATGAATAATATAAGTATCTTTAATAAATATTCTTCATGCTTTATTGATGTGAAAGTTTTACTTTATGCTGACGAGTTAAAGATACATTATAGAGTTAAATGTTTAGCAGATAATTTACATTTGCAGAAAACTTTAGATAAAGTCGTTGCTTGGTCTATTCAAAATGAACTGCAATTTAATATTGATAAATTCTTAAATGTATGTTTTCATAAAATAAAATGGGTAGCTTATCTGAGGTATTCTATCAATAATATCTTACTACATCGGGTAAATGTCGTAATGGACTTGGGGGTACTGTTTGATGATAAATTAACTTTCACCAATCATATGGATAACATTATCCCAAAATCGTTTTCTTTCCTTGCTTCCGTGAAAAGAAAACCCCTTTTACGAGGAAAATGTTGTACTGCGCCTTTGTTAGATCAATTCTTGAATATGCCTCTTTTATTTTGAATCTTTTCTATTCGGTTCATTTAAACAGATTAGAAAGAGTACAGTGTAAATATACAAAATTTGCTCTCTCTTTGAAAATAAAAGATAAAAAGTTATTCACGGTATTCCTATAGTAATCGTTGTAATATTTTAGGAATAAAAACACTTGAGAATAGAAGATCATTCCAATCTATTTTGTTCTTATTTGATATAATTTATAATTAATAATTCAATTTTTTGGATTGCATAAGACTAATTATTCACTAAATGAGCCATTTGTTAGATCCCAACTATTGTTTAATAATTTAAGTGAAAATGTTTTATTAGATTTTAGTTTTTCTTAAGAAAAGTTTATAACTTATTTACTTAATTTAATACAAGTGAGCAATTTTTAAGGATGATTTGTAAATCCAAATCATAAATAATATTGAAATTGAAATTAATTTAATCGATCTAAATTAAATTATTGCTATTTTTTAAACTAATGGATGTTTTTAAAACGTGAAGATTAAAATTTTTGCAAATAGAATGTGACCATTATTTCTTTTGATAAATTTTTGTATTTCTTAACCATTTTTTCGAAACTTAACTCAAAGAAACACAAAAAATATTTAAATATATGGAATTTTCCTTTAAATAAATAATAACTTCGATATTTAATAAAAATCGCAGATATTTTGTTTGCGATAACGATTATAACATAAGATCATTTGAGACTTTAATTACGATTATATTCGACTTTTACGCTCTAGTTGAAGATTTTAATATAGAATATAAATTAATGTCGAGGAAGGCCACAGATGTTTAAGTTTGTAAAATCAGAGGCATATGCCGACATAATCTTATATATTGTAGGCAAAGCTTTCAGTTACTTTAGCAGAAATGCAACTCATAATTTCCATTTCATCCAAACAGGCTGTACCCAATGAGCCATTAGTAAATTAAACATTGAAAAAAAAACAAGTACGAATAAAATATTTTGCTTTGGCGAATCTAATTAGCTTTTTTTTTTTGTATGATTACTATCGCGCTAAAGCATTCAACCCGTTAGATGAATGGGCCGATTTAGATGATCTTTCAAGATTTTAGATTTTATTTTATCAGCGTTAAAAAAACTTTTTATCTTTTAATTCTGATTCATTAAATTAATATAAACAGTCGCTGTCAAACCAACCCAAAAAGCTAAAAGTTGTACACAAATTTACGTTTTCGTTCGATAGTTTTGGTTTCGACTGCTTTTTTTAAGCCATGAATTTTATACCTCTTATACTTAAAAAGGATTTTAGCCATGGTATGGACGCGACTTTGCTAACCCATTTTTGTGGGGGGGAAAAGAGGTTATTTGTATGTAATTCTGTCATTTATGGCCCGATTTTGTTATTTTTCACTGCCAATTTTCTACTCACAGCCAACTTCACCAGGTTCATTTATAATTAACTTTCAGTTAGCTGTCAAAAATGAACTGTTAACTGAAAGTAAACGTAATACATAGTTAGTTTTAACTGAACTTGATGAAATTCCTCATTTGTTTGCTTAAGATGAAAGTGAACATACATAATAAGACGGCTTTGAAATGTTGAGGTTTATGTGTAAACATTTAAGTTGATTGGTACAAATTAAAGGCAGTCGTCGAATTTTATGACATTAATACAAAGCAACCCAATCCCCATCATATCTGGGGTTTTCAAGAGACAGACGGACAGAGAGACGGGTCGACGGTTACATGCACAGATGGACATCATTAAATGAGCATCGCTACTCATAAGGACCCAGAATATATAAACTTTAAAGGTTCTTAAATTAGACATTCCAGCAGAATTACAGAATTTTCACCTGTGGTAAATTATACCCAAAAACTATTGAAAATTATAAATTTGATAAAATGACGTTTAATTTATTCTACTATAATTCTACACAGAAATCAAGGAGAACGGGTACGTCCGTAAATGCATCAAAACTGTGCATCTGTGCAGTAGTGATACGAAATTTTGTTGCTGATGCGTGATCGCCAGTTGCGCTTGTGATGCTGATGCTTTTTTACTGCACAACAGCTGTGCAAAGTTTGAATTTTTGAACACGAGCTAAATTTAAAAAGTTTTATAACTTTTATTGGCCCACTTTCGATATCCAATACGCTTCGCAAAATTTTTATATTAATGTTGCTATCATTTCAAGACATTTATTCTAGAGGAAGACTTGTTTAGGGACTAGTGGATCCAATAACTATCACTTCAGGCGGAGTTATTACAAATTGATGTGAAAAGATCTGGATGATCCCTTGGCGCAAAATTATTTTTTTGCAAGAAATACGAGGCAAAATCTAAGCAAAATATGACCAACAATCAAAATCAATTAATTACTTAGTTGCAAACTGCAGCATTTTCATATTATGTCTGCATTTTATTTTTGAAATTTGAAAACCCATTCGATTTGGCTTTTGACTTATGAAATATATGTATTTAAACAAAAACGAACATATTTAAGACACGAGTAATTGATTTAATGATGAAAATAAATTAATATAAACAAAACTTCAACGCTTTCGGTGCGGAAACTATTTTCACGACAGAGGAAAATAAATCACATTTTTTAATATTTTGTACGCCGTACTCTGCTATGAGGTGGTATTTTTGATATTTGCAAAGAAACTGTCAATATGGTTATTTTTCGCGAGAGCAGTAAAGTAGGTTATTTTAGGTTTTATTTTGTTTTTTCTTGACCTACTTCAACTACAATTATTGTTGGAAGAATTCAAACCAATTGCAGTGGGGTGTAGAATAACTTTAAATGCGTGTTTCTCAAAACTTCATTTTCACACACTAGGTCCCTTTTCTCGGAGAAGGAAAAAAATTATTATGATTGATTTACTTATTCGTACTACACCTTACAGAATGATTCAACACCAACATCATGCCCGATATGGTTTTTACTTTAGAAATCTTATGTACGCATTTAAACAAAAATATAAACAAAATGAAAAGCAAGAGTTCAAATTAACTTTTTAACTCTTCGTCGTATACGTGAGTCTGGCCAGACCTTTTTCAATGTGTATAGAAAATCAAAACATGCGTAAGCCAGAGGGGAGGGTTAAACACAACGAAAAGTTTAATGTTTTTTTTACTTGATTTAAGAATTTTATACTTATTTCCAGAAATTCCGGGATTGATTTTCGAAGTAATCCCATTTAAGATTGTTTTGACTACGTTTTAGTATTATTCATACTTAAATTTATGAGTAAGACTCGTTCTTAAAGTAATCATAAAAAACTTGATTTGTCCCGAGTATTTTTCTTTCTGTGTAGTTTTTTTTGTTTTGTTGTGAATACCAAATAATTATATTTTCATTTGTTGTACACGAATTGAAACTATGCTAATCAATAATTAGCTACAATAAAGGAATAAGCAATTATATTATAAAATTTATTGACAAAAGCAAATTATTGATTGTAATGACCAATATTCAGTATTGCACTGCATTTAGTTTGGTTGTGATTTCCACTACTGTTCGTACAAATTTTGAAATTAAATGAAATTTATTATCATAACTAATAAAATAATTAAAAGATTAATATTTTATGACTGCAACCGTTTTCCAACCAATTTGTTTTCTGTGTGTAAAAAAATTTTTGAAGCCTAGTGTTTTTTCAAACTCTTTGGAAAACGCTCTGATTTTTATTTCCACAAAATATAACATCAGTGTCATTGTAAAGTATCTTATTTGCAGAAAGATGATCTTAACAACATAACATTTCCCACACAACCCTGACTTTTCATACACATAATTATTTCTGCACTAATAACTAGCGACGAAATGAATAAATAACGAATTCATATTTTAAAATGTACAAATGGAACTTTTTGCAAAAGTGTTCCCAGTACTCTGATACGATGTACATCTCTGTCTCCAGAGCATGAGAGCAGTACTTATGTTTGTAAGTAAGTATCATTCGCTACTTACAAAAAAAAAATATAATGAACTGTAATGAAAATTACGTCAGAGAAACAAGAAATAAGCAAAAAATAAAAAATTAAAAGAAAACTAAGAAACAAAAAAGCGAATAAAAATATAACTCCCCCCGGTACGACACTCGGTTTCATTTGCTTGTATGTAATTTATGCAAAAGTTTCAACAAGCATTTGACTTTTTGTTATCATTATCTCAAGATCGTCGCGCTCTTCATTGCCACCATAAATATTTATGTATGCAAGTGTGTTTACATACATATGTATGTATGTATGTATGTATGTATGTGGATGTATGTTAAAATTACAACTACAAGTTAATACAAACGGTTAACTTGCTGGTTGGCCGTAGTGTAGTTGTTGGAGTTTCAGTAGCATGAATTACACACATTTTCATTTCCAACAGCTTAAGGGTCTTAAACGATATTCGCAATGATAATATTATGTAAAAAAATATTTATTTTATTATGATACGACAATTGAAAATTTAACAAAAGAGACAATTAATAAAGAAAATTGTAATATAAAACAGAAACAATTTAATTTTTACATTGATGCAAGGTTATTATACCCTCCACCAGCACTTGTGGTGGGCGTTCAGTAATTCTAAGCCGTTTAAGCCATGTCCGTCTGTTGAAGTCACACACACTAAAATGTGGACCAACCTCCCTAAAACTTAATATTTTTGTTACAAAAACTAACAAAAATCATTACAGAATTCATAAATTTTCACATAATTTTGCACTTGTTGGAATCGTACATATAAAATTTAATAAGACCATCTATAATTGACCATGCGCCCCATATAAATGACTCTCTCGCAAAAATCTTTAGTACGGCGAAGACCGTAACGAATCATGATGTTGCATGTTGTCGTAAAGATCGGTCCATAATTTACCATAGGGTTCAGAGATAAACAATTTTCAAACAAAACTTTGGTACACCTAAAACCGTCACGAATAAGGGCATAAAAGCAAAATTTAGTTTGTCATAGTTTTGTAAGATTGAAAGCCACGCCGCTAAATTTCATGAAATTAAACAGTTATTTACCATATTTCATTTCATAAACATAAGTGTTTAAGTGTTTAACGCTCTTCTAACTGCAGTGTCTCTTCTCCTTGAGCGATTGTAGCCGCCATCATTAAAAATCAGTGTTCGACTTATTGAAATAGTGAAAACCCTAAAATAACATACACAATAAAAATCCTGTACTAATCCTAGAGTTTGCAAAAAACCGTAAAAATGTGAAACCGTGGTTTCGGGTTTAAAATGATTAAAACTGCTCGGTTTCGGCTCGATTTTCGGTTTTGAAAATATCTAAGGTAAACTTCATACATAAACACATATATTTTTATTGTATGTAATACATTTTTTTTATTTGTTTCAATACAGGTACTTTTATTAGCCCTTAAGTGTGTATACCTCGGCCAGGACAGGCATTTTTTTTACTTTTTTCAAGTTTTTTTTTTGTATAATTATTAAGTTTACTAGAACGAAACTTTATTTATTCCTCAATCAAAGTGTTTTTTACAAGAAAATGAGAAAAAAGTGTCAACACCGTGGCCGTCGCAATTGACCAAATGAAAATTTTGTGCATATTGTGTCCACCTGGGCCTGGCCAAGGGTGCGCCATCTAACGTTTTTTTCAACTAGTGCTTATTTCGTGAAGGGTAACACTTAGCTCATGTCTGACTTGACAGATATTAAGTTTTATTTTTCCGCTGAACGAATATGGTTGTGTATACGCTTGACCAACGCTGGGAAATATTGCGACATTACTTTGAAAATCATGGTAATGTTGCAGAATGTGTGCGCAAATTGCGTACGGATTTTGGATGAAGCTCATTTTGATCTTGGCGGGTATGTAAACAAGAAAAATTGTCGCATTGGGGCACAGAAAACCCGCACGCATACATTGAAAAGCCGGTACACCCAAAATGAGTCACTGTTTGGTGCGGATTTTGTTCCAGAGGCATAATTGGGCAATTTTTCTTCGAAAATGAGGCAGGAGTGGCCGTTACAGTCAATGGGATCGTTATCGGGCCACAGCCGAAGCTACACTCGTTGTTTTGCGCCCTGTTTTTTGAAGATCGCATTATCAGCCGCAGAGCTGATGTCGTTTGGCCACCTCGGAGCTGCGATTTGACACCGTTAAACTATTATTTGAGGGGTGCCGTTAAAGATAAGTGTTACGCCGACAAGCCAGAGACAATTGACGCTTTAAAGGACAATATTCGTGAAGCCATTGGTGAAATACAGCTGCACACAATCGATAATGTGCTTAAAAATTGGAGCGATCGTGTGGGCTACTGCATGGCCAGCCGAAGCAGCCATTTAAATCAAATTATTTTCCATTATTAACCGGAAGGATTGTACTTTCAATGCTTTTTTTATAGAATTAAAAAAAAAAAAAGTTATTTGGCGGACCTTATATTATATATGTACTACAGTAAATAAAAACAAAATGAAACGTATCAAAAAGCATACGCAACGCATAATAATTATTTCTTTGCTGTTTATTTGGAAGAATTATTCAATTTCCCAACAAAATGTTTCTGCTATAGCCATAAAACTCCATACATATAAAAGTACTCCCAGCCTTGCCCAGGGATTCGTTATTGTGAGTTTTTTCTATAGCCACAAAAACTCCATATAAAAAACTTGTGGTCCCAGCCAGGTCCAGGTGGTACCACACAAATAAGGCATGCACTTAAAAGTTAAAAAGGTAACTTATTTTGAATTTTAAGAACTTTGAAATACCTTGCCATTGTTGCAGGCTTTTATGCATAAAGTTTTTGTATATGAAGTTCGAGGATTATGAATAGTTTGCAATTTAAAATTAAAGTAAAAATAAAAGTAAACGCTAAACACGGGGTTTATTGTCGGTTTTCGGTTTTTAGGCATTTAAAACCTCGGTTTCGATTTCGGTTAAAACCGAACAGCAATCCTCAACTAATCCAACTTTACATAAAGATAATAAGAACATTTCATTAAATTCGGTTTTTCCTCTGTGTTCGGTTCAGCACATTAATGCACACAGAAAACAAATTGGTTGAAAAACGGTTGCAGTAATAAGATATTGATCAAGTAACTCTAACTGATTTTTTAATACTAATGATATTAAAACTTAATTCTAACTGAAATATGATTCTTTCAATTCTTTTATTAGTTATGATACTTAATTTCATTTAATACTTAAAATTAGTAAAAAAAAAAAAAATTTGTGTCTATCACACAAAAAATTAAATGCAGTGCAATACTGAATATTGGCGATTTCTATCAATAATTTGCTTTTGTAAATAAATTTTAAAATATAAATGTTTATTTATTTACTGCAGCTAATTATCCATTGTTAGTATAGTTTCAATTCGAGTACAACAAATGAAAACATAACTGTGGCACTTTGACAAACCATCTTAAGTCAAATTTAAAAAGTTTAAAAAAATTATGTTAGCCATACGAATTTTCGTTAACAAAACATTTTTGTCTACGTTTTTAAAATTTTTATTGTTAACGAAATTTTTCTTAAATTTTGGTTTATTTTATTATTTGATAAAAATGATTATTTCTCCTAGGTTTTTAAAAACTTTTTTGCTATCTTATCTCGACTTAAAATGTTTGTATTCACAACAAAAAAGCTAAATGTCCCAATTTTTTATTGTGAGTATTAAACTAATTGTACACTGAATTTTCTGTCAAAAGTAAAAAATAAATTTTGTAAGACATTTAATTAAACTACTCTTCAGCACGCTCTATGCATCACTAGTCCCGTTAAAGCCTCTATCTACCTTCTGAGCTTATCCATCAAATCAATTTTGGACTTGGTGGCTGTAGATGCTATCGAGGGGTTAGTCATCTTACTCTCCTCCTCAACCGGTGATTTAACCACTTCATTCTGCTCTGATGTGGCTAGGAATTTGGGCGAGGATAGGCCACCTATTGCTTCCTGCTTCGTTTGGATTTCCAAAAAGAACTGCGGTTAAAGTCCACCATTTTCGCCACTTACGAATTTAGCCCACTTCTTTCTCAATTCCTTACTACTATCCGCTTGGACTAATTGGAAACTGTTTTAGGTGCGATAGCAATTCTTTCTGTTTAAGGGAGTAGGTCCACGATGTTCTCAACATTGTCT